>JABTTQ020000416.1:0-600000 GCA_016081115.2 Rehmannia glutinosa
GAGGTGGAAATATTACGTTCACGCCGCTTAGACGAATCGATGTAAAGCCCGATGATATTCGCAAGACGTCGATGACCAAACTCGGACACGACCCAGGTGTCGTGGTCACCATTTCTTCCTCGTATTCTATCAACTTCTTTACCTACGAAATTTAAAATTCCTCGAGATCGGTCCAGCACAATGGAGAGACCGACCCACCACTCACATCCACAAATATCTCGCGTGGATGGAACTATACTGATCCCATCGATGCTATTTTGTGTCGGGCTTTTCCGCTAACTTTAGGCGTCGAGCCCACCGGTGGTTTCGGACCCTACCATAGGGTTCTATACGATCTTGGGACGATTTGATGTCCGCATTCACAACTCACTTTTTGACATCTAAGGTTCAGTCTTGCTCCCAAGACTCTAGTCAATATCAAATAAGGCAAAGAGGAGCCCTTGAAAAGTTATATTGCTTGATTTAATAAGCAAGTCCGAGAGATGGAACCCATCTCGACGATGCAATACTCATCACGAAATCGTCGGGCTTGCGCCCCATACTTGGTTTAATTATGCTATCCATAAGTCGGCACAACCTCGTTTCTAGAATTCCTCATCCATGTGGGCGGCATATTGAACTTGAAGAGGCGTTATGGCCGGCCGATTATCCCGAGGTAAGGGGGGTGTTAAAAAGATAATAAGAGAGAAAACACATCCGGCTCGGGATCGTGGTTTAAATCTTTTAGTGAAAACCAGTCCACTCGGATTTAAATCATATTAAGAAGCTCGTACGAGGTTGTAGCGCTGAGGAGCACTCTGACGCATACTCCATCAGCCATATGGATTGAGATACAAGACCTCAATTTACTTCCGCCAGCCTGTCCTCTAAGGTTAGATCCTGCTAAGCTGGATGCCTGATGGTATTGCTCATATCATAAATCTATAAGGCACGACACGGACGAATGTCGAGACCTCATTCGCGAAATCATGCATATAGTACAAACGGGCGGCCTTAAGCGATATGTCCATGAATTGCCGCCACCGCTAGCTCTAGCCCCGGGGACAAATCCAGAACGAGTAGCACATCTGGCTTACTTAAAACTGCCGCCCAACGAGAACCCAAGATAAGAGATTTTGACGATATCTAATGCCGGCCGAATAAACACAAATGCGATTGAGGGCAACCGTTCCAACAGCAAAAGAAAGGTCGATATTAGGGAAGTTACCCATGTGGAAAGCCAGGGTCGAATCGAGGAAATCCGAGAATGCCAACCAATGGGCCATTTCACTTTTTATGACCAGGATGCCGACCAGGTGGTACGTCCTCACTCTGACCCCCTGGTCGTCACAGCCCCAATCCTGGGCATTCCCGTACACAGGATTCTGGTCGACTCGGGAAGTTACTCTTCTGTCATCTACATCCAAGCTTTTAGAAGGCTAAATGTAGATGATAGTTATATTCAACCATGCAATGATAGTATTCTGAGGTTCGGGGGCGGAAGAATAATCCATCTCGAAGAAGTAGATCTCCCCATCCAGATGGGACAAGGACTATATCAACAGACAATGATTACCACATTTAAAATAATCAACTCCGACTCCGAGTATAATGCACATAATTGGAAGACCGCTTTATCACTTAAAAGCAAATTTTGTCTCCATATATCACTTTTGTATCAAATTCCGACCCTGGGCGGGGAAGAATCCATAAGGGAAATTAGAGGGAATCTCGGTAATGTTCCTCAAACTTCGACCGTTGGAGATAAATGTAATAGAAAAAGCGGAATCCAGCAAATCAAATGAGGGTGAATCGGGGGAAGCGATGGCACGAGTTTCGAATAAAGATGTGACAAAACGAACCTGAGAAGAAGACCGAGGAAGGAGCCAATGATCGGAAGAGCTACCTCCGCAAAAGAAGGAAGGACAAAGTAAGAAGCGGAAGCACACGAGAACCAATGGAACAGATCGACATAGTAGATGTCGATAAGCATCACGGGGACGCCAACTTGAATCGCCACGACCTCAAGAGCTATTCAGGTCGGAATTAATCTGAAATTTCGAGTAATAATCTTGACGCGTTTTTGCATGGACACATTGGACATGTCGGACATTGATCCTAAACATGCCTCGCCATCGCATGAATATCGATCTCACATTCGACCGGTGATCCAAAAGCGGTGTAAGCTCGGCCCCGATAGGCGGTCGCCCGAAGCCGAGGTCGATGAAGTTGTTGGATAACCATTTTATAAGAGAAGCCCTTTACCCTCGCTGGGTGGCTAATCCTGTTTTAGTAAAGAAGAGCAATGGGCGGTGGCGCCTATGTTGATTTTACCAACCTTAACAAGCATGCCCAAAAGATAGCTACCCCTTACCTCACATAGACTACATGGTCGATGCCACTGCAGGCCATGAAATTATGAGTTTCATGGATGCCTATTCGGCTATAATCAGATTCGAATGCACACGGACGATGAGAAGAATATCTCCTTCTTCTCAGTTCACGCGTGTATCTTGTCATAAGATGATGTCATTTGGATTAATGCGGGCGACCTATCAAAGGTTAGTCAATAAATTGTTTGGAAGAATTGATAGGTCACACTATGGAGGTCTATGTGAATGATATGTTGGTAAAATCCTTGTATACTCCTAATCATCTTGAGATCTTAATAAAATGTTTGGGATTTTCGCGCGTATAAGATGATGTTAAATCAAAAAAATGCGCCTTTGGGGTCGGTTCGGGGAAAATTCTCGGGGTACATGGTCAACCAAAGAGGATAGAGGCGAATCGAGAAAAAATAAAAGCGATGTCGACCTAGAAGCCCCAACTCCGCCAAAAAGGTACAAAGTTTAACAGGCGCCTAGCCGCCTTAAATCGATTTGTATCAAGATCTACGGACAAATGCGAGACCATTCTTCAAATAATTAAGAAGAATAAAAATTTCCAATGGACCGAACAAACGCAAGTTGCTTTTGAATCACTTAAGCAACATTTGGAAACAATTCATGTCCTACAAAAAGTGGCCTTCTTGCCCAGGTCGTCCGAGAAAGCCCGTGGAGCCCCACCTACGGGGAATTTGCATGGGCGGAACCCGTGGGGCTCTCTGGTCCTCTTAGTCTCCCAGTGCTCGTTAATCCCCACTTTGTCCCTCCTTCTTCAAGGAAGTGGGCCCCCCACTTCGGGGACGCCATCATCGGACATTTGCCTTGGCGAATTTCTTCCTTGCGGGCTGCCTCGGCATCGGCTAGAGTTAACCCGCGGGCCGCCCCTGACCCCGCGGCACCGTCTCTCTCACTCGGCAAAGACGGGCAAAAACATCCACGTCTCATTTCTACAAGAAACATATCAAATGAGAAATGGAGGTGACAATCGAAAAGGAAAGAGATTCAAAGATTGTATCTTAAATGAACACGCACCTTGGGTTCCGATGCGCTTGGCGCTCGGTTGTCTGGCTCGTCTTTCGGTAACAAAGTCTTGCCCCGAGTGGCTGGGCCCTCTTGGGGATGGCCCACCTGCCTGCTCGAATTGGTCCGCCCCCAACTTAGGGGTCCTCTCCATCTCCCTCGGTGGGCTCCTTTGTTGCTCCTCCCGAGCCTCTTCTTCTTCCTCGGCCACCTCCTCGGCCTCGAACTCAGTCGGCAATCTTGGCCGCAAACCGGCCTTCAACAATCTGGCCTCAGTCGCCAGGACTTGAATATTTCTGTCCAGCCGGGCTATGGCTTGGATATTATCCAGCCGACGAACAAAAGCATCTAAAAGACGACCTGAGGTGGAAGGTTGGTTTCCAGGAAAAATAAAAAGAGAAACGATATTAACAAGGTTAAAAAAGAAGAAAAAAAAGAAGTAGAAAAAAGTAAAAGGTAAGACGTTATGTACTTACGGAAATTATATCGAAAGTTGGAAGGGGGAGAAGGGTCGACCTCTCCTCCCCCAGGCGAGTCTACCACTCACCACCTACCCAGAACCATATTTCCTTCCACTCCTTTAAAGATTGTGGAAAGCCTTCGACCAACCCGTCTGGGTACCCGGCTCGTCTGTGCAGACATAGTACCGGCCGATGACTACCCTCGGCCGTGAGTCGACGGGGTCGCATGTTTGATAAATAGTATTATCATGATTTTGATGATTTTATTTTTACACCAAAACAATATTTTTAATTGTTGTCCAAATACTCCTAAATGATTTATAATGTTTGTAATAAATTCTCGGAGTATTTCTTCAAAGTTATTTTCGATAAAAAATTTGACAACATTTTTGATGATTTTGTGTTAATGTGTTTTTACACCAAAACAATGTTTCTATATGTTGTCCTAATACTCCCGATCATTCTAAAATGTTTTTACTATTTTTGGAGTATTTCTTGAAGTTCATATTCGACAAAAATTGTACAACATTTGTCTCGTGGTCGACCGGTCGCCCTATAGGGCAACCCGTACCTAAAGATGATTTTGGAACAGAAAATGAGATGGAAGAAAAATCACACAAAGGTGTCGGCCGCCCAGGGTCGACCGGTATCGTGTGAGGCAAAATCTCCCCGTGTCAAAATTGGAGGGGTTGATTGGCTAAGGGGGAGATCGACCGGTCGAAGCCCTCATCGATTGGTCGCCCCGTGTTATTTTTCAGTGCTTTTTTTCTAACGTCTATCTGTGCGCGACCGGTCGTCCTACGGTTTGACAAAGAAAATTCTAACGTTCACAGCAGATCGTTTTTCCTAATTTGTGTGATTGATTTCTAACAGCTATATTCTTCATTTGTCTTGAAATTTTTTACAGATTTCAATCTCCTAGGAGGAGCCTATCATGTCCAAGACATCTTCTATAAATAGATGAAGAATTGAAGCAACACAATATTTTGAGATACAACACAACAAGATTCATTCAAGAAAACACATTAGCTCTTCATTGTTATTATTCTTGTTGTAATTTGTCTAGCTTATCATTTTCACATCTTTGAGGTCTAGGCTTATTTTTTGATTACAATTTCACTCATAATTGTAATATCCATTATCGAGTTATAATCTTGATTTTGGGTTATCATTCAACACAAGATATCCTTGTGAGTGTTCTTGTGGTAAGAACACACTTGGATGATCTAGGTGATAGGTGCAAGAAGATTGTGGTGATCTTCTTATTGAGGTGTTGAAGAATTTTGTATTCTTCAAGGTTGAAGATTGTGGTGATCTTCACAAGGTGCCGTTGGAGATTGTGGTAATCTCAAAGGTGGTGTTGTAGAAGAGTGTGGTGCTCTTCAAGGTGATGTTGTAAGGTGTTGCATTAATTTTGGTAATTAATAAAATCTTTTTGAAATCCATCCGGATATTTGGGGTGGTAGAGGATTAGGCCCTAGGTGGGTTGAACCTCTATAAATCAATGCGTGTTGTTTACTTCCCGCAACTTTATTATTGTCTTGGCTTGTTTTGTTCGAAAAAGAGGGCGAAATCAAAAAAATGGAGATAATCTATTCACCCCCCTCCAGATTATCGTAGCCGCTTGGACTTACAAGTGGTATCGAGCCAAACTCTTTGGCAAGCTCGTTCCACATTGCGCGTAAAGAGGAACAATCACCGCTCACGAATGAAGTCTACCTTACCGGCGCCTCCACCACCAAGCCACCACTATTTGATTCCAAAAATTATACATTTTGGAAAGAAAGAATGGAACGTTATCTACAAGGTTGCGAGTTCGATATTTGGAACACAATCGTAAATGAAGAATCCATTCGATGATGGACACACCACACACCTCCAAAAGCCTCAAAGAGCTCAATGATGAAGAGAAGAAAACCATCTCCTTAAATGGTAAAGCTCTTAATATTTTGTATTTCACTTACCATTTTGGAATATGATCATCTTGTAGGAATTAAATCGGCTCATGAAGTATGGAGAAAATTAGAAGAAGTATATGCAAATGAAAGGAGTCACTCAAAAGCATCTACTTCTCAAATGGGTACAACATCAAACCCAAAAACATGGGATGAGCTTCCTACAACCTCCAACGATGATGTATATGAACGATGTCTTATGGGCTTCAAGAAGAAAACGAGGTAAGTTTTAAACCTTCAACTTCTTATGATTATTAATTACAAAATGAGTATAGTGATTTGCAAAATGATTATGATGAGCTTCAAAATGAATTCCAAAGCTTACTTGTTAAATACAAAAATTTGAAAAAGGAATTCAATGTTTTGAAAAATGAAAAGAATAGTTTATTTACTTCCCATGAATCACTATCATGTGCTCACACCACCACACTTGACAAGGTTAGAAACCTTGAAAAAGAAAATAGTACTCTTGTTGAGAATATTGATTGCATGAAAAAGGATTTATTAAAATCCAACTTGAGTACCAATAAAATGACCAAGATTGTTGATGTTCATAATTGTGATAATGGACTTGATAATAAGCCTAATATTGTCAATCATATGAAAAAGAATCAAGTCTCTATACATGATGGTCATTTTGCTCCTAAAATTACTACTTGTTTTTATTGTGGTAAAAAGGGTCATACGGTTAATACTTGTCGGGCTAGAATAACTCTAATTATTGTTGGAGACCTAAAAGTCTCAAAGCTAATCCCAAAGGACCCAAACATTTGAGGGTACCACAAAGCAATGTCATATTAGGTACCCGCGGAATAAAAATCAAGGAAAATTCATATCGCCTAGAAGACATCAAATGACCATCTCATTTGATCAAAGGAGAAGACATCACCACAATGAATTTCCAAGAGAAAGATATCATCAACAATGGAAACGGCACAACCCATGGAAATGGCGAATTGGTAAACCGTATCTCCCATTTAAATATGCATTTTATTTTGTTATTATGAATGTTATTAATTGTGCCTAATATTTCAAAATGAGTTTTTCAAAAATTTATTTTTAAAATCAAGGTCTTCAATATATTTGTGTGTTCTTACAAAATTTTTAAAAAAAAGGAGGACCTTGCATGTTATCTTTAAAACTCTTGTGCATTTACACGACTAAGGTGCTTTTATTATCTCTTATAGTTTTATATAGCATAAACACATTTATGATATCTCTTATTACTTAGCCCACACTTGTATATGTTACTTGTCATTGTGTCTCTATTGTTTGATATTACTATGCTCTTATGCAAAGATATCTTGCTAAGATTTTGCAGAAATTTTTGGTATTTTGAACAAGCTTGATGACCAAGGGAAGGTTAGTAGCTCATATGTAATGCCAAGAAGAAGGTATTGATTTTGATGATACATTTGCACCCGTAGCATGTTTTTGTAGCTATTTGCATTTCACTTGCCCATTCTTGTTTCAAGAAAATTTCAAGCTTTACCAAATGGATGTTAAATCCAATTTTCTAAATGGTTCTATTCAAATAGTAGTCTATGTAAAACAATCGGGGTTTGAAAATTTTTCTAAGCCAAATGATTTTTATAAAAGGCCTTGTATGTTTAAAACAAGCACCCCATGTACGGCTTGATAGACTTAGCTATTTTTGCAAAATGATTTTATAAGAGGTAAAGTTGACACTACTCTCTTTGTTATTGAAAAATGGCAAGATTGCTTATTAGTGCAAATTTGAGTTGATTTGGTGCTACTAATAAATGTTTGTGCAAGATGTTTTCAAAATTGATGTTAGGTGTATTTGAGATGAGCATGGTGGGGAGCTCAATTTCTTCCTTGGACTTCAAGTTAAACAATGCCAAGAAGGTGGTAATATTTCACAATTATAGTATACATAAGTACCTTTAAAGAAGTTAAGCATTGAAGAAGGAATAATCAACTTATTAGTGCAAATTTGAGTTTGATAGCCATAGAGGTTGAGATGATTCTTCCTTCTTCAATGCTTAACTTCTTTAAAAAGGTACTTATGTATACTATAATTGTGAAATATTACCACCTTTCTTGGCATTGTTTAACTTGAAGTCCAAGGAAGAAATTGAGCTCCCCCATCATGCTCATCTCAAATACACCTAACATCAACTTATTAGTGCAAATTTGAGTTGATTTGGTGCTACTAATGAATGTTTGTGCAAGATGTTTTCTAAGTTGATGTTAGGTGTATTTGAGATGAGCATGATGGGGGAGCTCAATTTCTTCCTTGGACTTCAAGTTAAACAATGCCAAGAAGGTGGTAATATTTCACAATTATAGTATACATAAGTACCTTTAAAGAAGTTAAGCATTGAAGAAGGAAGAATCATCTCAACCTCTATGGCTATCAATGTAAAGATTGACAAAGGTTGAGAAAGGCATGTTGATTGACAAACATATCCGAGGTATGTTCACTAACTTTTCTAATTCCCTTAGACTCGATATTTTCTATGCCTTATGTCTATATGCTCGACTTCAAAACTATCCCAACGAATCTCATTAAAGTGCCGTCAAAAGAAATTTTCAAATATTTGAAAGGCACTTCTTCTTATAGCTTGTATATCCAAAATTTTAAAACGTTCATATTTTCCGGGATAACAAGTCCGGTGATTAAAATTTTTCAAAATATGGTTCGTCATAATCGAACTAAACATATTGAGATTCGATATCTTTTTCTAAGGGATAGCGTTTCTAAAACGAAAAATTGAGATATGTTTAAATCCGTCTCAAGGATAACTCGCGGATTTTTTAATCGTTAACCGCCGAGTCTTTTACCTCACTTCGAGCTTGATTAAGACATAATGCATATTGAATGAAGCCTATGATTGTATTTTGCACGTTTTTAAAACTTAGGGGCGAGAAATCGTTTTTTTGGATAAAATTCGGATTTTCAAAACAGAATCGAACCGGTGAAATGGCTGCCAGGGTGGTGGGGTCGACCGGTCGCCCATGCCCATGACCGGTCGCCGACTGTGTAATTTTGGTTAAAACGTCTCAGTTCTTATTTTCTGCCATTTTGGCTCATTTCACTCTATTTTCGTCCCCTTTGCAAAATTTCACACACAATCCACTTCAAATGTGTTTTGTTGCATAATTTACATTTTTTTGGGGATTATCTAGCTCGTTTATCATCATTATTATTCATCCTCACCGATTAAATGGTAAGAATTCTACTCCCTTATCTCAATTGGGTTGAACCCTTGAGAACTTGGCTTATATGTATATTTCTTGATGGAATTCGTATATAATTGTGTTGTGAATGATGATTGTTGATGTATGATATTTGTAAAATTGCTTTTTGTGATAAAAAACTTGGCTTGATTACATTTACAAGGGCTATATATATCTTCTTCAATTTTTGACGCCCGCCAAGTGTTTGATAAAATGTTTCAATGAAAAATTCACCACCTACATGATTCTCTCGATTTCAAAAGTCTTATATATTTATAGAGATCATGTTTTGCAAATAAAATGAGTTTTCATAAGCTTCTACAAGTCATATGATCAACTTTTCCCTCCTATTTGGTTTATAAGTTTCAATGTTCAAATAGCTCGATACATCGGATAAGTTGCGTACTTTGATATGATATTATGATATTTTTTTATCGTGCTAACATTCTTTTTTATGATTCCAAAGGGGGAGAAATAGGTTATAAGCTTATTAGCTCATAGAAGCTAATATAAGCTCGAGAAAGAAGCTATAAGCTGTGGCTATTAAAAGCCATAAGTTGTGAATTATACTTAGTCCATTTGTTGTAGTATGGACTCATATTCATGTCTAATGATGTTTTGTTGACAGGAGGAGCTTATAAGCTCTTGATACTTAAGCTCAAGTTGTAAAAGCGGAGCTTTTAGCTTTTTGTTGATTGCTTCTACATTATTCTTGTTGTGCATATTGATAGGGGGAGCTTTTGCAAAAATGTTTTTGAAAATCTATACTCCCATCCTTGTGTTTATGTTGCGTGGAATGTTGTCGCTCACAACGGATAGTTCATTTTTAACCGGTAAAATTGTTTTGTTTTCAAAATCGACCTTGTTAAATTGTTTTAGTTTGTAATCATCAAAAATGGGGAGATTGTTTGATAAATGGTTTTATCATGATTTTGATGATTTTGTTTTTACACCAAAACAATGTTTTTAATTGTTGTCCAAATACTCCTAAATGATTTATAATGTTTGTAATAAATTCTCGGAGTATTTCTTCAAAGTTATTTTCGATAAAAAATTGGACAACACTTTTGATGATTTTGTGTTAATGTGTTTTTACACCAAAACAATGTTTCTATATGTTGTCCTAATACTCCCGATCATTCTAAAATGTTTTTACTATTTTTTCGGAGTATTTCTTGAAGTTTATTTTCGACAAAAAATGGACAACATTTGTCTCATGGTCGATCGATCGCCATATAGGGCAACCCGCACTGAAGATGATTTTGGAACAGAAAATGAGACAGAAGAAAAATCACACAGTCAACCGGCCGCCCATTGGCCGTCGCCGGTCGATCGGCCGATTTGCCAGGGGTCGATCGGCACTGTGTGAGGCAAAATCTCCCTGTCTCAAAATTGGAGGGGTCGACCGGCTAAGGGGAGGTCGACGGTCGAAGCCCCCATCGACCGATCGCCCGTGTTATTTTTCGGTGTTGTCGCGATCGGTCGCCCTATGGTTTGACAAAGAAAATTCTAACCGTTGTGCAGCAGACAACTTTTCCCTAATTTGTGGGATTGATTTCTAACATCTATATTCTTCATTTGTCTTGCAATTTTTACTGATTTCAATCTCCTAGAGGAGAGCTATCATGTCCAAGACATCTTCTATAAGTAGATGAAGAATTGAAACAACACAATAAGAGAGAAGACTACAACATAACAAGATACATTCAAGCAAACACATTTGTTCTTCATTGTTATTATTCTTGTTGTAATTTGCCTAGCTTATCACTTTCACATTCTTGAGGTCTAGGCTTATTTCTTGATTACACCCGCACTCATAATTGTAATATTCATTATCGAGTTGTAATCTTGATTTTGGGTTATCATTCAACACAAGATATCCTTGTGAGTGTTCTTGTGGTAAGAACACACTTGGATGATCTAGGTGGTAGGTGCAAGAAGATTGTGGTGATCTTCTTATTGAGGTGTTGAAGAATTTTGTATTCTTCAAGGTTGAAGATTGTGGTGATCTTCACAAGGTGCCGTTGGAGATTGTGGTAATCTTCAAGAGAGATTGTGGTAATCTCAAAGGTGGTGTTGTAGAAGAGTGTGGTGCTCTTCAAGGTGATGTTGTAAGGTGTTGCATTAATTTTGGTAATTAATAAAATTTTTTTTTTGAAATCCATCCCGGATATCTTTGGGGTGGTAGAGGATTAGGCCCTAGGTGGGTTGAACCTCTATAAATCGACGCGTGTTGTTTATTTCCCGCACCTTTATTATTGTCTTGGCTTGTTTTGTTCGAAAAAAGAGGGCGAAATCGAAAAGATGGAGATAATCTATTCACCCCTCTAGATTATCGTAGCCGCTGACTTACATTGCCTTCCAAACAAACAACTCGCTCAACTCGGTGAAGCGGCGGGCGCTCATACTCCTCCTACTGGAACAGGATCAACACTTCCGCGTGGTCCGACAACCAAAAGTGTACGTTGTCCGAAATCATATAAGTCTGATGGAGGGCCTCCAACTCCTGTGGCATTAACATACTGGCCTGATCGTTTTGGTCGGAGGGACTCCACCCATCCTCTACTCGCAATGGGGCCCCCTCCGCACTTGGATCCCTATTTCCGTGGCCGCCGCTCGTCGGCCCCCGGCCTTGCCCGTCCGCCTCGCGGCCCCGCGCCTCGGCCACCATGTTCTCCTCCTACTCATGCCTCATTGGATCCATATCCTCTCTCTGGTGGTTATCTGAAAGATCCGGATTTCTAGCCTCTTCGTCGGGCTCCTCTTCGACTAGCCCTGGTTTATACACCACACCTTCACGATAGATGGTGACTGGGACCGGTTTAAAGATCACGTGTGTCTGCTCAAGCAGAACCTCAGGATTGGGTAAATGCTCCAAACTCGAAAGTTCAATGACGCTGGGACTGGAAGTTGGGGTCTCTCCGGAGAAGAATGTATGAAGGCGGTCGAAGGAGGGTACTTATGTCAACTTCAAAACTGAAATTTTAATTTTGACTGTCTTCGGGAAAAGACATGTTTTTTCAAAGAAAAGGGAAAAAAGAGAAGATAAAGAAGGATTTGGAGAATACCTAAGTAATCTTGGGACTTCTGTACTCTAAAACGACCTGAGATTTTTGATCGGTCTCTTTTGATACTGCTCGGAAGATTGTGAATGTAAAAGTGTGAAATGGGAGAAGGAAGGGGTATTTATAGGTTTACCCCCCTTGGAAGTAGTGCACCAACTCAAAAGGCGCGTCTTTTCAAATTTGAAAAGCTGTCAGAAACGTCACAATCCTTAGCAACAGTCGTGTCTCCTCGTATCCTGCGCAGAAAGGTCCAACAACATAACACCACATGTCAACCATCATAACTCCTAATTAATGTGCCGTTTCAGGCATTAATTGGTGATCGACAGCTGTCAGTAATGTGAAACTTTTAAGGTTTTTTCTTTCCTCATTAAGACTCATGATGAGCATTAAAGTTTAAATCTGACTCAAAAAAATTCTCTTCTCGGAATTAAACTTGGGGACCATTGATGATACCCGAGCCGAGCTGGCAAAAAATCAAGCCACGTCGCCCTTCAGCTGGCGATAACATGGGACCACCAAGATGACGTGGACCGAGCTGGTGATTTGGCACGAGGCGAAGCTCGGATGATGACCCGAGGTCCCAAAAGTGGACTACCTGAAGATAATCAATTCTCTAAGCAAGGTCAATACCTTGTTAAGTAAGCAAAATGCCACTTGTCAACAAGATAGCAAGATGAGTCAGGAAGATGCCAAATACACACGGCCAACAAAGCCTATCCGAAGATGACACATGCCCCCTTTGTAACCACTCTATAACCCCTTGTAACCACTCTAAAACTAGGGGTGATGACGATTAAAGCACCATAATTGTACAAGTATAAATAGGTTTCTCCTGTTTAGGAGAAAAGAAGGATGATCAATAGAAAAAAAAGTACTTGGAAAAGTCGTAAAACGATACCGACCAGATAAATCATGTTCGGCCCTTTTATAAAAAAAGGCAGAATTAGTCCTGATTGTGAAATCTTTTAAGTGTCATTTCATTTCCACATCATATTATTTAGATAGTTTGTTTGTTGATCCAAGACGAACGTCAACAGTATGGAGCATTTATAAAGTAGTTGACTAACACATGAAAAAAGAACAAGAATCCACCAAAAGATATCTCCATCAAATCCTTAATGAACATTTTAAAAAATTTGAACTTGTCCACCTTAATTATATCCAACTTGATTGTCCTGTTTCTGAAACCTTAAATTCATGTTGTGAAATTAAAAAAACACTCGGTCGTTCTTTCTTTACTTTTCTTGCCTACTACGGTGTGGTAGAATCGCGATAACTTTTTTTTTAATAAGTTGGGAGTAGTGGTTGGAGGGGAATGATAAATTTCAAAAAAACCGAAAGATATAGAGTTCGAACCTGGTTAACACCCTTACAAAGTGTGATGGATACCACTAGAATGCGTGCGAGTAAATTGAAAGAAAAGCAATTTAAAAAAATTTAATGAATTGTGATTTTCTCCTCAATTAAGACAAGAATAGCCTAGAGGTGTCGTCCGGAAATTTTCAGTGTCTTCTTCCGGAAATTTTCAACAACTAAATGGAGCCTAAAAACATTTTTCATCAATGAAAAAGATTAAATTTGTTTATTCCATATCATATTATATCTTCAACACATAAATTATATCACCTACCTATCTAAATTATGAGAAGAAAACATAAGAGTTATCTCAACTTAATTACGGTGGTGGTTATTGTGATATCGTAAGGCCAACCTCCAGGAGTTCTTACAAAGATGAACTTGATAATCGAAGGATCGATCTAAGTCCGCAAGTTGTTTGCCCGTATAGTTACCGGATTCATTATCGTGTTAGAATATGTCCCAATTTTGTATTGGCCCAGATTCACATTGGCCACGCCCCATTTGAGACAAAGCCCAACCGCAACCAGCCCTTCTCCATCCGGATCCGCCCGACCGAGAAAAACAATCATATGGTCTTGATCTTGTCATCCGGCCCGTCCATTTTGTGGTTTTGATCCACACCGTTCACTCTATGTTTAAAAAGCCCTTATTCTCCAAACCCTAATCGTAGTAATCGATTATAACACTCTTATCTCTCTCTCTCGTGAGCAATGGGCGTTCTTTGCTCTCTCTCCCAAATCTCAACGGCTCTTTCGATTCTTTGTGAAATCTCTTGTGAGCTTTGAGTGTTTGTGAGGTCATTTGTTGATTCCTACACTTGGTGTGTTCGATTGAGCTTGTGAGTGTCCATTCGTTTCGGGGTTTGGAGACCTAGGGTTTGGGTGTTTTTCCGTGGGGTTTTTTCCGGTGAAGGGGCTTCAAGGCGTTGGGCGGCAAGCGTCTTGGTGGTGGCCAACCTTGGGTGCGCCTGTTTCTCTTCGACGGTGAGGGGACCGCTACACCAACCTCGAGCCTACCTTGAGGTTGTCCATCTCATTGCATCCCGAGCTTTAAGCTCGACTCGAAAAATCCGGTGATACTCTTCCTTTTTCTTTAGCTTTCAGTTTAGTTCTATTTTTAGTGCTTGTATTGATTTCTATTTTGTGTCTTTGTCAACTGTTGCTCGAGTCGGATAAAGTTAGCCTGGTCTCAGTCCGGTTAAGCGGTATAAGGGTTTTCTATTTTTTCCGTAGTTTTAATGGTGTGGTAGCCTTTAGTTTTTTTTTTTTTGCTCCTTGGCTTCGGTTTGGATGGGAAAGTGCCTTCCCTTGTGCGTGTGCATCGCACGGCTTTATTTTCTGCTTTATTGCAATATTAGAAAAAGGCCTGTAATCCCTAATCCCTACCCCGTAGGATTATTCTGTAATAGTTAAGTTCGTCGGACTATTGTGGAATGGCTATGGCGTTCGTCTACGACAGCGGGGTCGATACCTAACAGTGGTATCAGAGCATCCCCCGCTGTGGCGGTACGAAACCCTTACCCTAGGGTTTCGCTCTGGTAAAGAGGCTTTAACTCTCCTTTTATCGCTTTTGTAGTGTAAATACCGCTTGCCGCGGTTTATTTGTCGAGTCTTTATTTTGGGATTCTCGTGTGATCCCTTATTTTCTCTTACGTGGTTGATCGTCATTACGTGGTTGATCATCTTTTCGGTTTTTTTATTTAGTATTAAAGGAACCCGAGCGTAAAGCGCTTGACCCTACACCGCGAGTGTAGTGGAATCTGTGGTGCGAGGGGGTTCCTATCTCGTGGCCCTTATTTGTGCTTCGATGTATTCTCGATTTTTTCGTGTGTTTGTTGTTTGTTCTCGTGAATATAACTTGCTTTGTGTGCCTTGTATTTTTGAAAAATCGTTGTTTTTTTTGTGAAAATGGTTGTGCCTAGTTATAATCTTGAACCGTTTAATGGAAAAACTGATTTTTCGATTTGGCATTTGAGAAAATGAAAGGAATTTTAATTCAACAAAAAGTTTATAAGGCTATTAGTGGTGTTTATGGTGAAAAGATATCACTAAAAGAAAGTCGAAAATGATGAGTATGCATATTCTTCTATCATTTTGAATCTTTCGACTCTGTGCTTAGGAAGGTTGGTAAACTTGATTTCGCAAAAGCTTTGTGGGAAAAATTGCAAGAATTGTATATCAAACTTCTTTGCCTAGTAAGTCGTTTTTGCTTGAAAAATTCTTGATTTAAACTTGATTTAAACAAAGAGATTGATGAAAATTTGGATATGTTTACCAAATTAATTCAAGATATTAAACTGATCGGGTGATAAGAATATTGATGATTATACTCCTATTGTGCATTTAAATGCAATTCTGAATCTTACAATGATGTTAAACTGCTTATTAAGTATGGTAGAGATTCTATTACTCTTGACATCATGTTGTGAATGGCTTAAAAAGCAAGGAACTTGATTTAAAAGTCAATAAGGGGGTAGCGTAATTAGGGAGGTTATGCATGTTCGGGGTAGGTCCCAACATAGGTTTGGTAAACACCAAAAATCGATAATCATCAAAATCAGAATTTTCACAAGAAAAAGGGTAAAAGCAAGTCTAGATCCAAGTCTAGGCCTAAAGGAAGAAAATGCTATAAATGTGGTGAGGTAGGTCATTACATTAAGGAGTGCCCTAATAAGAAAGGAAACCGTAACTTTAAAAATGATCAAGCAAATATGGTTTCTAGTAGTGAAAATGTTGGTGAAATTTTTATGGTGTCCGATTTATGTGAAAAGCATGTTAATTCGTGAAATCAAACTCGTGATTGATAATGAATGGCTTATTGATTCTGCCTGCACTTTTCACATGTCACCATTTAAAAATCTGTTTTCAAGCTACAGTGAAGTGAAAAACTGTCATGTTTCTATGGCAAATGAGAAAAAATGTGAAGTTCTTGGAATTGGTGATATTTGCTTGAAATTTGAATCTGGTTATGCTTACACTTTGAAAAATGTTAGACATGTGTCTGATTTGTGCAATAATTTGATATCTTGTGCTGCATTAGAAAATGATGGATTAGAAGGAAGATTTGGAAATGGTGTGATGAAAATTTTGAAAGGTTCTTTAGTGATTTTCAAAGCTGTCAAAAGAAATAACTTGTATGTTTGTTTTGTTGAATCTATGCCTGTTGCTGTGAATGTTGTGAATGCTGCCAATGTTGATAAAACTGATTTATGGCATAAAAGGCTAGGTCACATGAGTGGTAAAGGTCTTGAAATTCTGCATAAGGCTGGTTGTTTTGGTAGTGATGTTCTATCATGTTTGCCCTTTTGTGATTCATGTGTGTTAGGAAAACAACATAAAGTTAAATTTCTGTTTCTCCTTTTCCTAATCAATCTGTTTGCACTGATATACTTGAGTATTTGGATGCTTTGATTTTGGGGTCCGTCTAGTGAACCCACTCAAGGTGGAAATAGGTATTTTTGTCTATAATTGATGATTTTTCAAGAAAAGTCCGGGTTTTCTTAATGAAAAATAAATCGATGTGTTTGAAAAAATCAAGAATTGGAAAACATTGATTGAGAATCAAACCGGTAAAAGGATTAAAACCTTTAGGACAGATAATGGTCTTGAATTCGCAATAACTTGTTTGACAACTTATGTCTTTGAATATGGTATTAAAAGACATAAAAGCGGTTTTGCCTTATACGCTGCGGCAAAATTGTGTTGCCGAGTGTATGAATAGAACCTTACTTGAAAGGGTCGGGAGCATGCTTGCTTTCTCGGGTCTTTCAAAAAGGTTGGGGGTGAAGCCGTTTCATACGGCTGCGTATTTGATTAATAGATCTCCATCTGTGCCTTTGAAAGGAAAATGTCCTGAATTTGTGTTTTCTGGTAAACAAATTGATTTTTCAAACTTAAAAGTTTTTGGTTGTGCTGCATTTGTTCATCAAAAAGGTGATAAACTTGAACCAAGATCTAAAAAATGTGTTTTTTTAGGATATCCTGAAGGTGTGAAAGGCTATAGGTTGTGGCTTAGAGGTGAACCTGGTTTTAAAATTTTAATTAGTAGAGATGTCATTTTTAATGAATCTGAATTTCCATGTTTGACTCCCTCTTTGCCTTTGTGTGAATCTGAGCCTGCTCCAAATAAGGTGGAGCAAATACCTGTTTCAAGTAATTTTGATGATTCTGAAAATGTACATGCTGAAATTGAAAATGTGCCTGAACATATTCCTGAAAATGAGCCTGATTTTGTGCATATGCCTGAAAATGTTGATGTTCTTTGATTTGCATGATGAATTGGCTGATTTGGATGATAATGAACATTATGGACTTGGTAACTATCAACTTGTTAGGATAGAACTCAAAGGAATATTAGGCGACTTTTCGTTTTGATGATTTTCACTTGACTTCGTATGTGTTTTCTGTTTTTGAGTCAATTGATAATTGTGAACCTAAAACTTACCAAGAAGCTTTAAAATCTGAACATTCTCAAGAGTGGTTAAATGCTATGCATGAAGAAATGAACTCTTTACATGTTAACAACACTTGGGTACTTGTACCTAAACCGAAAATTACGTGGTTGATTGTAAGTGGTTGTTTAAAGTAAAGAATGAGCATGATTTTGTACGTTTTAAAGCTAGACTTGTGGCTAAAGGTTTTACTCAAAAGGAAGGTGTTGATTATCTTGAAATATTTGCTCTGTTGTGAAATTTACAATCGTGCGAATTATGCTTGCCTTGATCGCTTCAGTTTAATTGGGAATTGAAACAGTTAGATGTGAAAACGCTTTTTGCATGGTGATTTAACCGAAAAAATCTATATGCAAATGTACCAAGGTTTTGTGGATAAGAAGAAATCTCGATTTTGTTTGTTTGTTGAAAAATCCTTATATGGCTTGAAACAGTCTCCTAGATGTTGGAGCAAGAAATTTGACGAATGCATGTTGTCTTTGAATTTTAAAAGAAGTAATTACGATCACCTGTCTTTATTTCAAAGAAAATGTAAAAGTGCCTGTTTTCTTGTTGATTTATGTTGATGATATCTTTTTGATTAGTCCACGTGTTAAAACTATTGAGCATGTTAAAAAGCTGTCTAAGTGCTAAGTTTGACACGAAATATTTAGGAGATGCTAAAAGGATTTTAGGAATGAACATCTTTAGAGATAGGAAAAATTCGTGATTTTTTTGAATCAAATTTCTTATGTGCGTAAAATTTTGTCTAAATTTTCTATTTGTGATTCAAAACCCGTTAATGTTCCTTTGGTCGCCCATTTCTGTTAAGTAAAGAACAATGCCCTAAAATCGAGCATTATATTAATTTATGAAGAATGTGCCATATTCCAATGCTATAGGTTCTATTATGTATCTTATGGTTAGACTAGACCGGATATTGCTTATTCAGCGTGAGTTGCTTGAGTAGATACATGTCTAATCCTGGAATTATACATTGGAATGTGTTAAATGGCTTTTGCGTTATTTGAAACATTCAGTGAATTATGGTTTGAAATTTGCTAAGTGCAAAGATGGGGTTAAATTAAAAGGTTATGTGGATTCTAATTATGCAAATGATAAGGATAATGAGTAAAATCAACAACATCTTATGTGTTCACTTTGTGTGGTTCATGTGTTACTTGGAAATCACAAGATTCTGAGACATTGTTGCATTGTCTACAAATCAACTCGAGTATATAATCAGAATCGAAGCATTTAAAGAAGCACTTTGGCTTAAGGGCTTGATTTACGAACTTGGTTTTCTTGATGGTAATGTTGTTGTTTTTTCCGATGTCAACGGTATTCAATTGTGTAAGAATCCTGCTTTTTCATGATAGAACTAAGCATATCGATGTGAGGTTTCATTGTATTCGTGATATTGTTGCTAAAGGCTTAGTTAATCTTGAAAAATACCTTCGAATTTAATCTGTTGATATGGGAACTAAATGCCCGCCTTTTTAAATTTCTAACATGTTTAAAAATTCTGAATTTTGATACGGTGATTGAACAGTTCCTATACTTGTTGGTTTTTTGGAAATGACATGATGTGTGCTTGTTATTTCAAAGTGTTATCTTGTGTGCGCAATATGGTGATTTTACCCTGTCCGTTATGCTTTTGCTTGTCGTGGTGCTTGCTTAGCTATCCGTGTGTTATAGTTTGCTTTGTGCTTATCGTGAATCGATTCTTAGCTGTACTTTGTGTATAGTAAAGAAAAATAAATAGGCGATGATGATTGTGTGTGTATGTCCCGAGTCGTGTGAAACAGGAATTGTGCCAAGGTGGAGAATGTTAGAATATGGCCCAATTTTGTATTGGCCCAGTTCACATTTGGCCAGGCCCCATTTGAGACAAAGCCCAACTGCAACCAGCCCTTCTCCATCCGGATCTGCCCGACCCGAGAAAAACAGTCGCGGGTCTTGATCTTGTCATCTGGCCCGTCCATTTTGTGGTTTTGATCCACACCGTTCACTCTATGTTTAAAAACCCCTTATTCTCCAAACCCTAACTGTAGCAATCAGATTATAACACTCTTATCTCTCTCTCTCGTGAGCAGCGGCGTTCTATGCTCTCTCTCCCAAATCTCAACGGCTCTTTCGATTCTTTGTGAAATCTCTTGTGAGCTTTGAGTGTTTGTGAGGTCATTTGTTGATTCCTACACTTGGTGTGTCGATTGAGCTTGTGAGTGTCCGTTCGTTTCGGGGTTTGGAGACCTAGTTGGTTCGGGCCGTTTTTTCCGGTGGGGTTTTTTCCGGTGAAGGGGGCTTGAAGGCGTTAGCTACGGCTGGCGTCTTGGTGGTGGCCAACCTTGGGTGCGCCTGTTTCTCTTCGACGGTGAGGGGACCGCTACACCAACCTCGGGCCTACCTTGAGGTTGTCCATCTCATTGCGATCCGGAGCTTTAAGCTCGACTCGAAAAATCCGGTGATACCCTTCCTTTTTCTTTAGCTTTCACTTTAGTTCTATTTTTAGTGCTTGTATTGATTTCTATTTTGTGTCTTCTTTGCTATAAAATTGCTCGAGTCGGATAAAGTTAGCCCGGTCTCGATCAGGAGTTACGGCGGTATAAGGGTTTGCTATTTTTCCGTAGTTTTAAGGGTTGTGGTAGCCTTTAGTTTTCGGCTTTTTTTTTTTTTTGGCTCTTGGCTTCGGTTTGGATGGAAAAGTGCCTTCCCTTGTGCGTGTGCATCGCACGGCTTTATTTTCTCGCTTTATTGCAATATTAGAAAAAGGCTCGTAATCTCTAATCCCTACCCCGTAGGATTATTTTGTAATAATTAAGTTCGTCGGACTATTGTGGAATGGTTATGGCGTTCGCTTCACGACAATGGGTCGATACCTAACAATCGTTTTGTATCTCTAACCGCATCCGCTATGGCCTTAGCACTGGAATGTATTATCGTGTGCTTACAATATTGGCTCTTGATGTACGTATACAATGGAATCCCCCCAATTAAAAGTAATCGGCCGAGAGAAGGGCTTCAAGATCGCCTCCGAGAGAAGTAGACGGAAGCTTGATATTTTCGGATACTAATGACGTCGTCCCTCCCAGGACTAGCTCTTGCGTTGCTGTATTTTACTGTACTTAGGTAACCCCTTTATTGTTAAGGTTATGATGTTGGTCTTTTTTAATTTCTTTATCGCTTCCTAACAACCGGTGTTGCGGTTTTGGAACGTTATCGGCTTCTTTGCTGGAATGGCAAGGTTTACTGCGTATGTTATCGGAGTAGCACGTGGAATAGGTGCTACCGTTGGAATAGCGCAACATTTCTCAGAATTTGTGTTACAATCTCGTATCTCAACACTCCGAACAGGTCTTTGGTCGATATGGTCTCAGTCGTGAGAAACATTATCAAGAATATTTAGGGAGTGGTTTGTAAAAACTTCGATTTTAGAGGAAGTGATTTCTTGTCGTAGAAGTGAAAAGTGGTTAGATAATTAGAAATTGGTACTACTTTGCAAATATAAGCTAAAAGTTGAATAAGTTAAAAGAGAGTAGATGACTTATATTATGGGCATAATAATCTCCAATCCACATGTGATTATCTTTTGCACAGCTTTTGGACTAAGGAAGTGTATGCAATCACTAAAAAGTGTTTATCAGCTTTTGGCTAAAAAAAAAAGCACTTTTACAATGTTTTCACCGAACACTCTCAACTTTTGATTCTCGAACTTCTGATTCTATCTACAAACACTGTTAGCTTATGATTCTCAATTACTTTTACAGTTTTACTTCTACTACAATAAATCACTTTTCTAAAAGCAGAAGTTTTTGCAAACACTCCCTAAATCACTCGGAAGAAAATACCATGCCTTTATGTTAAAATACTCGATGTAAATATGTTGAAGATCCAATTTCACTCACTTTTACTGCCTTATTTGAGAATCAAAACGCCAATTAACAAACGTTGGCACTTCATTTCGACATGGATTTTGGCTTGATTTTCTTTCTTGTCCATTCTCATGTAGGAATTCTGGAAATTGACGATGTTATCCTTCCTACTTGTGACGCTGGTTTCTATTTTGTACAGTCTGCATATTTATCATGTAAGAAAGCATGTACTTCACTTGGACAAGCTACTTGTGCAGTTGTGCTAATTCAATGGTGTGCAACATCATCTTAGACATCTACCTACTACCTCGTATTTAGAAACTAATTTGGAACCCCAAAACAAGAATTTGTTACTTGTTGCCATGGATACAATGACATAATAATTGAATTACCCCAACAATGTGAGGATGCCAAGTTTCTTCGACTCCTCCTTGCAACTAACTTGCTATACCCTTTTCAATTAATTTTTGCGACATTAATGCACATATAATGCTTTCGCTTTCAAGTCTATATATCATTAGGAAAACTTGGTCATGGATCGTTATGTTTCCATTGTACAGTTCCACTTTCTATTGTTGAAAAATAAATTTTGAGAATTTATTGGTTTTTGAGTGAAAAATAGAATTATGTTTGAATGAATGAATGAAAATGAGTTTTATGTAGATTTCATCATAATTAGATTATGTTTGGTTGAGTAGTTCTGAAGCAGTATTTAATATATATAATAATTTGAATAGTTGATCTTTGGTGGAGTCCAGTTTCAATATTTTAATTTGTATATGTAAATGTTATATTTGTAAGATTGTAGGTAAATGTTCCCATTAGATAGAAATAATTTAATGTTAAAAGTAATAATAGTATAGGCTAAATTGCAAAAATGGGACACTAACTATACCCCCTTGGGAAAAAGAGGACACTAAGTTTGCGGGCTTTAAATTTAAGACAATAACTTTAAGATTTTTGCGGATTAAAGACAAATTGAGCCCGAATAGCCTCAATTTGAGCCCGAATTTCCCAAATAGGGCTAATTACATATGTGGTGAAAAAAGTCAAAAAAGTATTTTAAAAATTTACAAATTAACAATCAAAATCTGAATATGTGAATAAAATTGATAATTATTTTAAGAATATAAAAATTAACAACTAAAATTTCAATATAAAAAAGAAATCTGAAAAATACAAAAATAAAATTGTACAGTTTATTTAATAAATTTAAAAATAACTAGAACATCTAAAATTTACAAAATAAATTCTGAAAATTATTTGAAAATAAAGTATAAAATAATATTAAGCATTACTCAATAAATATATAAATTTTATTTAAAAATGAAACATTATTTAAAGTAATTTAAATTTACAAACTAAAATTTCAAAAATACTTAAATTAATCTAAAATTATAATGAATATAAAAATTTATTTTAATTACATTTTAAATATATAATTTTTATTACTTTAAGTATTTTCAAATTTTAGTTTGTAATTAGAAATTACTTTAAGTCGTATTTACATTTAAAATACATCTTAGGTTTACTAAATAATGTTTAGATTTTATCTTTATAGTTCTTATTTTTTTTTCAAATAGATTTAAAGATTTACTCAATAATTTTTAGATACAGAAATAATCATTTAAATACTATTTCACATTTTTATACTTATTTAATTGTTTTTAGATTTATTAAATAACATTTACAATTTTATTTTTGTATTTTCCAAATTAATTTTTAGACTGTTTTTGGCCACATCAATAATTATTTTCAACACATATCCAATTAGCCCGAATTTGGGCATTTCGTGCTCAATTGACCTCAAATCTCAAAAATTAAAAGTTATTATCCTAATTTGAAAGTCCGCAAACTTAGTATCCTCTTTTTTGCCGGTGGAGTATAATTAGTGTCCTCTTTTTGCAATTTAGCCTAATAGTATAAGTAGATAGGATTGATATTGTACATTTGAATCGAAGTCAACATATAAGTTAATCACAAGTGATCAATATATCAAATCCTCATCCATATCTATTCCTACTAGTTCTAAAAGATGGCAAACCAAGTTTATCAATTCTAGCCTCTAACATTATAAGGTAGAGAAGCGAGGGAAAAAACTAATGTATCACAAGTTGAAGAGCTTATGGTCGCTAATTTCAAAGATAGTCAATTCACTAAAAAGTTGATTATATAACTTGGAAGTCCACCACTAAATCTAGCTCATAACCTTGAAGGTTACGTTATCAAATTACTTGCACAAGTACTAGAAACTCTACTTATATTATTTGACCGTATATGTTGGCATCATAAATTAAATAGAATATAAACATTAACAAAATATAGTATGATTCACTCATACATAACAATCATTAAGATATTACAAGAACCATGTACCTATCAAGAATCTTAATAATCAAGACAAAAAAATTAAACACCACAACATTATCATCCTATCTAAATAAAATTAATGATCAAATTCATCAGCATGATCATCACCTCAAAGCTTAACGGCAATCCTTTTACAGAGAGGGCAAGTATTTTTGCATTGCAGCCACTGTTTGAGGCAACAAGAGTGATATTCATGTCCACAATCGAGAATACCAATCATCTTTTTCTGATCATCATCATATAGATTGTCTTGGCAAACTGTACAGATTTTAGTATCTTCGTCGTCTCTAATTATTATTCCATCACCATCATGAGGATTCCTTGTTCTAATGGATCTCGAAATCACTTCCTCCGACAAACCACTCATGGTTGTTTCACGTTGACGTTGAATCAATTCTCCCACATCGGAGGCTTCATTTTCATTTCCCTCATTGATCAAACCACCAAGCTGTTGCCGACGTCTTTGTTGTTGTTGTTGTTGTTCAATCGATGCTAGCATATCCAAGACTCGATTTATTAGGTTATTGGCATGCAAGATCATGTGTCAAATTTGTTGATTCAGTTGAGCTTCACTAAGCTAGGTCATGAATATATTCGGCTTCATGTTCACGTTGCCAATGTTGTCGAACACATTCGGCTTCTTGCCTACGTTGTCGAACACATTCGGCTTCATGTCGTCGGCGTTGTTCACCTAATTCGGCTTCACGTTCTTGATCATAGAGACCGTCACCTTCCTCTAAACCACCATTCATTGCTCAGCAAAGGACCGATAGTTTCTTTGGAGTTTATTTGTAGGAATGATTATCACCTTCTCCTAATCAAATAGATCTGTACAATCCAATAAAAATCTTTCAAATCATTGTATATCTTAAATTTTAGGTAATTTAGGACTCTAAAACCTAAATAATCTATAACCAACAACGTTAGTGTCATACAAGCACTACCCACTTGGGTAGCATCTACTTACCCCAATATTGAAGTCTCCACATACTTGCCAATTCTAGTATCACGAAAATATCTCGGTAAAATCTTTCAAATTCCAAAAGATTTACACGTGTGAGTTAGATGCAACAGATTTATCCTTGACCATCATATCCTCCCCAATATACGCAATGAATTAAACAAGTTAATTCCAAGTATGAACCAAATTTTATTATAAAATAAAGTGGTCTACGAAAAAGCTTAGTAACATTATTATTATTATTATTATTATTATTCTTGTTGTTATTATTAATAATATTTGTTATTGACGAATATTTTTATTGCTAATTGACTAAAATTATATACATACATATATATATATAGGATTTGGTTCAAATGAGACCACCCTCCCTAGGTGGGACAAAGTGTGCACTCATCTTACCCAGTGATCTTAAAAAATGAAGGGATGTGATTAATTCAGTTTTTTAATTATATCCTAATTTTCGCTGATTTTAAGGGTAATGTTGTAATTTTATAATTCAAATTAGTGGTCCCAGTGGGTTTTATGGCCTGAGATTGAAACTGCCGGATTTGGTGGCGGAATTTAAGGAAGCAGTTTTTTTTCCAAATATTTTTATTTCATAGTATAGTTAGGGTTCTTCTACTGCATAATTAGGCATCAAATAATGCATATTTAGTTGTTTTGTTGGCACTGTTTTACGAAAATAAGACATAATTGAACATAACGTACTGCATATTTCGTTATTTTACACTGCATAAATAGGTTCAATGTGATGTATATTTAGTTATGAAAATGAGATGTTGCTTTTGGAAATTATAAAAATGGGATGTTACATAATGTACTGCATATTTAGTTATTCCACACTGCATAGATAGTTTCTAGAAAATGCATAGTTAGTTGATTTTGTTGCATAGTTTATGACGTCTTGCATAATTGGGTACACTGTACTACATATTAGTTTTTTTACGATGCATAGATAGTTTGCATATAATGCATATTTAATTGATTTTTGTTGCATATTTTCAAATATGTAATATCCTACAGATCTATGCATCGTTTCATAAGTATCTATACAGAATTTCATAAGTATCTATGCATCATTTCATAAGTATCTATGCATCGTCTTATTCGTGAAAATTACGAGTTTTTAAGAGTTTATGTTAATGGTGGGTTTCGAGTTCTCCATCGATGACTACACCATTGATGTTGTTGGATAGAGTTTTTTCCACGACTGATGATTCATCATCATGTTTCGAACTCACTGTTCGTTATTTCTCTGTAATTTTCTTTGTAATTTTCATGAACTATAATTTTTGAGTTCTTCACAGTTTTCTTATTTGCGTTAATGGAGGAATATGAAAGAGAGAGAGAGAGAGACGTGAGAATGGGGTGGGGGGAGAGACAACACGTGAGATTGGAGGAGATGTATGAGAGAGAAAGAGATTTGATTCCATGTTTGTAACTACCTTGTTATGTTATATTACCATACTATCCTTATGTTGATTAAATTAATATTTTAATATATTTTTTATCCCTTAAATCATACTCATTGATTAATAGTTGGGGATGGTTGAGATTAGTCCATTGTGTTTTACTTAGAGACATGGTCTCACTTGATCCTCCCCATATATATATATATATATATATATATATATATATATAGTGACTAATTCTTAAACATTCATAACGCTAATGCCAAAACAAATTTAGTTGTAATTTTTGCATTTTTAACCACTGCGATGCCTGTTAAGGTTGGATGTAAGGAGCAGTTGTATAACTATAGTCTATATGTGGTTGTACAACTATTATCATTATTCTATGAAAAACAATACTTTAAGGGTAAAATTATCCATATAAGGGAAAGTGCATGAGTTTATATAGGTCATACATCAAAGTGTAACTAAAAAATAGTTTATATGATAAAATGTAAAAATAAGAATGATACGAGGAATTTCGTGTAATTTCCTCATTCTTTAATGTTGAATATAGTATTTAAACCAAATTGAATGCAAAGTTTTTCTTTCGACGCAAAAAGAAGGTGATTTAGGAAGGTAAATCGGATGTATCGACCTAGGGACCCACGAAGCGAGGTGAAGTGTTATCCACGAGGTGACCTGGCTCGGGATCCCCAAAAGCGAGGTGAGGTACTTTATTCGAGGGTACGAAATAGAACGCACATTAAAGCTAGCCGGGATAGCTCCGCCCTAAGGCCCTCCGATGCCTAAGTCGAATCGTAGTTGAGGTACTTAGAAAGCTAAAGAGCAAGGTAATTTAGAATGACAAGTTACCTTTTACCTTGATTTTCGTGCCGTATTTATAGATCGTTCACCGTGCAATGCGGATCATCGCACGCGTGGCACACGATCGACGGTGTGTGGCTCGCGGGCGACCCAACCTGGTCACTCGGGTCGGGTCGGGACCCATATAAAAAGCCGCGGATCCGGGGGCATCTTGGTAATTTCCAACAAGGCGAGGTCAAAATGGTCAATTCGACCTAGGCGAGGCTATAATAGTAATTTTCACATCATTTACTCCCCAGTCACTTTAGTAATTTATAGCTAAAGTGACTCTATACAGGTCCTCGAATTCGAAGCGACACGGAATCCAAGCCCTTGAATCCGAAAAGACCCTTCCATCCAGCCGTTGAATTTGAATAGCCTTTCGATCAAGACCGTTGATTTTCTTCGCCTCTTCTCTATATATATAAGATGGTCTTTCAAAACCTTCACTTTTCACACTTTTTACCCTGGATTGCCTCGCTGCTCAAGCTCGTCCACGACCTAGGATCTTGACTTCGTGCTCCTCCACTTCACTTGACTTAGAGGTAGGTTCTCTTTCTCTCTCTTTTAAATTTTTTTAATCTTTATGGCGACCCCTCCTCCATCTACACGACCTCTAGTTCGCGGTCGAACTCTGGTTCGTCCTCGAAATCGGGGTCGTCTGATTCTAGCTCGTCCTCGAGCTCTTCTACTTCTACTAGCGGGGCGACCCATATTCCCCCCTCTCAAGATAGGGTATCCCGCGAGGCCACCCCTTCGGACGACCTGGAACACGTCGCCCCCTGGGCTTTACTTAGGTCCCGAGTCTCTGTTCATGATTTAGACACCATTAGGAAAAACTTCTTCATTCCCGCTTCATACCGAATCATAATTCCTACTACTAGTGATAGGATAGATAAGCCCCCACCTCGCTGCTTAGCTTTTCACCTCGCTAGCCTCGAGGCGGGTCTTAGATTTCCTTTGTCTCGCCCCGTTGCTGACATTCTAGGAGGACTCGATGTTTTCCCCACTCAACTTGTCCCAAATTCCTACCGTCACATCGTAGGTTTTATTATCTTGATGAAGCACTTTGGCGAGGCCGCCTCGCTTTCTCACTTTTGTGAACTATATGCCATCAACTATTCTACCACCACTACTAACTCCATTTTTTTAACTCTTATCTCGAACTAATTAAAAATTTTTACATCGGGTTCCCTCCTCGGTGTGGCCTTGGAAAGATAGGTTCATATTCATTCGAGCCCCTATTGAAACTCCCCAGGACCTGCCCGGATTGGAAATTAAGCCGGCCTTGCCTTCGAGGCTTGCCTCCGATTCTTGGGAGCCAACTTCATTTCTAGGTTGACCCAAAATTGGTATGATACTTGCGACCTCATTACCAAAGACGTTCTATCCTCGTCGGCCTTAGCCCCGCTCCTTGCCACGAAACTCTAACACTTGGTAATTTATTTTCTCTATTTTCTTGGCTCACTTATCATTCTCGATCGATGCTATTGCTTATTTATGTAGATATGGCGATCCAAGATCTTTGACTCGACAAGGCCCTTGCCAAGAATAAAGAGGCATTTGTTAGCTCGCAAGCGAGCTCGCCAAGATCTTTCTTGCTTCGAGCCGCCATTAGGCGTAGTCGGGGCCTCGGCCCCCGTCGTCACTGAGTCGCCGACCCCACTCTCGAGGTGCCCTCAAAGAAAACCAGCAAGGCCTCGGGTAGCAAGTCGAAGGAAGAGAAAGGGAAGGTTGTGGCGAAGGCTCGCTAGGAAAAAGACTAAAACTCACAAGGCCAGGATCTCGCCCGACTCAATGGATGCCTCCGTGAACCCACCGATGCGAACCTTCCGACGGTGGACCAGATGATGATGTGGTTAAATCAAGCGAGTCTCATCTTCAGGCCAAACGACTTGCGGCTCGCGAGAAGGCTCCCAAACCTATGCCTCGAGCTCGCAAGCTCTCCATGCCTCGCACTTGTTCCCAACTAGAATATCAGCTCATGAGCTCGGTCCTCAAAACGAACCCTGGGGAGGACTCCTTTGAATTGTACAACTACACTACCCTTTCGCTAATCAGTTCGCCCCGATGACCATTGAATTTACTCGCATCGAAGAGCTCGCGCCCATGGTATCATATCGGTATGTGGCTCTTTTTAATTTGTGCAACACTTTTGCTTCGTTTTTTACTTCGCCATTTTGTCCTTTACTTTCGTTTTTCCTATTGTAGCTATATGCCTTGCTTCATCAAATGGCCCTTTGTGGCGCCGATCGGAGGCATCAAAACGAGGTGTTCGTCAATCGGTGAGCGAGGTCCACGTGAAGCTTCAATCGCGGAAGCGGATAAGGCAAAAGCCATCGATAAGGCTCGAGCCGAGCTTCTCAAAGAAGTGGCTGATCGAAAACCCGGCTCGCCGTCCCAAAGCGAGCTCAAAACTCGTGAGGAGCTTCATGCTAAGGAGATGGCGGATTCTTTCGAGAAGGGTCGTAAGCGAGGTCTCGAAGAATATCCATCCTCCGAAAAGTATAAGGCTTCGCTAGCTTCATCTCGTCTCACCGGAGTTCAATCTTTCCTTGATCCTCCTCTTGCGAGAAACTCATGGCCGAATGAGCCGTGGTGTACCTTTTCGATGGCTTTGAGAGATGTCATGAGCAAGGGATTAAAATGGGGGCCTTCAAGGCCGATTTCGACCAGAAAAAGCTGGACCCCTTTGAGAAGGATGAGCCGAAAGAAGATGTCGCCGGAGGTGAAGGCGAGGTTGGCACCTCGAACGACGTGGAAATCATTGACAAGGTTGAGGAGGTCGATGAGTTCACCGAGATCGTTAAACCTCTTCTAGCCTCTTAGGGATTTTACTTATGTAAATCGTTGACGAAGTATTTAACTTGGAAGTATTTGACTTGGATGTATTTTTGTTGACAATCTCATCGCCTCACAATGTACTTCTATTTTACTTCGTTTTTTGTGTATCACTTCTACCTTACTTCGCTTATTTTTGCATGTCACTTCGATGGATGCATTTCGCTTTATATGTTGCATGTACTTTGCTTCGCCGCTTCCCTTTTTTTGTTTTTTTTTTTTTACGAGCTGTCCCTTGGCCCCTAGGCTTCTTCGGGCTAAGTCCATTGGCGAGCCTAGGTCATGGGTGAGCCTAGGTCCATTGGGACCATTGTAGGCTTTGCATGTCCGGCAATTTCTTATCCTAGGCTCGTTTTGCGAGCCTAGTCTTTGGGCGAGCCTAGGTCCTTGCTTTGGACCATTGTAGGCTTTACCAGCCTAAAAGGGAGATTATGGCCTAGATCCCTCTTGGGATCGTCTTGGGCCTGCTAGCCTTTTAGGGGGCTTATCTTGGGAGCCTAGGTCCCTTTGTTGGGACCATTGTGGGCTTTGCCAGCATAAAAGGGTGCTTATGGCCTAGATCCTTCGTGGGATCGTCTTGGGCCTGCTAGCCTTTTAGGGGGCTTACTTGCGAGCCTAGGTCCCTTGGTTGGGACCATTGTGGGCTTTGCCAGCCTAAAAGGGTGCTTATGGCCTAGATCCTTCGTGGGATCGTCTTGGGCCTGCTAGCCTTTTAGGGGGCTTACTTGCGAGCCTAGGTCCCTTGGTTGGGACTATTGTGGGCTTTGCCGTGGGATCGTCTTGGGCCGCTAGCCTTTTAGGGGGCTTACTTGCGAGCCAGGTCCCTAGGTTGGGACCATTGTGGGCTTGGCCGCCTAAAAGGGAGCTTATGGCCTAGCTCCTTCGTGGGAGCGTCTTGGGCCTGCTAGCCTTTTAGGGGGCTTACTTGCGAGCCTAGGTCCCTTGGTTGGGACCATTGTGGGTTTTGCCAGCCTAAAAGGGTGCTTATGGCCTAGATCCTTCGTGGGATCATCTTGGGCCTGCTAGCCTTTTAGGGGCTTACTTGCGAGCCCAGGTCCTTGGTTGGGACCATTGTGGGCTTAGACCTAAAGGGAGCTTATGGCCTAGATCCCTCGTGGGGTCGTCTTAGGCCTCGCTTAGCCTTTTAGGGGGCTTACTTGCGAGCCCAGGTCCCTTTGTTGGGACCATTGTGGGCTTTGCCACCCTAAAAAGGGTGCTTATGGCCTAGATCCTTCGTGGGATCGTCTTGGGCTGCTAGCCTTTTAGGGGCTTACTTGAGAGACTACGAATCTTGAATGGTTAGCTTTCGATCCTGAAATACTAAGCAGATATGTTTGCAAAAAAGTAAACATTGCAAGTGATATCTCACGTTCTTTCATTGAATAGAGCTTTTAACATAAGTCTTCAGTGCTTCCAAAATTAAGCTAAGTACATAAAGTAGATTAGTTATGCAACATCAAGTGTAGAACCTCCTTAAGTTATGAATGTTCCAAGGCCTCGGGAGCTCCTTTCCTTGCATGTTTTCTAGTCTGTATGTTCCACTCTTTAGCACCTCCATTACTTTGAAGGGTCCTTCCCAATTTGTCTCCAGCTTCCCAACATGTTTGGAAACTTCCACTTTTTTGAGCACTAGATCCCCTACCTGAAAGCTTCGCTCCTGAACCCTTTTGTTATATGCATTTTTCATCCTTCCTTGGCCGCTTGATCGAATAAACGCTTTGTCTCGCTTTTCTTCAATGAGCTCGAGCTCGAGTTCTCTAGCTTCCCTATTGCTCTCAGGCTCGTACCGAGTGACCCGAAGCGAAGTTTCTCCAATTTCCACCGGCACGATCACTTCCGACCCATACACTAAACTAAAAGGCATCTCACCCGTCGAAGTCCGTGGGGTCATTCGATATGCCCAAAGGACTCCAGGTAGCTCGTCCACCCAATACGACTTTGCTTCCTCTAGCCTCGTTTTTAAGTGTTGTAGAATAATTCTATTTGCGACCTCAGTCTGCCCATTTGCTTGAGGGTTCCCCACAACTGTAAAATTTTGTTTGAATTTATATTCTTCACACCATTCCCTAACCTTCTTTCCTTGAAATTGAGTGCCATTATCTGATATTAAGACTCTGGGCACCCCATACCTACATGCGATGTTTTTCCACAAAAAATTCTTGACTTCGGTTTTCGTTATCTTAGCCACTGCTTCGGCCTCAATCCACTTAGAAAAGTACTCCACTGCCACAATGATAAATTTCTTCTTAGCTCTAGCCACTGGAAATGGACCCAAAATATCGATTCCCCATTGATCAAAAGGACAAGCAATGGGGATCGTTTCCAACTGGGTCGCTGGCTGATGAGTTAGGTTCGCATGAAACTGACACTTCACACACTTTTTAACAAACTCCATTGCACCCTTTGCTCAAGACGGCCAAAAGTAACCTTCATAGGATCACCTTCGGGCGAGCGCCTTACCTCCCGAGTGGTTACCACGATTTGCCTTCATGAATCTCCCTCATCACATACATCGCCTTCTCCGGCCTCGAGGCACTTTAGCAAATGGTCCTCCTATCGATCTTTTATACATCTCATTATCTATCATTAGAAACCGAGATGCTCTAACGTGGACCCTTCTAGCTTTTATCGGATCCAGTGCTAAAATTCCTTTTTCTAGAAATATTTCAAGTCTTCCATCCAATCAATTAGGGTGTCGATTAGACAAACTAGCGCCTCGCTTGATATCGCTCGATGGGTCCTTCCTCTCGCTAGCGAGTCCGCCGCTGCGCCGCCACCAATACAATCACTTTCCTCGAGCTATTTCCACTTATCGCACTTTGCGGCGAGCTAGAGCATCGGCTCGCTCATTTTCATTTCTTGGGATCTGTTGTAGTTGAAAAAATTCGAACTTTTCCATCAACCGCTTCGCTTTCTCCAAATAGTTAGCCATGGATCGATCATTGGCTTCAAACGAACCTTCAACTTGCATTGCCACCAATCGAGTCGTGTAGGCTATTAATCTCTTCGCATTGCACTTCTCGCGCCATTTTTAAACCTCGCCAACAGAGCTTCAGATTCAGCCTCGTTGTTTGTCACCTCAATTCAAGGCAAAATGCCACTTCAACCTCGAAAGAATTAGGCTTCTACAACAAGATCCGGCTCCGCCTCCAGTAGCCACCGCCGACCCATCCACATGCAAGAGCCGTCACTTCCTCTTTTTGAACTTGGCCGACCCACTTGCTTCATTAACGAAGTCGGCCAGGACATGAGCCTTCACTGCCGTTTTACTTTGATATTTAATGTCAAATTCCCCAATTCCACGGACTATTTCACTAAGCGATCCGATAGCTCCGGTTTTTCTAACACTTGTCTCAACTACCGATTTGTGAGGACAATAATCGATGAGATTGGAAGTAAGGTCGCAACTTCCTACCGATACTACCAAGGTTAGAGCTAGTTTTTCGGTCTCTAGATACCTCTCTTCGGCTCCCTCAGTAACAAATTGCTCACGTAGTAAATCGGGCGATGAACTCCTCTTCGTCTCGTACCAACACCGAGCTCACGACTCGCTTCAAAATGGCTAGGTATAAAAATAGAGCCTCTCCTTTTTTAGGTTTGGGGAAAAGGTGGAGACATAAGGTACCCTTTCAAATCTTCGAATGGCTTCTCACACTCCTCCGTCCATTGAAAATTCTTCATGTTCCTCAAAGTGTTGAAAAGGAGGAGGTTGCGGTCGATTGACCTCGAAATGAACCCTGTTCAACGAGGCGATTTTTCCGTGAGTGTTGTACTTCATTGACCGTTCTAGGTGAACTCATTTCCATTATAGCTTTTATCTTTTCCGGGTTCGCTTCGATCCCCTCTCATGCACCATGAAGCCCAAAAATTTTCCACCTCGCACTCCAAAGGTGCACTTCATTGGATTCAATTTCATACCATAAGCTCGCATTATCTCGAATGCCTCCTCAAATACTCGAGGTGATCCTCTTCCTTCACACCTTTCACCAACATGTCATCAACATACACCTCCATTTATTTGCCAATTTTCTTTCTACACATAAGGTTGACTAACCCTCGATAAGTAGCTCCCGCGTTCTTTAGCCCAAAAGGCATTGCCATATAACAATAAACTCCGTTCTCCGTCAAAAAGAGGTCTTATCTCTGTCTTCCTCCGCCATAAAAATTTGGTGATATCTTGGTAAGCATCCATCATGCTAAGCAAGGCACATCTGCCGTGGAATCTACCAAAAGGTCGATGCGAGGCGGGGGGTAAGGATCTTGGGGCATGCCTTATTCAGATCTGTGAAATGCGTGCACATCCTCCATTTATTATAGCCTTGGGTACCACAACTACATTTGACAACCATTCTCGTGAACTGAATCTCCACAAAATACCCCGCTTCCAATAATTTGTTCACCTAGTTTTCTATAATTTTGTTTCTTTCACTTCCAAAGCTTCGCTTTTTCTCGCTTTCATCGCCTCGCTAATGGGTCCACGTTCATCGGTGAACCATCACTTGGGGGTCTATGCCTTGGAAATCGAAGGTTTCGGCAAAGATATCCATGTTCTCCTTTAGAAATTGAATCATCAACACTTCTAACTTCGAGTCCATTTGCGAATTTATCTTAGTGAATTTATCCGGTCGCCCTTTGGCTCGAGCTCAATCACTTTGTCTCGCTCCGTTGGCTCAACCCTATACTCCGCCATTGTCCTAGCTTTTTAACCTTCTCCCTTTTCTTTTTTACTCAGCCCAACTTCTTCTTCGCGGGTTATTTGCCTTATAGTTCTCACTTCTCTCCCTTCCTTCTTCTTTTTAGGGAAACGTTATAGCATTCTCTAGCCGTCTTCGATCACCTCGCACTTGCCTATCCCCCTCCGCCGTAGGGAACTTCATCTTCAGGTGGTAAGTGGATACCATAGCTTGAAACTGATTCAGTCCGGGTCGCCCCATGATCACATTATAAGCAAATGGGGCGTCTACTACCAAGTACTTGATCATGATTGTCTTTCGGCACGGCGCTTCACCTAGCGAAGTGGGGAGACCAATGGTTCCTAGATGAACCACTTCGCTTCCTCCAAATCCCATCAATGGAGTGTCAACCGGACGCAAGGCGGTTACATCCATTCTATCTTCCTCAACACATGCATAAATAATATGTCCGCCGAGCTCCCATTGTCCACCAAGACTTTTTGTACGGCGAAGTTGGCGATATCCATCGTAATCACCATCGTAATAGGACTAGAGTTTTGACGCTCATGACCTTGAGTTTTCTCTTAGAATTATGGGTGAGGTTACGCGCATGCTTCCTTCTTGCACTCGCGAATCACCTCCACTAGACCTCCCGCTATCATGTGTATAACTCCCCAACGAGGCAAGTTATCTTCTTCCCGATTTTGCCTGGCCAGAGCATTCTCTCGGGCATTCTTGCCTATGTCCGGCCTTATGGCAACCTCTCGACCGGCTTCACGACTTGCGAGCCGCTGATCTTCACCTAGGGTACCGATTAGGTCCTCCACCTCGTTGTTCTTTCAAAACAAAATTTTGTAAGTAACCCTTTGGATGAGCCTTTCAATCTCATCTCGCAATTGAATGCGATCCTCGGTATCGTGGTCATGGTCCTTGTGAAAGCGACAATATTTATCCATGTTTCTCCGACTCGAGGTTATCTTCATCTTTTTGGCCACCTTAGCATATCGGTTCGCTCTATAGCCATTAGGGCGTGACTTGGGCGCATTCAACAGAGTGTATCTATTGTGCCTCGTCCCTAGGGCGATCTTGATCCGGGCCTCGGCCAGCCTCTCTCGGCCCTAAACCGAGCCTCTCTCTAAGATCCCTCCCTTCGCGTGGAGCTTGAGCCACTTGGGACCACTCCCGGTCTTTCAGGGCATTCATCTCTTCCTCCCCGTATGTACTTTTGGGTCACCTCCATTAATCGCTCCTTATCGACTGTGTGGCTCGCGAGTGAGCGCCGATGCTAATGGTCCTTTTGCAATCCAAGGATGAGGATATTAGTCATCATATCGATTCGCATATCTTGTACCTCTAATGCTTCATCATTGAACCGATTTATGAATTCCCCGAGTGACTCTTTCACCCCTTGCCTTATAGTGAACAAATGCGGCCGACCTTCGAGCTCGCTTTTGGCTTGCGAATCGGTATAAGAACTTCCGAGCCACTGTTCGTAAGAAACCACAGTTCCTAGGTAATCCCATGAACCATTCTGCGCCTTTCCGGTCAAAGATGGTAATGAATATTCTAGCATTTATGGCATCCGACCGCCCATACAATTGCATCATGTAGTCGAAAAACGGTAAGATGTTCCCCGAGGTCCCTGTTCCCATCATATTTCGGGAGATCCAGGAAGCTTGAAGTTCGGGCGTGACCACCTCGGCTAGGATCTCGGGAGAAAATGGAGATCCCCTTTTCTCGCAGCGGATGTTACTGACTCCCCTCCGCCTCGGATCATCTAGTTGTCGAGTAACATGCTCGATTTGTTCACTCGTTCGTGTATGTCCCGTGGCTTATCGATCGGTTCACCGATGACCTCCACCGGTCGCCTCACTTGTGGCTCCGACGGCTTGGCTAGCCACTTCTTCCAAATCATCCGGTACTTCGCGTTTCGCTTTTCCCCATTTCCCCTTTCCAATGGGAGATCTTGGGAGGTGCCTCCATAGCCTTTTGCCCTTTCTTTCCCTATCCTCCAACATTTTTTCCAGCATTTTCTCAAAGTCACTAGCTTTCATGTGAATCATCTGCTTCTCCTCCCGGACCAAAGAGGTTCCCGCGAAGTGAAGCGGGCGAATTTCCTCGGGGAGGGTCCTCCACGACCCCCTGAGGTGTCTTAGATGCGTGCTTAGGTGTTTCCAATGTCTTCCCTGGCGTTTCCTCCATCTTTAGCTAGACCTCTTTCCCACAGACGGCGCCAACTGATTTAGGAAGGTAAATCAGATGTACCTGACCTAGGGACCCACGAAGCGAGGTGAAGTGTTATCCACGAGGTGACCTGGCTCAGGATCCCCAAAAAGCGAGGTGAGGTACTTTGTTCGAGGGTACCTGAAACAGAACGCACGTTAGGCTAGCCGGGATGGCTCCCAGCTAAGGCCCTCCGATGCCTAAGTCGAATCGTAGTTGAGGTACTTAGAAAGCTAAAAAGAGCGAGGTAATTTAGAATAATGACAAGTTAACTTTTACCTTGATTTTCGTGCCGTATTTATAGTATTGTTCACCGTACATCGGAAGGGGTGCCGAAAGTAAATTATCATGACAAAACGAGAAATTCCAAAAAAAAAAAAAAAAAAGAGAATAAAAAAAATGTTTTAGATTTAACGGTGAATTATGCCACACATGCATTTGCTAATTTTTCTATTTCTTCCCACTTCCGATTTGTTGGGAGGGTGGGAAGTTTTCGATTTGGTTTGAGAAAATTGTAATGGCTAACTCTATTGATCAATAAGATTACAATTTTCATTGGAAAAAAAAAAGTCCGATATAATATTCTTCAACAATGCCGATTTGAAGTTTACTCTTGCAACCCAAAACTTGAATAAGGAAAAAGAAAAAAACGAATAAGGAAAAAGAAAAACATACAACTTGGGATAAAATCTTTCAAGCAAACCAAACCCTCGGATCAATATAGGGTGCGATTGGATATACTTTCATTTTGAAAATTTTCTTTTCGCTAGAGAATAGTGAAAAAAATATTCTAATTAAAGTTTTTGGAAACTTTTGAGAGTGTGAATGGATATATAATAATGAAAGTTGATTTGATTTAAAAATAGTAAAATAATGATTGGATGTGATTGATAGTTAGAAATGTGTGAGTAAGTGAATAGTAAATTTTGTGGGAGAATGTGTAGTAATGATTAGTATTTTGTGAAAAATGTGTAGATGTGATTGATGTAAGAAAAAATGAGAAAAAGTGAAAGTGAGAGAATAGTATATTTTTGAAAATTTCCATAAACAATCGTATTTTTGTCAAAAAAATTTCTAGCGGAATGAAAATAAAATTTCGTTCATATCCAATCGCAGCCTTTATTTTCCATTCTTGACTTATCCAAAATTTTATAAATTACAATAATATCCTTAAAATCAATTAATAAAAATATATACACCTAAAATGAAATTTATATATCCGTTCTAAAAGTTACTTTTCAACGGTTGAGATTAGGCTAATTTGACAAAATATTTTCTCGGTTTGAGAAGGCGTTGGTTTGACTAGCGCCCCATCGCATTTTTTTCGTCCCGCTTTCCTCTCTTAATGAGCTCTTTAAAACATCTCATCCCCAACTAGGAGTATAATCAAATTAAATCGAATTGAATATAAATATATTATTTTTGTATTGACCTCATTTGCAGAATATTTTTACACAAATTCTTTTAAATTTTATATTTATTTGAAACATATTCGAATATATACGAATCAATTTTAATATTTTATATCAAAATTCAAATTCTAACCTATCAACCCTATATGCTAAAAAGAGAAAACAAAATTGACACATGTCATCACCTCATTAATTTTGACATGTGTCAACTACTCATTCTCTCAATTCCATATGTCTACCTTATAATTATCCATGTGACATTAATTGTCGGCATTGATATCTACAAATTAAAGATAAATTGATAATATATTTTTGAATTTTTGAATTTAAAAGATTACAAATTTAAAAGCTAATAACAACTTTAAGAGATATGAAGTAATCTAAATATCAAGAATTTATCTACGGTATCATTTTAAATTATTATCTTTCAAAAATATATTTGGTTTATATGCACCTTTTATTTTCCGATGTATGCTAACTTCAACGTATATTTCAAATTACTCTTATTAAATCCAGGTTTGATCCACTAACAAATTATATTCACAATTAAATAAATAATTTAAACCAAATTATAATCAAATTAAATAAGCTCATCATATATATAAATGAGCCTATCCTTATAATTAAAATTAAAATAAACTAATTTATTCAATTATCGATCTGAGGCCGGATAGTGATTATACTACAGGATCTTATCAAATTATCTTTAATTTTTCTCAACAAATTCGAGAAACACATCAAGGAATCTAACAACTAATAGAAATTGGGGTTTGACATATATTTAAAAATATTATTTTTCAAAATATATTTTATATGCACCTTTAAATTTCTGATTTTTTGCTACTAGAGATTCAAAACTCAACTCTAAATGATAAAATATAAATACCAAATAAAGAAATTTCTCACAATATCAACCCTAAAAGATAATTTATAATCCCGTATATAAAGGATTTTATCACAATCTCATGGTCAACTTTATGTGGTCATATCGAGAGTTAAGAGTAGAAGGGGTTTGAAAATTCTTTGTTGTGACAAAGACGACACACATGGAAATAGAACAAATAGTGTAGCTTATAAAGAAGTTTTTTTAATCAAGTGAACTATTTGTATGATACTATTTTAATTTTTGAATTTCATTTTTAATATTTCTAATTAGCATTTTGGATGTCCTATAATTATTACAAATAAATTTGTGACTCTAAAATTTAAATTTTGGACAAATCCCGTGTAACACGGTGTTGTTCTAGTTTTTATTTATACTCGTGATAATTCTCCAACCAATGGTTATGATTTATTTGATCTAATAGCTACATTTCATTAACTAAAATAGTCTAACAAAATATATAATACTTTAAAATTCTCTACAATTTTTCTTACGCGATTATTTTATCGTGCGATCAGTTTCTTTGGAGAAAAAAGAGATAATTTCACTTTTGGTACCCAAAATTTACCACCTTTTCGTTTTTAGTACCCAATGTTCCCACTTAATCAATTTCGGTATCCAATATTTTCCCGTTTGATCAATTTTACTACAACCCGTTAATTTTCCGTCCAAAACAACGGTTCACCTATTGTAACATGTGGAAACGGGTTAAAATCAGTGAAAGGTTCTTTATTCTTCATTTTTGCTTGTGGTCTTCATTAAAAAGCCCTTAACACACTGGGTTTATTGTCACGCCTAGGCGGGACGCGATTTAACGATCCACAACTTAAATACAATAACCAAACAGTCGACAAATATCAACGAGAACCCAATGAGGCGAGTCTAAATAGCAAATAAATAAATAACAAGTACAAATTACAACTCAAGGTCCAGCCAAATCCAAATACATCCAACATAATAACCTCGATTAAGTTTCATCGCCACAACTAAAACAAAAGGTAAAGTACAATATCCAAATCTTAAACGCGTCAAGGGTCCTACGCCCTTAAATTACGATCAAAGAGAGAAAAGAGTAGCAGGATAAACGGGAGTCCAACATCGGTAAAATTACATGAGATAAGAACAGTCATCGCAAAAAGGTGCAAGATCGACGGGCGGGGACGAGGTCATCAATGCATACGGTTTGACATCTTCAACATAGTCCCCATCTAAAGGTTAGAAAATAGGTGGGGATGAGACAGTAAATCTCAGTGGATGGGGTGATCGTGTGCAAGTGTGGCGCAATATAGTTAATGTGAGAAAACTTGATTATATGAAAACGCGTGAGTATGATGCATGAATTCACACACACGATTCGTAAGCGTCGTGATAAAATATTTAAATAATATACTTATACATTCAAGAAAAATTCATGGTCACACAGCACTATGTGATTCCAAGACAGTAGGATTACGTACGGAAGTGTAACGCCAATCCCATGCAAGGCAATTAATGGTTGCGACGGATTTGTAGCGCCAACCAATGCAAAAACAGGTAGCGGTTGCGCACGGAAATGTAATGCCAACCAATGCAATGCGACGGGCGGCGGTTGCGCACGGAAATGTAACGCCAACCAAAACGGTCCGATAACTCCTTAATCGTGTGGATCGACAAAGCGATTCCTTCGCTTCTTCCTTGTAACTCCCTAGTCGTCAAGATGGTCTAAGACCGCACCTTATCGCTCCGTAGGCAAAGACAAAATCCACAAAGTGGAGCTTGCAAGGCCTGGACCGTCATAATCATGATTATACCTCGTACTACGACCCGCTTCCCCTCGACAAACTCCGTCCCTCGCCATGGGATTAGGACGATGCGGCCGGAAGAGTGGAATAGCAGCCAAGTCTGCCGGTTCCATCCCCCGATGTATCCATTCCGAGTCAGAGCTCGACACACCAAGTTGACTCAGCAGAAAAGTAATTACAAGTGTGCAAAACCAACCAGGCAATGAGTATTATTGATTCAGGAAGCGATTTTAGGAAAATTTTTGAAAACGCGAGTGGCAATTATGGCGTTGGTGGAGTATTTGGATGAAGATGATCATCGGAAGGATAAGCAATCTTCGATATCTTGAAAGATTAGGTGGAACATAAGTCCGTTATAGATTCAAATTCGCAAGGCAGGGGAAGTCGCTCCGCGATCGGGTATTAATCGGTCAAATTGATCCGATAAGTCAAGGGTTTTTGGGGAAGTAAAATACTTTAATTAAATCTCCAAGTCAGAGGGTCCAGGGCTATTTTAGTAAAATAGAAAATAATTTGAGTTAGGTCCTTTATAAAAGAAAAATTGTAATTTAGCCCCGTTTTGTAAAAACTAACACTTTTGGGGTTAAAAATTGATAAATAAATATCCCGACCTTGAAAAATTAAGAGGTCAGTTCCTAAATTCTCCAAATTGTCTAGAGATTCAGGTTTTTAAAATTTTGAGGTCGAGATGTTGTAAAATTCTCACATTGGCCCCAAATTTGTAAAAATTGCCAATTCGGACCTTAAGTTTTAAAACTTCGAACTCACAAACCGGAAGGGCTTTTAATGTGATTCTAGTTGGAAAATGTCACTAAGGTTAGTAGGATATTGGGACAAAAGCAGTTTTTAAAAGAAATATGTGTAGGTCCTTTAACCTTTGAAAATATCATTTTTGTCCCATTTTGAAATAATTGCCTTTAAGGCTTTCAGTGGGTCCAATTGTTATGAAATTTGAACCTTGGGTCCAAAATATAATTAAGTTATAGTTAAGTTAGTATTTCCAGGTGCATGGGCTGCATAAGTCCTGGAAATTTCATTTGGGTCCTCAAGTTTAGTATTTTACACATTAGTCCCTCAATTTTAGAAAAATTGTTTTCCAAGCCCTAAGCACTTGGATTTTTGGAATACTTTTAAAATATGTAATTCCCAGTACCTTAAGAGTAAAAATTTCAAATTTTAAAGTTAAGGTATGGTACAGTTTAAAAATTGCAAAGTAGCCCTTAAACTTTCAAAATTTTACAATCTAGTCCTTGGGCTTTTAAAGGTTGATTTTATTTATCTTAAAACTCTTAAAACTTTATTAAAATGTCCAAAAGTCATTTTTGAACCTGAGTACAGTCCCAATTTTCGAAATTTGCAGAGGGGTCCTTTAATTTTCATTTTCTTGCAATTTAGTCCACCAACTTTCCATTTTTACATTTTTAAGTCCAAAATTGAAATTTAATCAATTATTCTCGACTTTTCCAGGTTATAAGGCATCCAAAACATATATTTTAAAGATCATACACATGCTTGTCCAATACATACAAGAATTCATCAAATAGAACATTAAAGTGTACATGCATGCACCTAAAATTCAATAAATAGAAATTTTGAGCAACTCTTGAGAATTTTCATGATTTGATATATACAATTGACATGCAATACATAGATTATATATATCTCAAGGCTCATGATCAAATTTTCTACATGCATTTAATCAAAACACCTAAAAGTTGGAAAATATTTTTCCACCCACCTTAAAATTGGAAATTGTGAAATAAAAGGATAATTTCACAATCTTTGGATGAGGCCTCTTAGGTCAGCCCCTAAGTCAAGAAATATCAAAAATTTGAAGTTAGAAAAATGAGAGAAAAATTAAGGAGAAAAAGAAGGAGATAAGAAAATGAGAAAGACTACATTTTACCTTGTGTAGTAGGTGTTTGGAGACTAGTGAAGCTTTAAAATTGGAAATTTTGGTTCAACTCCAAAATCACCTAAGGTCAGCCCCTATTTCTCAAAAATGAAAAAGGGGTGTTAAAATTTGAAAAAAATAGAAAGAAGAGGAAAGGAGAGTTCTAGTGTCCAATTCTTACCTTGTAGTCCAAATTCCTCTACTAGTTCTTCTTCAAGTCTTCAAGTTTCACCACCATGCATGCATGTCTCCAAGTGGTCTTCTAAGTACCTCAAAATCCAAAATATAAACTTAAGTTAAAAGAAGAAGGTGATGAGTAGAAAGAATTTAAGTTGAATTGAGGAGTGAAATTTCTTACCTTGAGAAAGGGGTGTTCGAATTTTTGAGTTTTAAGTGGTAAGATTGTTTGTTTTGGTTTAGATGTTTGAAGAAAGGAAGTATGTTTGATGTTAGGAAGAAGATGTTCTTGGAGTTATGAAGATGGGTTTGAAGATGTAAAGGGCTTGTGTTTGAATATTTGAAGATGTGAAGAAGGGGTACTTGAAGATATGAAGAATTTATGTTGAAGATTTGAAGATGTGAAGAGTTGGTGTTTGAAGGTTTGAAGATATGAATGAATTTTTGTTTGAAGGTTTGAAGATGTGAATGAATTTTAGAGAGAGGTTAGAGAGAAGGAGGAGAATTAGTTAGAGGATTAAAATTTTGTTTAATTGTGTCTTCCATTTTGCCTCATGCATGGGGAACATTTTGAAGGTCAAAGGTATGGGCAAGAGAATGTTTGAATGGAATGTTGGAAGACTTCCAACATGTTGGCAAAAATAATATTAAAGAAGTAATGTAAGAGATGATGTGTATAATGTTTGAATTAATGGTATAATTATACACATGATGACTAATATAAGGTGTAGGTGTACAAGAGTTGGATGATATTTTTGCTCCAAAAATCATCATCATGGCATCACTATGAGGGCATTATGGTAATTTCATATATTTTTTTTTGTCCCAAATTTGATGATAATAGATGAAATATATCAATCTCCAAAATAATTAGTGATTTCCTTGATCACTTATAAGTCTCATGATCACTTAATCTAAATCAAAATCTTAATTCTATAAGGTAAAAGTCTCTAAAAAAAATAGTCTCTTAAAATTCTAAGGTGACTAATAAATACAAAAATAGTAATAATGATCAATCAAGTGATCATAAATGCAAAATAGAATTAATAAAGATCATGATCACAAGTAATTAAATAAAATGAAATAAAGTACAAAATATATGTATTATTAAAAATTACCCGTCAAAATGACGCGGTAAAATAGTCGATCAAAAGTATAAACGACAATAAGAATCAATTAATAGCTCGGAAAAATCGAGGCTTCACATTTATTAATCATTTTTTCTTTGTTGACTAAACTAATTTCAAGCCTTTGACTCCATAAAACTCCAAAATCAAAATCACAGATTATCTGATAAATTTTTGCTTCCTCACTCAATTATCAGTGATAATTGATGTTGTTATTAATACAATCCCCAACTCCTCAGTCAATTACCACTATACCCTCATGTCAGCTCCTTTCTCCGCCAGCCGCCGCCACCCGACCACCAACTTCTCCCACCTCTCGCTGGTGGATTAACGGTGGCGTTCTCTTGGCTCTTCTTCCTCATCCTCTTCTTCAACTGAATCAGTAAGAAACACACCGCACCTTCCGCCTCCGACAAGAAACCCCCCCACCGCCTCTCCTACACTGTCCTCCATCGTGCCACCGCCAATTTCTCCCCTTCCCTCCGCCTCAGCCCGTTTCGTGCGAGTAACTCAATCCGAGTGAGTTGTTTATTTCTTCCAATATTGATTGTAAGTATATTGTTTCAGAATGGTTTTTTCATCAACACCAAGAAAAAGACGTATGCTCTTGGTTTACGCGCTTATGGAAAATGGCCGCTATGAGCAGAGACGAATCCAAAAATTTTTTTTATAGCGGGGGCACACAATTATTAAAATTACAAACTATTTTAAAAATAATTAATGGAGGCACATTTGATTTTTTTCCATAATTAATATATTGTTTTAAAAATTATATCACATTAATAATGTTATACAATACTATTATAAAACTCTTTATATAATACTTTTTAATTTATAATATTAGTATGTTATTAATATTATATAAATTATAAATTTAGGGTAATATTACATAAATAATATAATACCAAAAAAAAAAAAGAAAAAAATGAAAAACTTACAGGGGCACGTGCTTCGTGAACAGAGCTATAGCTCCGTCTCTCGCTTTTTGCAAGATTGTTTTTTTCATAAAGAGAGTCGGAATTGAAAATTTGGGGAAGAGGTTTTCGATTGCTTAGAAGAATGGAGGAATTTAACGTGGGTTGGGTGAAGAAAATGGGAAGAAATATGAAAGCCCATGGTCTTTGAGATGGAGAGGACGAAGTGGAAGAGAAAAAAAGAAAAATGAATTTTTTATTTTATTAACATATATATATATGTAATATAAAAAGAAACCACTTTTTACCCGCAGCAAGTCAAGATGTTGAGTTAGCCGCCGCTTTTGGATGGAAAAATAACAGCATGTAGTGAAAGTGACTAACGCCTCAAACTTAGGTACCAAAATTGATTAAGTGGGAACATTGGGTACCAAAAGCGAAAATATGGTAAATTTTTGGTACCAAAGGTGAAATTATCCGAGAAAAAAAAGTAGATAAAATATTAAGATTCATTGGAGAAGAAAAATTGTAGATAATTTTAGAATATTATATATTGAGGTGGTTTTATATATTTTGTTAGAGTATTCTAATGAATAAAATGTATCTATTAGATCAAATAAATCCTATATTATGTTCGATCAGATTCATTTATACAGATTAGGAATGAGATATTTTGCGGAGCACGTTAAGGCAGAAAAAGAAGTGCAACAGATTGGGTTACCCAAATGACATAATCATTTTGACGCGCAAAGACTAGCTTCAAATATTCAGGCTTCAAATATTCAGATTATTTCTCCACAAAAGAAAATTCAAAATCACATGTCTGCAAACACTCTTGCACCTTAGCAAAATTCTGATTTTTAATTCTGATTTTAAATTCTGATTTTAAGCTAATATAATCTTGTGCAAATACTCCTTAAATCCCTTCTCAAAAAGCAGAATGAGAACTTTAATTGGTTTATTACACCATTGTATATAGACTATATTAACGACTATATTAACATATTAACATCTAATTAAAATTAATATAAAACCGTGAGCGTAGATGTAGATTTTCCAATAACTCGGATCAACAGTAAATTTTGGAAGATTTGTGCAGGAACATTTAGAAGAGAGGTAACGGCACCGTAATACTGTGCGTGATGGTAGAAATCCAGATATATAACACAAAAACTCCTATCGACCGTTTAACGGGTCCCGACTGTTAAGACGGATCGACCCACGGACCCGTGGCGTTTTCGTAATATTAGCAAAGTGGTGTTTAGTAATTTTCAGGAACCATCGATATTAACATTACTTCTGAAAAGTATTAGTCGTCCTTCTAAAAAGTATTAGCGATTCTTTCCGAAATGTATTAGTAGTTCCTTGAAGAGTTTTTTAGTATTTCTCCTAAATATACTCCCAAAATTTATTAGCTTGATCCCTCAAAAAGTATTAGTAGTTCCTCGAAAAAGTATTAGTAGTTCCTCGAATATAATTAAATTTTTCTCCCGAAATGTATTAACAGTCCTTCTGAAAAGTATTAGTCGTCCTTCTAAAATGTATTAGCAGATTTTTCCAAATGTATTAGTAGTTTCCTGAATATAATTAAATTTTTCTCTTGAAATGTATTAACAAATTCTTCCGAAAAGTATTAGTCGCTTCTCCTCAAATGTATTAACAGCTTCTTTTGAAATGTAATATCACGATGCCGCTAAAAGGTATTGGGTTTTCATCTGAAAAGTATTAATAGTCCATCAGAAAAGTATTAGCACGTAATTTACTTAAAAATATTTAATAGTTATCCGAAAAAAGTAGTTTTTACCGTCGAAAGTATTACTTGTCCCCATAAAATGTATTAGCGATTACCCCGAAAAATATTAGTTTTTTCCCTAAAAGTTTTTTTGTAATTTCCCAAAAGTATTAATTCTTCTAATAAAAAGTATTAGTTGTCCCATTGAAAAGTATTAGCAGATCACCTAAAAAGTATTGGCTTTTTCTTTGCTATTTTTTTTCTTTCTGTGTTGAATTCTTTCTTCTCTGTTTTTAAATCATCGAAAATCTTATAGGCCATCATGCATTATAGAAGTTCGCTAACTCCAACATAATTTGTATGAAGCCAAAGAGAGTGACCATACAAAAGAACGAGAGAAAAGAAAGCAGAGCATGGAAAACCACATGAATTTTCACAGATAATGTTCGTAGGAAAAAAATCCCACTTCTTTGAATTTTCACGGACCATAACTAAAGATAATCTTCCACTCAAATGTTGAGATATTCTTGATCGTTTCTTCGCGACCAATAATCGATCGATTCGCCATTTTGCCGACATGTATTACTCTATTGTTGCCGCAAAAATTGAGATTTTGGCGACGAATCTCCCTCGACAAGAGAATGCGACGTCGTGTGCCACCGCTGCCGCCTCTTCGCTCGCGCATCAGAGCCCTAGTTTTGGAGACTTCTTTTCTTCTTTTTGAATTCTTCCCGTATTAGCTTTTCTACATTTTCTTCTCTTTTGAATTATTCTTCTTCTACAAGTTAATGAGGTTGTGAGAGAGAGTTTAGAGAGATAAAGAGGCGGACCGAGAGTAGATGGGTCACGAGAAGAATTGAACTATTTCAGATTTAACCCATATGGCAAGACGGGTTAGGGTTTTTGATCCGTTAGACGGTCCGACATGAGACCTACCCGATATATAAACCCTAAAATTAATCAGAATTCAGAACAAATTAATCCTACAATCTCTGGCTTTTTCTTAATCGCAAAAGTCAATATATAAGTTAATTGATTCATCAAAATTATACTTTTACCCTTAAAAAAAGAGGAAATAACATAGAATACCCCGATTTTTAAAAAAGACAAAAATACCCACCTATCACAAATCTACCCAACCCGGTCCTGGACTTCACAAATATACTCACCCTATTACTTTTCTTTTCAGCTTTTTTACCCTCCAATTTCTTACATTTCCATAGAATCCATCAATACCTAACCATTGAATATTTCGGCTCTTCCATCTATGCGGCCGGTGCGCCTTCTTCTTCCTCTATTACATATTGCTTTGGTCAAGATCGGCTAAGTTAAAAATCAGCGCGCCACCCGGCCTGGCGGCGCACGGCCTTTTACGAGACCACCTCCACCTCATGCCTAGCGGCTCCTTCGCGAACTTCCTCACATAAACCTAGCTTTCCGGGGAGATAAATACGACCCAATTTTCACGACTCGGCGTTTACAGACGCCGAGCCCTAGTGGTGAGCAGTGGGAATTAGCAAAGAATTGTCCACCACCCGCGATGTCGCTGTTTCGTCCCGCCCGAGATTAAGAGCCGCAAACACTTGAGCCACGACTTCGCCATGTTCGGCTTTGCTCCTTAAGCGCGCATCTTCGCAAGCTTTATAAGCTGGGAAGGAAGGAGAAGAAGGACGAATCGGGGAGAGTGTTGGTGGACATGAAAAAGTGGTTCGGTGATTTGAATTTGAACGTGGTCCTCAGGGTGGTGGCGGGGAAGAGGTTTAATTACGGCGGTGGAGGTGAACCCAATTTTCTGTGTTTTTTTATTATTTTGTGATTTGAAGTTTTTCGTTTGTTTCGATGTTGTTTCGAAGTTGTTTCTTTTATGTTTCTTTTGTTCTTTTATGTATTTTCCATATATTTGTTCTTTTTTTATTGTTTTTGATTTGTTGTGTTATCTATCTGACTGTGTATTTTTTTTATTTCTTTTGTAGTGAATGTGGGATTTTTTGTTGCTTGTTATGTCGTTGTTGGGAAGGTTATGGACGTTGAAGCGTTCAAGATAGAGAATGAACAAGCAAGACTCAGTAATCTGCTTCACAATCATGCTAAGTTGAAGCTGCAAAATGGTGATGACGATGACAACGACATTGAGTTTCTACCTCCACTTCCTAATGATTTTAGAGAATTGTTGTTACGTAAATCTTAATGATGATGTAATCAGTTGAAACATGTAAGAAACATAAATGAAACATGTAAGAAACAATTGTGAAACAGGGGATCATGTGATAAAAGTTTGTAGTAAATTATTTTTAAATTTAGAGAAATAGTGTAGTTTTTCCCCATATACTCTTCAGCTTTTTAGTTCATGTGATATCTTTTACAGTTTCATTTACATAAGAAAGAAGTTTTACCTCATCCAAATATGATTACATTGATTTAGAACCTTTATTCAGAGTAAGCAGTTGCATCTTGAGTTGGTAAACATGTGTGCGAGAAATTACATGAGGCAACCGGAGAGGTGATCGAGGAAAAAAAGACAGATGCGGAGATGTTTATCATTTAATTCGATCAAAATAAGGATTCAAAAGGGAAGTTCCATCTGAATTAGTGAGCAACATTTGGGGACAGGAAGAAACTCCAAGAACATGATTAAGAAGATCATATGCATCGAGAATCGCAGAGTTGAGCATGCCAAATGCTGTAATTTTACTAGTAGTTTTAGAGAATTGTCAATGTAAGTCTGCATGCGTAATCTTGAACTAAAGATCTCACGTATTGTAGCAAAGTTGTTACTAGTAGGTCTTTCACCGCTATAGTTGATGCATTCAATAATTCTACGATGTTGGAAGTCAATACAAAGTATTTTTTGGTCTGACAGTGGAGTCGTGTCCATTTCTCGTAGCCGATGATGGACAAGTAAGCTCAAATTTTCTGAATTGAATTTGTTGTTCCAAGATTTCTTTTAGGACGCCGAATGAATGCGACCCATTGGAATCGATATTTTTGTTATCTCAAAGTTGGTATACTCTATTTGCTTCCCATTGTCCATTGTGGCATACCACAATTGAGATTTTCACCATGCAACTGTGGAATGCAATGAAAAATTGGCTAAGTGAAACATATAAGAAACATAAATGAAACAGGTATGAAACAACAAAGAAACAACAAACATGTTTGAAACAACAAAGAAACAAAAAAGAAACCAACGCAAAAATCAATGAAAGTGGTTATTTTTGTCAAAAATCAGCGGAAATGTGTATTTTTATCCAAAATCGGTGGAAAATGGATATTGTGCGGGGATTGGGTATGGAAAATGGGGTATTTATGTCCTTTTCCCAAAAATGGGAAATAATTGATTTGGGTAGAAGTTATACTTTTACCCTTTAAAATATGGAAATAATTGATTTGGGCCAAATTTACACTTTTACCCTTAAACAATATGAAAGTAATTGAATTGGGCCGAAATTACATTTTTCACCCTTAAAAATATGGAAATAATTGATTTGGGCCAAAATTACAATTAATTATACTCTTAAAAAATATGGAAATAATTGATTTGAGCCGAATTTACACTTTTATCCTTAAAAATATGGAAATAATTAGTTGGGCCAAAATTACACTTTTGCCCTTAAAAATATGGAAATAATTGATTTTACACCGTATTCTCGCACGTGTTGTATCGTATTCGTATCCTATACATTTCAGTGAATCGAAATTAACAAAATGTTATTCTTATGCTAGCGCACCACAAAGCCAAGCACAACCTTGAAGCGTAGGTTATCAATACATAATTATATGCACAAGTACTAGAAACTCCACATATATATTATTTGACCTTTATATAGATATATGTTAGAATGCAAATTAAATAGAATATTTAGAAACATGAAAGAATCAAAGTATAATTCAGTACTCATACGTAACAATTAGTAAGATATTACAAAAATCACCTATCAAGAATCTTATTAAGAAAACTAAACATCCTAGCTATTAAGTGGACAACATAATCATCCTATCTAAATAAAATCAATCAAATTTATCATGATCATCTCCTCGACTTAATGCCAATCCTTTTTACGAGAGGGGCAAATATTTTTGCGTTGCAGCCACTGTTTGAGGCAAGAGTGATATTCATGCCCGCAATCTAGAATCACACAATCATCTTCTTATCATCATTATGTTGATTGTCCTGGCAAACCGCATGCATTTTGGAATCTCCATCGTCTCTAATCATTTCATTATCGGGATTCCTTGTTTTCGTGTATCTTGAAATCACTTCCTCCGATAATTTATCTTGTTGAATCACTTCCCCCATATCGAAGGTTTCATTTTCGATGAAATCAGCAAAATCACTATCATAATGCAAGATGATGACCTCTTGTTGTTATTGTTGTTGTTGGGCCCGACTGCTTTCGCGTTGTTGGGCCAATTCAGCTTCGTGTCGCTGGATTTGTTCGGCTCGTTCTGCTTGGTGTCGTCGGAGTTGTTCGTCCCATTCTGCTGCATGTCGCCGGTGTTGTTCGTCCCATTCTGCTTCGTGTCTTCGAGCCCATTCGACTTGATGTCGCCGACGCTGTTCGGCTAATTCGGTTTCACTATTCATTATTCTTGTTATAATTTGTTACCCCAAATTATCAGATTTAGTCCAAAAACTCTGGACAATGGATCGCCGAAATTATTCTTTGGGATAGTCCACTTCGATTAACTCTTTTAATTGTTGGGCGCCTCTAAACGAAATCTCACTTTCTTTATCCGAAGAATCATTAAACTCAATAATAAATCTCTAGCTTCCCTTTATAAAATATCGAAATATCGATGCTCGCTACTACATATATATAGGACTACAAATATTATATTCCTATGCTAATTAAAACTCTCAAGCTGTTACGACCATCAAATCTTTTAAATCCATCCGCAATATATAATAACTGTTAGATAAATGTTTTTATTAAGATTTTGATGATTATGTTTAAATGAGTTTTTATACCAAAACAATGTTAATAAATGTTGTCCAAATACTTCTAAATAATTTAAAATATTTTTGCTAATTTTTGGAGTATTTCTTAGAATTTATTTTTCGATAAAAATGGACAACACTTTTGATGGTTTTGTTTAAATTGGTTTTTGCACCAAAACAATGTTTATAAATATTGTCAAAATACTCCCAAATGATTTAAAATATTTTTACTAATTTTTGGAGTATTTCTTGAAGTTTATTTTTGACAAAAATCGGACAACATTTAAAATGGAGGGTCGGTCTGCCGGTCGCCCAAAAGGTCGACCGGTACCGAAGATCGCACGATTGAAACAGAACTTGCAAACTTGAAAAATTGGAGCGGGGACCGGTCAAGTAGGGGGCCGACCGGTCGATGACACCACAACTCCCAAACCATTCAAGGAGTTCGATGAAAATGACAAAAAAGTCTTCTCTAAACGGTAAGTGCTTTAAATATTTTGCATTGCTCTCTCTTACCGCCACCGAGTATAATCGTATAAGGGGCATAAGGTCGGCACATGAAGTTTGGGAAAAATTAGAAACCATCTATGAGGACACAAAGAAAGTGAAGCAAGCAAGAAAAACAATGCTTGTGAAAGACTTTGAAAATTTCAATATGCATGATGGTGAAAGCATATCAAAAATGGTGGAAAGGCTTGACAACATTCTCAATCCTCTTGTGGCTCTTGGAAAGTTCATCTCCAAAAAAGACAAGGTGACCAAGGTATTGAACACCCTTCCCGGCTCATGGTCCGAAAAAGGTGACGGCAATCATGGAAGCTCAAAATCTTGAGACACTCAAGTTTGATGAGCTCATTGGGAACCTCCTCATTTATGAAGTATATCTCAAGGAGAGGAAAAATTCTCAACCATCCACCTCTAAACCGTACGCAAAAATATTATTAAAGACTTAGCATCTTCTTCTAATAATGTTTATTATGCTAGTGATGAGGATGATGAAGAAACGGCGCTCTTGTTAGAAAATTGCAAAATTTGTAAATAAAAATAAAGCAAGAAAGCCTAGAGACAATTCTTGTTTCAAATGCGGAAAATCCGGGCACTACATAGCCGATTGCCCGAAATTAGGAAGAGAAACAAAAAGAAGAAAAAGCCTTTTCCGAAAAAAGAAGGCGTTAAATGCGGACGTCAAAACTTGGGATGAATTACTTGAAACAACCGACGAGGATGGATAATCCGAACATGGTCTTATGGCCATAGACGATGAAAATACCGAGGTACGCTCTAATGCTTCATATTCTTCCCTAGTTGATGAATTACAATGTGATTTTGATGAATTGCAAAATGAGTTTCAAAATTTGATTGTTAAATACAAGAATTTGAAAAAGGAGCATAAAGAGCTTAAACTAGAAAAAGATAAATTATTTACTTCTTATGATTCTCTTGATAAGTGCTCATGCTATTACTCTTACTATAGTCCGTACTCTTGAAACCGAAAAACAAACGCTCACAAATGATATTGAAAATTTGAAAAGGATGTGCATCGATTCAATTTAAGACGGATAAAGTCACAAAAATTTTAGATGCACAAAGAGGTGAGCATTCTAAATTAGGACTTGGTTACAAACCTTTTCAAAATGTTTTTAAGAAAAAGACCAAGGTCCAACCTTTGTACGTGCTAGTAGTCCTCGTATTATTACTTGTTTTTATTGTGGTAAGAATGGACACTATGCTAGCAATTGTAAATTGAAGAAAATTTTTAGCTATTATTGGAGACCTAAAGGTCTCAAGGCTAACCCCATGGACCCCAAAATTATAGGGTACCTAAAAATAATTCCTTTGTAGGTTATAGGGGCTATAACAACAATGAAAGATTCAAAATGGCTCGTGGACAGCGGATGTTCACGCCATATGATCGAAAGAGAGAACTTTTACCAACATCAAGCTCCAAGAAGAGGGTATGGTCATGTTCGCAATGTCAAAGGAAGAATTCTTGGAAATGGAGAAATTGGTAACTCTTCTTTCTCTCTTAGTAATGTTCTTTTAGTAGAAGGGCTTAAGTTCAATTTGATAAGTGTTAGCCAACTTTGTGATTCAAATTATAATGTTGTTTTTAATAAAGAAAAATGCCTTATTTCCAAAAAATGATAAAATTATTTGTGAAGCAATTAGAAAAGACAATCTTTACAAAATTTGTACAAGTGATTTGGTTAGTCAAAATGTTTTTGTCTTGTCGCCAATAATGATTTAACTAGTTTATGGCATAGGCGACTTGGACATGTTGGATACAAAAATTTGCTAACTATTTACAAAAACCAACATGTAAAAGGACTACCCAAATTGAATTTTGAAAATCTTGGCTTATGTGACACTTGTCAAAAGAACAAATTAGTTAAAAGTAGTTTTAAGCCCAAAATGAAATTTCCACTACCAAACCCCTACAAATGCTTCATCTTGATTTGTATGGGGATATTGGTACTGGCAAGTCTAAGTGGAAAACATTACACTTTTGTTATAGTTGATGATTTTTCTAGATATACTTGGGCTCTATTTCTTACAAATAAAAGCGATGCCGTTAATGAGTTTGTTAATTTGTAGACTTATTGAAAATGAAAAGGAAGATACTATTAAGTCTATTCAAGTGATCGAGGTGGAGAATTTGACGGAGAATTTAGAGTCTTTTGTGAAACCAAGGGATATAGTCACAATGTTTTGGCTCCAATGACACCTCAATAAAATGGAGTAGCCGAAAGAAAGAATCGACACTTCAAGAAATGAGTCGGTCCATGCTCAATGAATTTTCACTTCCAAAATATTTTTGGGCCGGGCCGTAAGTACCGCTTGCTATGTCATTAATCGAGTTTATATTTGTCCTAAAATAAATAAAACTCCATATGAGCTTTGGAAAGGAAGAACTCCAAATATTAGTTATTTCAAAATGTTTGGATGTAAATGTTTTATTTTGAATACTAAGAATCAATTGGACAAACTTGATCCTAAGGCCGATGAAGGAATATTTATGGGGTATTCAACTAAGAGCAAAAGCTTATCGGGTTTACAATAAAACTAGTGGGGTTGTTGAAGAATCCATCCATGTCAAATTCAATGAAGCTTCGGTGTTGAAAGGATACCCAATGATGAAAGTGATGAAGAGGATATTGTTGAACCCATTGTTCAAGATGATACTCAAAATGATCAACCTTCAAGCTCAAATGTTCCTCAAGAAGATAAAGGTGATACTTGAATCTTCCCATAGCATTGAAATTTAAGGAGATCAGCCAAAAGATCTTATTATTGGTGATCCCCTTGATAAAGTAATGACTCGAGGAAAATTTGTTTTTAAAAAGCTCTTATATCTCAAAAAGAGCCTAAAAATGCTAAGGAAGCAATTGAATATGAGGATTGGTTTTTAGAAATGCAAGAGGAGTTGAATCAATTTGAAAGGAATGATGTATGAGAATTAGTACATTGTCCTCCATCTCAAACCATTATTGGTACAAAATGGGTGTTTTGAACAAGCTCGATGACCAAGCCAATATTGTTCGAAACAAAGCAAGGTTAGTAGCTCAAGGTTATTGTCAAGAAGAAGGTATTGATTATGATGAAACATTTGCACCGTAGCACGTTTAGAAGCTATTCGTATTTTACTTGCCTATTCTTGCTTTAAAAATTTCAAGCCTTTACCAAATGGATGTTAAATCCGCTTTTCTAAATGGTATTATTCAAGAAGAAGTCTATGTAAAACAACCTCCGGGGTTTAAAAATTTTTCTAGGCCTAATGATGTTTATAAACTTAAAAAGGCCTTATATGGTTTAAAACAAGCACCCCGTGCATGGTATGATAGACTTAGCTCTTTTCTTTTGCAAAATGGTTTTACAAGAGGTAAAGTTGATACTACTCTCTTTGTTTTTGAAAAAGGGCAAGATTGCTTATTAGTGCAAATTTATGTTGATGATATTATTTTTGGTGCTACTAATGAATCCTTGTGCAATAAATTTTCTAAGTTAATGCAAGGTTAATTTGAAATGAGCATGATGGGGAGCTCAACTTCTTCCTGGACTTCAAATTAAGCAATGCCAAGAAGGAATATACATCTTACAATCCAAGTATACAAAAGAACTTTTGAAGAAGTTCGAATTGAAGAAGGAAGAACCGTTTTACCCCAATGGCAATAAACGTCAAGATTGACAAAGATGAAAAAGGCAAGCCAGTTGATGAATCCAAGTATCGATGTATGATTGGTAGTTTACTTTATTTAACCGCAAGTAGACCGGATATTCTTCATGCCGTATGCCTATGTGCTCGTTTTCAAAGCAATCCCAAAGAATCTCATATGAGTGTCATTAAAAGAATTTTTAGATATTTGAAAGGCACTATTCAATATGGTTTATTTTATCCAAAGAATTAAATTTTTTCTCTTAAAGGTTATAGTGATTTGGATTATGCGGGAAATATTGATGATCGTAAAAGTACTTAGGATCATGTCAATTTCTAGGTGATTGCCTAGTTTCTTGGTTTTCAAAGAAACAAAATTATGTTTCACTTTCAACGGCCGAAGCGAATATATTTTTGGCTTTTTGTTGTACTCAATTACTTTGGATGAAACAAACTTTAGCGGATTATAAATGTTCTTTTGAAAGTGTTCCTATCTTTTGTGATAATATATCCGCTATAAATATTGCTCAAAACCCGGTTCATCATAACCGTACTAAACATATTGAGATTCGACATCATTTTCTAAGGGATTGTGTTTCAAAACGAAAAATTGAGATATCTTTTGTACCATCTCAAGATCAATTAGCGGACATTTTTACAAAACCGCTATCTTCCGAGACTTTGCGTCGATATCTGAGCTCGGTTAGGCATAATGCATATTGAATGAGGTTTGCGTTTGCATTTTGCATATTTTTAAACCTTAGGGCGAAAAATCGGATTTTGAAAAATTGGGCAAGACAGGTGGTTGATGGGGTTGAGGGCAACCGTACGCGACAACCGTCGCCATTAGCTTTTATTTTGGTTAAAATCGCTTCTGTCTTCAGTCACAGTCATTTTGGTCTTTTATGTTCATTTTTCGTCCCCTTCGAATTTTGCACACAAATTTCACTTCAAATTTGTTTTATTGCATACATTTTATATTTTGGACTTCATGAGGCTCGATTATCATCATCATTGTTCATCTTTACCGATTAAATGGTAAGAATTTTTATTTTTAATCTCAATTGGGTTGAACCTTGAGAATGTGTTTATACCTTGCTATTTTGATGAAATTCTTGTATTCGTATGATTGTATATGATGATTGTTGATGAATGAATATTGTTGTATTGCAATTGGTGATGAAATATTTTGGCTTAAACGAATCACAAAGGCGCCATATTTCTCTTGTTTTATTCGACGACGCAAGTGTTCGACAAAATATTTCAATGAAAAATTCATCACCTACATGATTCTCTTGATTTGAAAAGTCTTATAAGTTTATAGAGATCATGTTTTATCAATCAAATGAGCCTTTTCAAATCAAATGAGCAATTTTTTTCCTTTTATTCGAATTTAAGCTTATATATTCAATATGCTCGATAAATTGATTAAATTGCGCACTGATTTGATATAAATTGTATGATGTTTTTATCGTGCTAACATTATTTTTGATGATTCCAAAGGGGAAGAAACAAGAAAAATGCTCATAAGCTCAAAGAAGCGTAAATAAGCTCGCAAGAAGAAAAGCTATAAGCTAGAACTCTTAAAAAGCATGATGCTATGGATAATACTTAGTCCATGTGATGTATTATGGACTTTTATGCTTGACTAATGATGCTTTTGTGACAGGGGAGCTTTTAAGCTCATGAAATTCAAGCTTTTAGCTTTTAGTTGTTTGCTTCTACTTATTTTTGTTATGCATGTTGATAGGGGAGCTTGTGCAAAAAGATTTTGAAAATCTTTGCTCCTATCCTGTGTGTGTTTGTACTTATGATAAATCTTGCTTGTAATGGTTTGATGTTTTAGACCGGAAAATTTGTTTTGTTTTAAAATCGACTTCCTAAAATTGTTTTGGTTTGTAATCATCAAAAGGGGGAGTTTGTTAGATAAATGTTTTTATCAAGATTTTGATGATTATGTTTAAATGAGTTTTTATACCAAAACAATGTCAATAAATGTTGTCCAAATACTCCTAAATGATTTAAAATATTTTTGCTAATTTTTGAGTATTTCTTAGAATTTATTTTTCGATAAAAATGGACAACACTTTTGATAGTTTTGTTTAAATTGGTTTTTGCACCAAAACAATGTTTATAAATGTTGTCAAAATACTCCCAAGTGATTTAAAATGTTTTTACTAATTTTTGGAGTATTTCTTGAAGTTTATTTTTGATAAAAATCGGACAACATTTAAAATTGAGGTCGACCAGTAGTCGCCCAAAAGGTCGGCCGTGCACCAAGATCGCATTGATTGAAATAGAACTTGCGAGACTTGAAAATTGGAGCAGGGGACAGGTCAAGCGGGCGACCGGTCCGCACCCTAGGGCGACCGATCGCACCCCCCCGCAACTCTTACCTCCGGATCGCACTATTTTCATTCAAACATTCGAAATCTTATACAGGCAACCGGTCGCCCTATGTAATTTTTGACGAAAAAATTCCAAGCGGATTAATCCTTATCGAGAAGATTTACTTTTCATTTTTGTACAATATTTCTACATCTTGTGATCCTCTTTTTGTAGACAAAAGTGAAGAAGAAGGAATGTTGGGAGCCTATGTTGGTGAAGACTCTCCTATAAATAGAGGATGAATTGAAGACACAAGACACAACACATACAATCAAAATACACAACAAGAAATCGCAAATTCTTCAAGCTTTCATTTTTACATTCTTGTTGTAATAGCCTAAGCACTTTCACTTGCACATCTTTGAGGTCTAGGCTTTTGATTCTTGATTATACTTGCACTCAATCTTTGTATTGGTTTTATAGAGTTGTAATCTTGAATTCTGTCCATCATTCAACACAAGATATCCTTGTGAGTATTCTTGTGGTAAGAATACACTTGGGTGATTTAGGTGATAGGTGTTTGGAGAGTGTGGTACTCTTCAAAGGTGGTGAAGGAAGATTGTGGTAATCTTCTTGAAGGTGTTGTAAGAGGATTGTGGTAATCCTCAAGGTGTTGTATTAATTTTGGAAATTAATAAAATCTTTTTTCTTTTTGAAATCCATCCCGGAGATACTGGGATGGTAGAGGATTAGGCCCTAGGTGGGTTGAACCTCTATAAATCAACGAGTGTTGTTTAATTTCCGCATTTACATTCTTGTCATTTACTTGTTCATTCGAAAAAGATGGCGATTTGCGAAAAATCGGCATAATCTATTCACCCCCTCTAGATTATTGTAGCCACTTGGACTAACAATAACTACTAAATGTTGATAAGAGTCGTTATTTTATATATCTTCTTGTGGGCCAAGATCTCTTTTACAACAATAAGTCTTCATGTCAAAAATTCTAGACCTTAATTATGTATTTTATTTTATTTGATAAGTATGAACCAACAAGATGTTAAACGTGTTGGCCCTAGTCCTATAGGGCTGACCCTAACGGGCCGGACTAAATGGGCCACTATTAAACATACTAGCATATTATGAACCTAACCTTAATCCTGGTGGGCTTCGGGCCAAAAGCGACTACTATTGGCCGTAAGTAAAAAAATTAAAAGTTATACATTTAAATCTAAAAATTTAAACTCGAACATATATAACATTTAAGTTTAACATGTTAAGTTAAAGTATTCATTATAAAAAATCTTGAATGGTTTATAATTATATTGCATGCATTACGAATTATAAAATTTAAATATTCCATGATCTAAATTTTAAAAACAAAACTATAATAATAAAAGATAGCATTATATAATATATACCCATTTAAAATGGAAAAAATAATATTTTTAAAAAAATATTCATATGACTATAAGTCATAGTTTAAAAATTATATATTTAAACCTATTAAAGATGAGGAGATGTGAGTTTGGAAAAATATATCTAGTAATAGGCAATATGTAATAAAATAGAATTATAATATTAGAATTATATTTATTTAAAAAAAATAGAATTATATTTATTTAAAAAAATGACTATAATGTCCATTTGTTATCAAAACTATTCTTCAAATGTCAAATTCCAAAATATTTACAAGTTTGAAATGTGAATTACTTGCAACGAGTTATCCTTGACCATTGTTAGGTTTTAGGGAAGGTGGTTGGCAAATTTCAATATTATTTGGTGCTATTACATGTAGTAATGTTTAATTTTATTCATTTTTTTAGTACCTAATGTTTAAAAATGATTATTGCTTATTATTCACCACCATATATTTGCCAAAATATAAAATTGTGATCCAGGAGTTAAAAGGAACATTGTGATTATAATTCCAAACATCGTCTTAGCCCACAACACACGGCAAAGACTACAAAGTGAAGCCAATGAATAATAGTTTCATCGTCCAAACACATACATTTTCCAAATAGTTGTTATTCCCCAAATGATTTTGATTCCCAAACATGCCATTTTATTTTTACATGAACAAAAAGTAATCGCTTATCTTGTATTAACACATAAATTTACATAATTGTAGTAGTAGTAATAATAATAATAATAATAATAATAATAATAATAATATATGTGACATATATAAATATATTCCATGATATTTTGAAATGGAAAGTAAGTTTAAAGCATAACTTGTAGACATCTTGGATAGAACATATTTATATATCATATATAGTGATGGTAGATAATTTAGTAAACTATACAACAAAAAGACAAGTGAATGAAAATGACGTGCAAAAGTGTTGGGAAATCCCCAACAAACCCTTAAGTGAGATCGCCAGGAAAAGTGGGACGGGATGAGGGAGAGAGGCTAGGAGGAGGAAGATTGCAGAGTGCTTGCTTGTGAATTTTTTTCACCCTTTCCACTTTTTGGACAAAATTTTACATGAATATGTGATTGCTTATGAAAATTTTCAAAAAATATACTATTGACTTTTCTCATTTTTCAAATCATCAATCACATGCATTTATAATTTAAACAAAAAATATCACATCAACTATCATTATTATACAATCATATCGAAATACATTATGCACTCTCTTATTTTTTAAAACTCTTGTGTATTTATAATGATTTGTATGTTCATCATCTCTTATGGACTTATTATGCATAATATACTTATGATATCTTTTTTGCTTTAGCCTACACTTCTATTGCTATGTTTTTGGGCAATATTTGTTTTAAGAATTGTGTAGGATTTATATATCTTCGTCAATGGTTATCTACTCATTATTTGACAAGAGAGACATAAACTATCGTGGTACGATCATCATTCATCTCATAGACTTGATATATTTTTGCCATATGCCTATGTGCTTGCGTTTAAAAGATATTTCAAAGTATCTCATACAAGTGCCATTAAAAGGATTTTTCGATTTTTGAAAGGCACTATTCGATAAAGCTTGTTTTATCCAAGTTTTATAAAGGATTATAATTTGTTTTGATAAAAACATTTGATTTTCATCCTTATCTTAGAATTATGCATTTGATTGCTCATATTCATTCTTGTCAAAAACTGTTGTTCAAATGCTTCGTTTAAATAAGGTCTCAACTATATGCTCTTGAATTTTTTAAATTTCAAAAGAGACCTTATATAGCTTTCTAAAAGCTTATTTGAACTTACATGTTTTATGAAACTCTTGATGATTTGTTTGAAAGCATAGTATGTGTTACTTGTTATTGTATCTCTATTATTCAATATTACTATGCTTTTGTGCAAAGATATCTTGTTAAGATTTTGCGAGTGAAATTATTTGATATTTTGTAACAAGTTTGATGACCAAGGCGAGGTTAATAGCTCAAAAGGTAATGTCAAGAAGAAGGTAATTGATTTTGATGAAACATTTGCATCCGTAGCATGTTTTTGAAGCTATTCGCATTTTACTTGCCTACTCTTGTTTTAAAAATTTCAAGCTTTACCAAATGGATGTTAAATCTACTTTTCGAAATGGTTTTATTCTAAAAGAAGTCTATGAAAAACAACCTGGATTTGAAAATTTTTCTAGGCCCAATGATTTTTATAATAAGCCTTGTGTGTTTAAAACAAGCACCCGTGCATGGTTTGATAGACTTAGCTATTTTTTTGCAAAATGGTTTTACAAGAGGTAAAGTTGATACTACTCTCTTTGTTTTTGAAAAAGGGCAAGATTGCTTATTAGTGCAAATTTAGGTAGATTTGGTGCTACTAATGAATTTTTGTACAAGATGTTTTCTAAGTTGTTGTTACGTGTATTTGAGATGAGCATGATGGGGAGCTTAATTTCTTCCATGGACTTTAAGTTAAACAATGCCAAGAAGATGGTTATATTTCACAATCAAAGTAAACGTAAGAACCTTTGAAGAAGTTAGACATTGAAGAAGGAAGAACCATCTCAACCTCTATGGCTACCAATGTAAAATTGACAAAGGTTGAGGAAGGCATATTGACAAGCAAGTTCGAGGTATATTTTTCACGTTTATTACTTCTTTAGACTCGACATTTTCTATGCCTTATGTCTATATGCTCGACTTCAATACTATCCCATCGAATCTCATTAAAGTGCCGTTAAAAGAAATTTTCAAATATTTGAAAGGCACTTCTTCTTATGACTTGTATATCAAAATTTTAAAACGTCCATATTTTTCGGGATAACAAGTCCGTGATTATAATTTTTTCAAAATATGGTTCATCATAATCGAACTAAACATATTGAAATTCGATATTTTTAAGGGATTGCGTTTCTAATATCGAAAATTTGAGATGTGTTTAATTCCATCTCAAAGATAACTCGCGGACATTTGTTTTAAATCATTAACGCCGAGTCTCTTACCTCATTTCGAGCTTGATTATGACATAATGTATATTGAATGAGGTCTACGTTTGCATTTTGCACGTTTTAAAACTTAGGGGCGAAAAATCGGATTTTTGGTAAAAATTTCGGATTTTCAAAACAGACTAAACCAAAGGTGATTGCCAAAGGCCGAGGCCGACCAGAGTCAGGCTCCGACGGTCTCCCTCGGCTCGACGGTCGCCCTCACTGGATCGGCGCCCACTGCAGATTTTTGGTTAACATCATTTTTGTTCTCATCTTTCTGCCATTTTGGTTAATTTCACTCTACTTTCGTCCCCTGTGCAAATTTCACACACAATTCACTTCAAATGAGTTTTGTTGCATAAATTACATATTTTAGGAATTATATTGCTCGTTTATCATCATTGTTACTCATCCTCACCGATTAAATGGTAAGAATTCTACTCTATTTATCTTAATTGGGTTGAACCCTGAGAAAATGCTTCTACTTGTTATATTGATGGAATTCTTATATAAGCGTGTTGTAAATGATGATTGTTGTTGGATTATATTTGTAAAATTGCTTTTGGTGATGAAAAACTTGGCTTGATTGCATTTACAAGGGCTATATACATCTTCTTCAATTTTTGACGCCCGCCAAATGTTCGATAAAATATTTCAATGAAAAATTCATCACCTACATGATTCTCTCATTTTCAAATGTCTTATATATTTATAGAGATCATGTTTTGCTAATCAAATGAGTTTTCATAAGCTTCTACAAGTCATTTGATCGACTTCTCCCTCCTACTTGGTTTAGAAGCTTCAATGTTCAAATAGCTCGATAAATCGGTTTAGTTGTGCACTTTGATATGAATATATGATGTTTTTATCGTGCTAACATTCTTTTGATGAATCCAAAAGGGAGAAATAGGTTATAAGCTTATTAGCTCAAAGAAGCTAAAATAAGCTCGAGAAAAAAGCTATAAGTTGTGGCTATTAGAAGCCATAAGTTGTAGATTATACTTAGTCCATTTGATTGATTATGGACTCATATTCATGTCTAATAATGTTTTGTTGGGGAGCTTATAAGCTCTTGATTCTTAAGCTCAATATGTAAAAAGTGAGCTTTTAGCTTTTGGTTGATTGCTTCTATATTACTCTTGTCGTGCATGTTGATAGGGGAGCTTTTGGTTAAATGTTTTGTATATCTATACTCCCATCTTTGTGTTTAATGTTTCGTGGAATTTTGTCGCACAACGGAGAGTTCATTTTTAACCAGGTAAAATTGTTTTGTTTTCAAAATCGACCTCGTTAAATTGTTTTAGTTTGTAATCATCAAAAAGGGGGAGATTGTTTGATAAATGGTTTTATCATGATTTTGATGATTTTGTTTTTATACCAAAAAATGTTTTGAATGTTGTACAAATACTCCTAAATTATTTAAATTGTTTTTACTAATTTTTCGGAGTATTTCTTGAATTTATTTTAGACAAAAATTGGACAACACTTTCAATGATTTTGTGTTAATATGCTTTTACATCAAAACAATGTTTCTAAATGATGTCCTAATACTCTCAATCGATTTAAAATGTTTTACTATTTTTGGAGTATTTCTTGAAGGTTATTTTCGATAAAATATTGGACAACACTTTTTGTCTCGTGTTCAATAGGACAACCCGTGTCCGAAAGATTGGTTTTGAAACAGAAACGAGACGTTTGAGAAAAAACCGGAGGTCGATCGATCGACTAGAAGGCGACCGTGCACGGGAACATTCTGAACACACCGTAATGAAAATTTGGGGAGGGGCAGAGCCCCGAGGGTGGGCGACCGGTCGGACCCCCTGCCCTCGAATGGTCCGACCCCCGGACCGGTCCCCGTGTGTTATTTTGTTGTATTGTTTTGAGACTTCTATTTCTCGCGCGATCGGTCGCCCTATGGTTTGACAAAGAAAATTATAAAGTTGGCTGGCAGACAACTTTTCCTAATTTATGGGGTTGATTTCTAATGACTATAATCTTGATTTTAAGCGCAATTTTTTTGTATAAATCGGTTACCAAGAGGAGCTTATCAATGATCAATCATCTCCTATAAATAGAGGAAGATTTGAAGCACAACAACAAGAGAGAATACTACAACACAACAAGATACACTCAAGCAAACATATTTGTTCTTCATTGTTATTATTCTTGTTGTAATAGCTAAAGGTCTTTCACTTTCACATCTTGAGGTCTAGGCTTATTTCTTGATTACACTTGCACTTAAATTTGTATCATTCATTATCGAGTTGTAATCTTGAATTTTGGGGTTATCATTCAACACAAGATATCCTTGTGAGTGTTCTTGTGGTAAGAACACACTTGGATGATCTAGGTGATAGGTGCAAGAAGATTGTGGTGATCTTCTTATTGAAGAGTGTGTGGTGCTCTTCGAGGTGTTGAAGAATTTGGTTTTCTTCAAGGTTGAAGATTGTGGTAATCTTCACAAGGTGACGTTGGAGATTGTGGTAATTTTCAAGAGAGATTGTGGTAATCTCAAAGGTGTTGTTGAAGAAGAGTGTGGTGCTCTTCAAGGTGATGTTGTAAGGTGTTGTATTAATTTTGGTAATTAATAAAATCTCAACGGTGTTGTTTACTACCCGCACCTTTATTATTGTCTTTTGTTTGTTTCAAAAAGAGGGCTAAATCGAGAAAATGGAGATAATCACATTTTCATCTTATACCAATCACACTATCAAAATTCATTCTCATTTTTTTAAATATTTTTTTCCACACTATTCTCTCTAAAAGTAAAAATGAGTGGAACAAAAGGGTGCTATTGGATATGCTTTCATTTTGAAAATTTTCATTTTGCTAGATAATAGTGGTAAAAAAAAAGTTTTGGAAGAAAAATATGAGTTTTGAGAGTGTGGTTGATGTAAGATGAAAAAATAATGATGAAAGTTGATTTGATTTAAAAATATTAAAATAATGATTAAATATGATTGGTAGTTAGAAATGTGTGAGTGAGTGAATAGTGAAATTTGTGGGAGAATGTGTAATAATGATTAGTTTATTTGTGAAAAGATGTGTAGATGTAATTGGTAAGAGAAAAAATGAGAAAAAGTGAAAGTGACAAAATAATATATTTTCTAAAAAATTTCATAAACAATCGCATGTTTGGTAAAAAAATTCTCTAAGCGGAACGAAAATGGAATTTATTTCATATCCAATCGCTAGGTGCAATTGGATATGCTTTCATTTTGAAAATTTTACTTTTGCTAGATAATATTGGTAAAAAAATTTGGAGAAAAAAAGATAATTTTTGAGAGTGTGATTGGATGTGAGATGAAAAAGTAATGATGAAAGTTGATTTAATTTAAAAATAGTAAATAATAATTGGATATGATTGGTAGTTAGAAATGTGTGAGTGAGTGAATAGTGAAATTTGTGGGAGATTGTGTAATAATGATTAGTTTTTTGTGGAAAATGTGTAGATGTGATTGGTAAGAGCAAATATGAGAAAAAGTGAAAGTGGGAGAATATTATTTTTTTTCTGAAAATTTTCATAAAAATTTGTATGTTTGGTTAAAAAAATTCTCTAACGGAATGAAAATGAAAGTTCGCTCATATCTAATCGCACCTTTGAGTGTTTTTTTATTTTTGTGCAAGTGCTCACTTTATGGACACGTGTTTATATGACGTGTTTTTGATTTTTGGATCTAAATATATGTGTCAGCATCGGATGGAGTAAAATAAGAAGTGGAATATAAATTGAAAAATCGGATGGAGTAAAAAAATTTGATTCGAGAAAATTTGATCGATCGCCTAAAATTTATTAAAATGATATTTCATCTTTTATTCCACGAGAAGATGATTACCATGTGTATAACCATATTCATATTAATTAGATGAGACCCCGTAATGCCGGACTATATATTTGTGATTCATCCATTTTGTAATGTGACATGTATATTTTCTTGATAGTTCTATTAATTCTATCTCTCAAAGAATGTAATATTTAAAATAACATCAAATAATAGGTGGAAACTATTTTTAATATCTTTATTAATAAAGTAAATAATATCATACTTCATAATCATGAAAAATACATTAATGACTATATATTGTGTTGATCTTCAAAAGCTGATTTTTAATAAAATCACACAAGGATCAACTTCATCGTTGTTGCATTTTATTCATGTTAGATCCTTAATAAGAGTGTGAAGATAAATGTCATACTTTTTTAAGGTTGTGGTAGTAAATTCATATGCAAATTTATTTTTGAAAGCTAGGGATTGGTTCAAATGAGACCAAGCCCTTTAGGTAAGAACATAAGACCACATCTAGACCATTGGATTTAATAATTAATGGTTGATTTTACTCCTAATTTTTAAGCCCTGGCGCCTCACTTAGGGGCAATACGGTAATTTCACTCTAAAATTCGAGGATATGTTTATAATTCTCTGTTTTGATTTGGTAACAAAAATTTTACCTTATCTAAAACCGGTGATTTTGGGTTGATTTTTTCAAAATCAAAGTTGACGTTTGAGTTCTCAACCCGAAACCATGTCTCTACAAGTAGAGTGTGGTTTATTATTTTTGTGCGATTTTCTTCTTCTAGGGTGCGATTTTTTTCTCAAATGCGAATTTCTTCACTTAAGCACATTTGTAAATTTTCGGTGAGTTTGATTTAATTTCGTGGGTAATTTACCAAATTTCTAGGAATTTGATTGTTGGTTTTTCTTGTTGCAATGTGTTCATATGTTGTGTGTTATCTCTTTTTGCCCCATTTTTGTTTTTCATAGTTCATCTTCTTTCGATTTCTCATTTTTTTAATTTATCCCCAATGTCGAACATTTTTTACATGTGTGTTATCTACACCTTTGTATTATGAGATTTATGGTATAGGTTTATGAGGTGTTGATTTAGTAAATTAAGTTTTTTAGGGCACATGTGATTATGCGAGTTTTAGAGTATATATTGTGTATATTTATTGTTGATATTTTGTATGCAATGTGTACTTGATTGTTATTCTTTGTATATTTAGGGTTGTTATATTTTGTATACTTCATTATGTAATAATGTATATTTAGTTATGTAATATTGTATATGTAGTTGCGTAATAATATATATTTAGTATATAATAATGTATACTTAGTTGTGTAATAATGTATACTTAGGTGCGTAATAATGTATATATAGTTATGTAATAATGTATACTTAGTTGTGTAATAATGTATATTTAGTTGTGTAATAATGTATATTTGGCTATATAATAATGTATACTTAGTTGTGTAATAATGTATATCTAGTTATGTCTGTTGTTAAGTTGGTTTTATACCAATGTATTAAGTATCCTAGACTAGGATTTTCCGTTGTTTTTGGGTCTTTTAGTGTTGTTTGAGTCCATTTTATTTCATCAGTTGTTATTAGGGAGTCGTTAGAGATTATGGTAGCCGAAGGACGATGAAAATCGTGTTTGAAATGAGGAAATCGCATTTAAGGAAGAGAAAAGCGGGAAATTTTTACACAAGGCATCGGGCTGCGGCTGTATCTTAAGCTGCGTGCGGGGCCTTAAAATGGTACATGCTCGATTATACCCTAGCGGCTGCAAACACTCATCTTGGTGCCGCGGCGCTGACGATGGGCATGGGCGACGATGTGCGGTCGTCTTTGCGGCGCTAATCCGTAGCGCCCCTTGTGCGTTGGGGTGGAAAGAGTTTTATTTATTGTTTTTGGGGCTTTGTGAAGCTAGGTTCGGGCGACAATTGAAGCCATCTCTCATCCGGACACGAGAGAGAATTCCTTCTCTTCTTTTTCAATTCCTTCTTTGTTTTCTTTGTCGATTTTTGAGATATATAATTACTTCTTCATGGGTTTTTGTACATCCATTATAAGCTAAACCTATTTTTCTAGAGGATTGATGTAACTTACGTTTGAACTGTGTTTTGATTTTGAGTTTATTAGATTCGCATGTTATTTAATCTATGTGTGCTATTTGAATTGAATGCATCTAGATTGTCTAATCAATAATTTAAATTATTTGGCGTGTTTGATTTGACACTCGAGAGAGGTAATTGCACTGGCCATAGAATAGCATAACTTAGGGTTTCATAGAAGGCGAGAGGCTTATGAATTCTTGAAGTCATCGATAGAATATTCATTGAGCATACTATGGTTTGATTTATGATTTTTATAGAGATATCGAAATCGGGATTGAAACCTAAGATCACTTGACACTCGAGAGAGGAAGTGATAAACATGAGAAATATTGGGCTTATAGATTAATAACGTGTGATTAATAAACTGGATTGAGAACATAGGGGATAACTAGGTGAATCAACCCTCAGAATTCATATCTTAAGTGTTTGATAATTTATGCGAACCAACTCGTTAGTTTAATTTTAGTCTTATTTTTAGTTTAATAAAAATCCATCTCTTAGCGATTATCTAGATAGAATTAAGCTATTATAATGGATAATTTATGCGAACAACTCGTTAGTTTAATTTTAGTCTTATTTTTAGTTTAATAAAAATCCATCTCTTCGCGATTATCTAGATAGAATTAAGCTATTATAATTATAGTACTTAGCATAAAATTCGATATCAATCCATGTGGAGACAATAACCCCACTTCTAAAATTATACTAAAACTTAACAATCGCACGATTGCGGTAAGAATTTCTCGATCAAGTTTTTTGGCATCGTTCTTTGGAGATAACGAAGAAGAGCTTTTGACATTCGTTTATGTTCGTTTATTAAGCTTAATGAACATAAACAAATAAGAAAATTTGTTCGTTTATGTTCATGAAGCAGTTCACGAACATGTTCATTTAGTGTTCGTTTGATGTTTGTTTATTATTTATTTTTAATTATTAATTATACATTTCTTGCTTAATATTCATTACTTTATTATGAAAAATAAACTTATTAATTTAATATTACAACCTATTTACATTTGCAATCATCATAATGTTTCATTTATTTTGAGTTGAGTGTTCATGATGAAGGTGTATTTAATTTTTTTTATACACATGTTCATATAGTTGTCTATGAACAATTAATGAGCATGTTCGTGAACCGTTCATGAACGTTCGTGAACGTTCGATTATTAAACAAACAAACACAAAAAAACCTTTTAAAATAAACAAACGAACATGAATAAACCTCGTTCGTTCGAGCTAGGTTCATTTACAACCCTAGTTGGGGATTGTTTTATCTTATTTTACGCTAATACGGTTTACCAAGTAGTCTTAATTCTAACTAGATTAGTTAGGTAATATAAGTTCGTGTTTCCCACCGACTTGTCTGTTTATGCAAAATTTCAAAGATACTAATTTGCTTCCTTTTGATCCGAGAGATTGAAAGGACTCTTCGAGCAATTAGAGCAACAAAGCGAGCAAAGAATCAAGCAATGGCAGGCGGCGGGGAAAATGAGAACAACGGGATCCAGTTACGAATGTACCACCATAGTCCGAGACACGAAAAGGGCAATCCAGGATTACTTCCACCCGATTATAAACCAAAACTACTCCAAAATTGTGCGCCGGCCCATAAATGCAAATAACTTCGAATCAAGTTTGGCCTCATAAGCATGATTTAGCGAGAATCGGTTTGGGGAAGCCCAATGGATGATCGAATACCCATCGGCTACATTCTTGGAGATTTGCGACACCATCAAGATGAATGGTGTGTCCGATGAGGCTATTAGATTGAGGCTTTTCCCGTTCTCACTCGGGATAAAGCCAGGCGATGGTTGCGGGGCGTTCGCCCCTGGGAGTATCACTAGCTGGGATGATCGACGCAATGATTTTTGGCAAAATTCTTTCCTCCCGACAAGAAGACGCTCCAACTAAAAAACAAGATAGCTCAATTCCAACAGATCGATTTTGAGTCATTATATAAAGCTTGGGAGCGATTTAAAGATCCGTTGTGGAGATGCCCACAACATGGTTATGCAGACTAGCAGAAGGTACAATATTTTTACAACGGACTCAATGGGCATATAGATGCGGCAACAGGAAGTACATTGATGGCTAAAACTCCGACCGAGGCATTATTTACGCTTCAAGAAATGGCCACAAAAACAGTTATCAATGGCCCTCCAGAGGTCAGTGCCTAAGAAAGTTGTCGATGTTCTTGAGCTAGATACAATGTCGCTTTAGCACTCAAATCTCGAGCCGACTAAGAAATTAGCGATCATGAATTGGTGGAACACCGCAACAAGTGAGATCCCACCCACGGTTGTTCATGCAGCCGCCACTCACGAGGTCGAGCAAGTCAATTATGTAAATAACTGATATTTTAATAATAGAGGTAACTCATTACCGACTTACTATCACCGGGACTTCGCAATCATGAGAATTTCTCTTATAGCAACAACATGAGTGTATTGAACCCCTTTAGGGTTATCCTAACCTATCTAGTTCCAATGCACCTGGAGATGAAAAGAAGCAGTCGCTAGAAGAGATACTCGGCTCATTCATAGGAGAGACCAGGAATCGGTTGAACATAAGTGATGTGCAGATTGATAATCTAGGTACAAAGATTAATACAATGGAGACGCATCTTAGGTCAATCAAGACACAAATGGGTGGGTTAGCGACATCAATGAATTCATTGCAAGCATATAGGGAAGTTTCCGAGTGATACAGAGGTTAATCCGAGAGAACACTGCAATGCAATTTATGTGAAAATGAGTTGGAAATTCAGCATGCACCCGAACAGTTGCCCATTTATGAGAAGGGAGTGGAACATAAGAAAATGAAGTTGGAGGAGTTTGAGACTATTTATCTGACAGAGGAATGCGGTGCGATAGTGCGAGTAACTACCTCGAGAAAATGAAGGATCTGTTAGATAAATGTTTTTATCATGATTTTGATGATTATGTTCGATTTTGTTCAAATATGTTTTTAAACCAAAACTATGTCCCTAAATGTTGTCTAAATACTTAGGTTAACTTAAAATGTTTTTACTATTTTTCGGAGTATTTCTAGAAGTTTATTTTCAATAAAATATTGGACAACACATTTGTTTCGAGCTCGATGGTCGCCCTATAGGGCAACCCGTACACTGAGTTGAGTGAGAAACAGAAAATGGGACGTAAGAAAAACAGGCGGGCGGCCAGGTGCGGTCGCCGGTTGGTTGGCGGCGCGACTGCACTGCAAGTTGGATTTTTGTTCCGACTTCTCTGTTTTGTAAAATCGTTAAGGGCAACCGGTCCAGACTAAGGCGACCGGTCGCACCCCCCTCCGACCGGTCCCCTGTGTAAAAATTCGCAGAATTCAATTTCAATCTTATCTCTGCGCGACCGGTCGAACCCCATGTTTATCAGCAAACTATCCGTTGCGTTTTCAGACAACTTTTCCCTATTTTGTGGGATTGATTTCTAACAGCTATATTGATCATTTTAAATGGTTTCTTTTGCAGCAAATCACTCCCCAAGGAGGAGCCAATGTCTGGAAATGAAAGCCAAGTCCTCTCCTATAAATAGAGGCTTCATTCAAGCAACAAAATACAACACACAATATACAAGCAAAGAGCAATTGAGCAAACACTTTCATATATCTTGTTGTATTAGCCTAAGCACTTTCACTTGCACTTATTTGAGGTTTAGGCTTTCAATTCTTGATTACACTTGTACTCATATTGTATCAATCATTATTGAGTTGTAATCTTGATTTTGGTCATCATTCAACACAAGACATCCTTGTGAGTATTCTTGTGGTAAGAATACACTTGGGTGATCTAGGTGATAGGTGTTTGAAGGTTGTGGTAATCTTCAAAGGTGTTGTAAGAGGGTTGTGGTAATCCTCAAGGTGGTGAAAGAGGGTTGTGGTAATCCTCAAGGTGTTGTATTAATTTTTGGTAAATTAATAAAATCTTTTTTTCTTTTAAAATCCATCCCAGAATCTTGGGGTGGTAGAGGATTAGGCCCAGGTGGGTTGAACCTCTTTAAATCAACGAGTGTTGTTTATTTTCCACATTTACATTCTTGTTATCTACTCGTTGTTTCAAAAAACAGGGGTGATTTGCGAAAAATCGGCATAATCTATTCACCCTCCCTCTAGATTATTGTAGCCACTTGGATTACAATTACAATAATCACATTTATAAAAATATATAAACAATAAAAAATCAAATTAAATCTAGTTTTACCCCTCAACAGACTGGAAGTAAAACGTGATTTTTGCATTCAGAAAGCTAAGTACTACTTAAATTACAAAATGTAAAATAATTTAAAAAATAAAATCATATGCCATATCGACACAATTTTCAACTTTTTTAAAACTTCAAATTAAAAATATCTCCAAATAATGTTTAGTAATTAAAATCAGTTCTCCATCGGATACTTTTTCTAGGCTTCACCATTTAATAATTTTGACTTGTCACACAAGGTAGGGGACCAAGACCTAGGTTATTAAATCTTTATCAATTATTAATCTCAAAGTAGAAATTTGGTGAGTTGTCAAATTCCATTTCACACGTGCGCACGTCAACATCTCAAATTCAGTAAAGCAGCTTATATTAATTAATCCTATTAAGTGTCCATACCAATATTAATATATTTTTTTAAACAATAAAAAAATATCTTTATCATTGGTTCACAAGTCAGTACTATAGAATAGAGGGTTCATGATCATTCATTTTTCTTCAATATTATTGCATGATTGCATCCATTAGGAGTTCAATTGTATTTCTTTTGGACATCAAAATTGAGAAGCCCGGTTGACTTTCAGGGCGATTGAACTATTTTCTTAATCCCTTTTACGATATTTATTCTGGTTATTCTAATGTAACTATTTTCTTAATCACTAATCAAAATGAGGCTTTCTGCATGATTTGCTTCCTAAATCTGACAACATAGATGAACCATTTGATGTCTCAGGCACATGGTTTTTCAGGAATGAATGTGTGTGAAATCTTTTGACTTGTCCCTGTTGGCCAAAAATTATGTCCCTAGGTTTGGTGTTGTATAATAAAACTATATAGCTCTATCATTGGATAACAGCTGGTGCGCTATGGGGTTGATTTGACTTGGTTAAACGTTGGATAACAGCTTTATCATTGTTTAATTTCTTTATCGATTTCGAAAATATAGCTATCATACACTACTGAAATTTCTTTGTCTGAGGTATGGTTTGTGTGCATTTGGCCCTATTGACTAAATGAATCCCAGTGTTCCTAGGTTTATGAGTTTTCAGGTCACTTTTCTCCTTTTCATTTTTAAATGAGCAACTATCTCAACTCATCGCCGTCTCATCGTATTTTCCATGCAAGTGGAAAAACTTATGATGATGATGGTTTTGAATTTCATCTCATTTCTCCTTCGTATGAAGGTTGCGTCGAGAAGAGATCCGCGTAAAACTTTGTCACTTTGCTTTTGTAGTGTTAACTAATTTTAGATAATTAATTGACACTATAAACTTGTAAAGCGCATAGTGGGATAAGGTGCGATTGATGATGATGATGATGAATCAGTATTGATCTGTTTCCATGAACTGGCCAACGGAAGTGACTCGGAACATTTAAATGAGAATATCCAAATTTCCAAAACAAAGAACTATTTTTCATCACTGTTTGGTCCACTACTGGTGGGTGGTGCATCTAAAGTTATTTTGTCGACATTGCGAGTGTCATGTCATGCACACAGTTCATTTAAGAGTTTGCTACTAGATGAAAAGTGAGACTTAAAACATAAGTACTCAATAAAAACTTTAGGTGGAGGAGGTATTAATATTTATAAAATTAAAGTTGAAGATACATAGGAAGAAATTATGTTATTGAGATAGGAATGGACTTCTATCTATTAGTTAAAGCACCTTTTTATTGGGTTGCCAGTGTCAACATTACATCTAGTGATAATGGAAAATGCTAGAGTTAAGTTGCCATTTCTCATTTTTTTTACTTCTCTCTTAGGTCTGAAAGTCAGGTTATTAATCATAATTTTCTACTTTAAATATAGTGTTTTCCATGTTCTTGTTTTTCCATGAGAATTTTACCCGACCCATGCGTACCGCACACGTCGACCCGTGACCCGTGGTGGGAGGTTTGGTATCACTTCCACGGGGTACTGTCCCCCCGCATAGCATTTTTTTTTTCATAAATGCAACTAAAATTGTTCATTATTCATACAAATGCTCAACCTTTCTTGTGTGATAGTTGAAACTTTTCTATATTAGGTTGTGTACAAGATGGATAAAAGTTGGATGCGGGCGAGTCAAGTGGTCTAAGGCTTACATAGATGGGGTAAACACATTTTTGACGGTGTATTTCTTATTGGATGCGGCGGTCAAGTGGGTCGAGAAAACTTGTTGTATTTCTTCATCAATGCTTAGATTTGGGAAATGATGGTGGGATAGAAGATGGGTTTAATTCTTGATTGGATTCGGTTGAGAAGAAGTTATGATGAATACGTTGGATGCAAATCGATTAATTGTGTGCCTGGTGTAGGACATAGTTCAAACTCTTTTAAAAGTATAACAATGATGGTGCAATGTGATTTTGTATGAAAATTGGTGATAGTATGTAAAAATTTTGGTAATGAATTTCCTAGAAGAAAAGGTGATCGATGCAATGTGATAATTTTTGGAATTGTTTTGTAAAACTTCTATGGAAAAGTTTTTTTGTAGCTGTATCATCAATAATCTGGAGTCGTATCATCAATAAATGTTTTTTGTAAGTTGTATCGTCAGTAATTTAGTATCCATAATCATTTTTTTTTACCTTTAAGTATACATGTGCTTGTGCTGGTAGGCATACCTTTAATTGCGTCTTGGCATACATATATATATATATATACATACATAATTAATTAATAGTATTCATAATTATTTTTAATTTATTAAAATGAAAAAAAAATACACGACATCTTTATAATGTTCTTTTAATTGTTTTGCACCTAAGTATAGTTACTTTTTCAATTCCTAATAATAAATAGGGCAAAATTGTAAAATTAGTCATGTAACTAAAAGGAGGTTGCGAAAAGGTCTGTAAAATACTCGAATTGCAAAATAGTCATGTAACTATGCGATTTTACAAAATAGTCTGCATATTGCATAGCTTGCAAAATCGTCCTATAACTTATACTTGAGTAATTAGTCATGTAACTAAAAAGGAGTGCGAAAAGGTCTGTAAAATACTCGAATTGCAAAATAGTCATGTAACTATGTACGATTTTACAAAATAGTCTGCATATTGCATAGCTTGCAAAATCGTCTATAACTTATACTTGAGTCTCAATTTTAGTCCTAATTTCGGTGGCATTTTTGAAATTTCACCGGATTTCGATCACGTGAGTGGCACATGTGATTCCCAATTTACGGTGCAATTAGGACCAAAATTGATATTCAAGTACCAATTACGAGACGATTTGCAAACCATGCATTCTATTTGGACTATTTTGCAAACCCATACATAGTTACAAGACTATTTTGTCATTTGAAAATTTTAAAGGATCTTTTTGCTACCGTCTTTTAGTTACAAGACTAATTTTGTAATTTTCCTAATAAATAGCAAATTATATCTCTTTTATTAATTATTAGGGGTGAACAAGCGGTTGAGTCGAGTCAAAACCGAATAGAACATAAAAAAAAAAAAATCAAAACTGAATTTGCATTTTTCACAACCAAAACCGAACCACATTGCTAGAAAATTGATGAAGAACCAAACCGAACTATTTGGTTTGGTTGATTCGAGCTTTGTTTTGGGCCTTTATTTTGAAAAAAGCCATTCGATTTAGTGCGCTTAAATTTAAGGGAGTAATTGTAATACATTTTTAAATGTTAGGGGATTTTGAAATATATTTTGCTTATGAATGGTATCATGTAAAAAAATCAAACCTCAAGAGGGCTTTTTGTAATTTTCAGAGTTTTCGGGAGTTTTTTCAATTTTCCACGAATTCATATTTATCGTCATTATTACGAATTTTTTTGACAAAATAAATTTGTCAGCGATGTTTTGGCGTAATCAATGACAAAATATGTCGTGGTCATGAACTAACATATTTTGTGACATCAAATGTCATCACCAATTATTATCATTTTGTCATTAAAACATTTCCCTCCAAATTTTTGTGCGAGTTAGACCTTCTACAAATAACTATGACACAATTCAATTGATCGTCATGAAATATGCAAATTAGTGACGAAATATAATATTGATAGTGACAAAATTTAATAGTGTCATAAAAGAATATTTTGAAATGACACAAATAACTTTCGTCATAATTAAAAAATAATGACAAATCTTTATGCGTACCAAAACAAAATCGTCATAGAATATGTCCTTGTTGACGAAATAAGAGTGTCATTATTTTGTTGGAGTGAAAAATGACAAATCATGATGTTGTCATTAAAAGAAATAATTCGTGACACTAAATTTCATCACCAATTATCACCAATTCGTCATCGAAATATTTTCCGCCAAACTTTTGGTGTCAAATTCCACCTTCATGAAATACGGTGACGAGTTTAGGTTAATGCGTCATGAAATAGGCAATTTAGTGACGACAACTAATACCAATAGTGACGAAATTAAATAGCGTCGTAATAGTGTACTTTACAATGACAAAAATAAAAGTTGTCACTTTTAATTAACAAATGATGACAAATAGTTATGCGTCGAGAAAAATTTCGTCATAAAATGTGTGATTTCTTGTAGTGATATTTGCCAAAATATAAAATTGTGATCCGAGAGTTAAAAGGAACATTGTGATTATAATTCCAAACATCGTCTTAGCCCCACAACACACGGCAAAGACTACAAAGTGAAGCCCAACGAATAATAGTTTCATCGTCAAACACATACATTTTCCAAATAGTTGTTATTCCCCAAATGATTTTGATTCCCAAACATGCCATTTTATTTTTACATGAACAAAAAGTAATGCTTATCTTGTATTAACACATAAATTTACATAATTGTAGTAGTAGTAGTAATAATAATAATAATAATAATAATAATAATAATAATAATAATAATAATAATAATAATATATGTGACATATATAAATATATTCCATGATATTTTGAAATGGAAAGTAAGTTTAAAGCATAACTTGTAGAGATCTTGGATAGAACATATTTATATATCATATATAGTGATGGTAGATAATTTAGTAAACTATACAACAAAAAGACAAGTGAATGAAAATGACGTGCAAAAGTGTTGGGAAATCCCCAACAAACCCTTAAGTGAGATCGCCAGGAAAAGTGGGACGAGGATGAGGAGAGGCTAGGAGGAGGAAGATGCAGAGTGCTTGCTTGTGAATTTTTTCACCCTTTCCACTTTTTGGACAAAATTTTACATGAATATGTGATTGCTTATGAAAATTTTCAAAAAATATACTATTGACTTTTCTCATTTTTCAAATCATCAATCACATGCATTTATAATTTAAACAAAAAATATCACATCAACTATCATTATTATACAATCATATCGAAATACATTATGCACTCTCTTATTTTTTAAAACTCTTGTGTATTTATAATGATTTGTATGTTCATCATCTCTTATGGACTTATTATGCATAATATACTTATGATATCTTTCTTGCTTTAGCCTACACTTCTATTGCTATGTTTTTGGGCAATATTTGTTTTAAGAATTGTGTAGGATTTATATATCTTCGTCAATGGTTATCTACTCATTATTTGACAAGAGAGACATAAACTATCGTGGTACGATCATCATTCATCTCATAGACTTGATATATTTTTGCCATATGCCTATGTGCTTGCGTTTCAAGATATTTCAAAGTATCTCATACAAGTGCCATTAAAAGGATTTTTCGATTTTGAAAGGAACTATTCGATAAAGCTTGTTTTATCCAAGTTTTATAAAGGATTATAATTTGTTTTGATAAAAACATTTGATTTTCATCCTTATCTTAGAATTATGCATTTGATTGCTCATATTCATTCTTGTCAAAAACTGTTGTTCAAATGCTTCGTTTAAATAAGGTCTCAACTATATGCTCTTGAATTTTTTAAATTTCAAAAGAGACCTTATATAGCTTTCTAAAAGCTTATTTGAACTTACATGTTTTATGAAACTCTTGATGATTTGTTTGAAAGCATAGTATGTGTTACTTGTTATTGTATCTCTATTATTCAATATTACTATGCTTTTGTGCAAAGATATCTTGTTAAGATTTTTGCGAAATTATTTGATATTTTGTAACAAGTTTGATGACCAAGGCGAGGTTAATAGCTCAAAAGGTAATGTCAAGAAGAAGGTAATTGATTTTGATGAAACATTTGCATCAGTAGCATGTTTTTGAAGCTATTCGCATTTTACTTGCCTACTCTTGTTTTAAAAATTTCAAGCTTTACCAAATGGATGTTAAATCTACTTTTCGAAAGGGTTTTATTCTAAAAGAAGTCTATGAAAAACAACCTGGATTTGAAAATTTTTCTAGGCCCAATGATTTTTATAATAAGCCTTGTGTGTTTAAAACAAGCACCCCGTGCATGGTTTGATAGACTTAGCTATTTTTTTTGCAAAATGGTTTTACAAGAGGTAAAGTTGATACTACTCTCTTTGTTTTTTGAAAAAGGGCAAGATTGCTTATTAGTGCAAATTTAGGTAGATTTGGTGCTACTAATGAATTTTTGTACAAGATGTTTTCTAAGTTGTTGTTACGTGTATTTGAGATGAGCATGATGGGGAGCTTAATTTCTTCCATGGACTTTAAGTTAAACAATGCCAAGAAGATGGTTATATTTCACAATCAAAGTATACGTAAGAACCTTTGAAGAAGTTAGACATTGAAGAAGGAAGAACCATCTCAACCTCTATGGCTACCAATGTAAAATTGACAAAGGTTGAGGAAGGCATATTGACAAGCAAGTTCGAGGTATATTTATCTCGTTTATTACTTCTTTAGACTCGACATTTTCTATGCCTTATGTCTATATGCTCGACTTCAATACTATCCCATCGAATCTCATTAAAGTGCCGTTAAAAGAAATTTTCAAATATTTGAAAGGCACTTCTTCTTATGACTTGTATATCAAAAATTTTAAAACGTCCATATTTTTCGGGATAACAAGTCCCGTGATTATAATTTTTTCAAAATATGGTTCATCATAATCGAACTAAACATATTGAAATTCGATATTTTTAAGGGATTGCGTTTCTAATATCGAAAATTTGAGATGTGTTTAATTCCATCTCAAAGATAACTCGCGGACATTTGTTTTAAATCATTAACAGCGAGTCTCTTACCTCATTTCGAGCTTGATTATGACATAATGTATATTGAATGAGGTCTACGTTTGCATTTTGCACGTTTTAAAACTTAGGCGAAAAATCGGATTTTTGGTAAAAATTTTGGATTTTCAAAAGCAATTAAACCAGTGGGTGCCGGGGTTGAGGCCGACCCGGTCACCCTCGGCTCCGGCCGGTCTCCGCCGGCTCGGCCGGTCGCCTCGGCTGGGTACGTCGCCAGCTGCAGATTTTTGGTTAACATCATTTTTGTTCTCATACTTGCCATTTTGGTTAATTTCACTCTACTTTCGTCCCCTGTGCAAATTTCACACACAATTCAATTCAAATGAGTTTTGTTGCATAAATTACATATTTTAGGAATTATATTGCTCGTTTATCATCATTGTTACTCATCCTCACCGATTAAATGGTAAGAATTCTACTCTATTTATCTTAATTGGGTTGAACCCATGAGAAAATGCTTCTACTTGTTATATTGATGGAATTCTTATATAGCGTATGTTGTAAATGATGATTGTTGTTGGATTATATTTGTAAAATTGCTTTTGGTGATGAAAAACTTGGCTTGATTGCATTTACAAGGGCTATATACGTCTTCTTCAATTTTTGACGCCCGCCAAATGTTCGATAAAATATTTCAATGAAAAATTCATCACCTACATGATTCTCTCATTTTCAAATGTCTTATATATTTATAGAGATCATGTTTTGCTAATCAAATGAGTTTTCATAAGCTTCTACAAGTCATTTGATCGACTTCTCCCTCTACTTGGTTTATAAGCTTCAATGTTCAAATAGCTCGATAAATCGGTTTAGTTGTGCACTTTGATATGAATATATGATGTTTTTATCGTGCTAACATTCTTTTGATGAATCAAAGAGGGAGAAACATGTTATAAGCTTATTAGCTCAAAGAAGCTAAAATAAGCTCGAGAAAAAAGCTATAAGTTGTGGCTATTAGAAGCCATAAGTTGTAGATTATACTTAGTCCATTTGATTGATTATGGACTCATATTCATGTCTAATAATGTTTTTTTGTTGGGGGAGCTTATAAGCTCTTGATTCTTAAGCTCAATATGTAAAAGCTGAGCTTTTAGCTTTTGGTTGATTGCTTCTATATTACTCTTTGTCGTGCATGTTGATAGGGGAGCTTTTGGTTAAATGTTTTGTATATCTATACTCCCATCTTTGTGTTTAATGTTTCGTGGAATTTTGTCGCTCACAACGGAGAGTTCATTTTTTAGGTAAAATTGTTTTGTTTTCAAAATCGACCTCGTTAAATTGTTTTGGTTTGTAATCATCAAAAAGGGGAGATTGTTTGATAAATGGTTTTATCATGATTTTGATGATTTTGTTTTTATACCAAAAAAATGTTTTGAATGTTGTACAAATACTCCTAAATTATTTAAATTGTTTTTACTAATTTTTCGGAGTATTTCTTGAATTTATTTTAGACAAAAATTGGACAACACTTTCAATGATTTTGTGTTAATATACTTTTACATCAAAACAATGTTTCTAAATGATGTCCTAATACTCGATCGATTTAAAATGTTTTTACTATTTTTCGGAGTATTTCTTGAAGGTTATTTTCGATAAAATATTGGACAACACTTTTGTCTCGTGTTCAATAGGACAACCCGTGTAATACGAAAGATTGGTTTTGAAACGAAGCGAGGCGTTTGAGAAAAACCCGGAGGTCGACCGATCGACCTAGAAAGCGGCCGTACACTGGGAACATTACAGACACCTTTTGTAATGAAAATTTGGGGAGGGCGACCGACCCGAGGGTGGGCGACAGTCGGACCCTACCCGAATGGTCCGACCCCCCTGGACCGGTCCCCCTGTGTTATTTTGTTGTATTGTTTTCAGACTTCTATTTCTGCGACCGGTCACCCTATGGTTTGACAAAGAAAATTATAAATCAGTTGTGCAATGAGACAACTTTTTCCTAATTTATGGGGTTGATTTCTAACACTATAATCTTGATTTTAAACTGCAATTTTTTTTGTATAAATCAGTTACCAAGAGGAGCTTATCAATGATCAATCATCTCCTATAAATAGAGGAAGATTTGAAGCACAACAACAAGAGAGAACACTACAACACAACAAGATACACTCAAGCAAACATATTTGTTCTTCATTGTTATTATTCTTGTTGTAATAGCCTAAGGTCTTTCACTTTCACATCTTGAGGTCTAGGCTTATTTCTTGATTACACTTGCACTTAAATTTGTATCATTCATTATCGAGTTGTAATCTTGAATTTTGGGGTTATCATTCAACACAAGATATCCTTGTGAGTGTTCTTGTGGTAAGAACACACTTGGATGATCTAGGTGATAGGTGCAAGAAGATTGTGGTGATCTTCTTATTGAAGAGTGTGGTGCTCTTCGAGGTGTTGAAGAATTTGGTTTTCTTCAAGGTTGAAGATTGTGGTAATCTTCACAAGGTGCCATTGGAGATTGTGGTAATTTTCAAGAGAGATTGTGGTAATCTCAAAGGTGTTGTTGAAGAAGAGTGTGGTGCTCTTCAAGGTGATGTTGTAAGGTGTTGTATTAATTTTGGTAATTAATAAAATCTCAACGGTGTTGTTTACTACCCGCACCTTTATTATTGTCTTGGCCTGTTTGTTTCGAAAAAGAGGGCTAAATCGAGAAAATGGAGATAATCACATTTTCATCTTATACCAATCACACTATCAAAATTCATTCTCATTTTTTTAAATATTTTTTCCACACTATTCTCTCTAAAAGTAAAAATGAGTGGAACAAAAGGGTGCTATTAGATATGCTTTCATTTTGAAAATTTTCATTTTGCTAGAGAATAGTGGTAAAAAAAAGTTTTGGAAGAAAAAATATGAGTTTTGAGAGTGTGGTTGATGTAAGATGAAAAAATAATGATGAAAGTTGATTTGATTTAAAAATATTAAAATAATGATTAAATATGATTGGTAGTTAGAAATGTGTGAGTGAGTGAATAGTGAAATTTGTGGGAGAATGTGTAATAATGATTAGTTTTTTTGTGAAAAGATGTGTAGATGTAATTGGTAAGAGAAAAAATGAGAAAAAGTGAAAGTGACAAAATAATATATTTTCTAAAAAATTTCATAAACAATCGCATGTTTGGTAAAAAAATTCTCTAGCGAACGAAAAATGGAATTTATTTCATATCCAATCGCTAGGGTGCAATTGGATATGCTTTCATTTTGAAAATTTTACTTTTGCTAGATAATATTGGTAAAAAAATTTGGAGAAAAAAAAGATAATTTTTGAGAGTGTGATTGGATGTGAGATGAAAAAGTAATGATGAAAGTTGATTTAATTTAAAAATAGTAAATAATAATTGGATATGATTGGTAGTTAGAAATGTGTGAGTGAGTGAATAGTGAAATTTGTGGGAGATTGTGTAATAATGATTAGTTTTTGTGGAAAATGTGTAGATGTGATTGGTAAGAGCAAATATGAGAAAAAGTGAAAGTGGGAGAATATTATTTTTTTTAAAAAATTTTCATAAAAATTTGTATGTTTGGTTAAAAAAAATTCTCTAACGGAATGAAAATGAAAGTTCGCTCATATCTAATCGCACTTTGAAAGTGTTTTTTATTTTTGTGCAAGTGCTCACTTTATGGACACGTGTTTATATGACGTGTTTTTGATTTTTGGATCTAAATATATGTGTCTACAGCATCGGATGGAGTAAAATAAGAAGTGGAATATAAATTGAAACAGAAAATTTGATTCTGCGATCGGCTAAAATTTATTAAAATGATATTTCATCTTTTATTCCACGAGAAGATGATTACCATGTGTATAACCATATTCATATTAATTAGATGAGACCAGTAATGCATGGACTATATATTTGTGATTCATCCATTTTGTAATGTGACATGTATATTTTCTTGATAGTTCTATTAATTCTATCTCTCAAAGAATGTAATATTTAAAATAACATCAAATAATAGGTGGAAACTATTTTTAATATCTTTATTAATAAAGTAAATAATATCATACTTCATAATCATGAAAAATACATTAATGACTATATATTGTGTTGATCTTCAAAAGCTGATTTTTCATAAAATCACACAAGGATCAACTTCATCGTTGTTGCATTTTATTCATGTTAGATCCTTAATAAGAGTGTGAAGATAAATGTCATACTTTTTTTAAGGTTGTGGTAGTAAATTCAGATGCAAATTTATTTTTGAAAGCTAGGAATTGGTTCAAATGAGACCAAGCCCTTTAGGTAAGAACATAAGACCACATCTAGACCATTGGATTTAATAATTAATGGTTCAGATTTTACTCCTAATTTTTAAGCCCTGGCGCCTTACTTAGGGGCAATACGGTAATTTCACTCTAAAATTCCAGGATATGTTTATAATTCTACATTTTTGATTTGGTAACAAAAATTTTACCTTATCTAAAACCGGTGATTTTGGGTTGATTTTTTTCAAAATCAAAGTTGACGTTTGATTCTCAACCCACGAAACCATGTCTCTACAAGTAGAGTGTGGTTTATTATTTTTGTGCGATTTTCTTCTTTTGGTCGAATTTCTCGGTAATTTCTTCACTAAGCTTCTGTTGTAAATTTTCGGTGAGTTTGATTTAATTTTCATGGGTAATTTACCAAATTTCTAGGATTTTGATTGTTGGTTTTTCTTGTTGCAATGTGTTCATATGTTGTGTGTTATCTCTTTTGCGACCCCTGCTTTTCATAGTTCATCTTCTTTCGATTTCTCATTTTTTTAATTTATCCCCAATGTCGAACATTTTTTACATGTGTGTTATCTACACCTTTGTATTATGAGATTTATGGTATAGGTTTATGAGGTGTTGATTTCAGTAAATTAAGTTTTTTTAGGGCACATGTGATTATGCGGTTTTAGAGTATATATTGTGTATATTTATTGTTGATATTTTGTATGCAATGTGTACTTGATTGTTATTCTTTGTATATTTAGGGTTGTTATATTTTGTATACTTCATTATGTAATAATGTATATTTAGTTATGTAATATTGTATATGTAGTTGCGTAATAATATATATTTAGTATATAATAATGTATACTTAGTTGTGTAATAATGTATACTTAGGTGCGTAATAATGTATATATATAGTTATGTAATAATGTATACTTAGTTGTGTAATAATGTATATTTAGTTGTGTAATAATGTATATTTGGCTATATAATAATGTATACTTAGTTGTGTAATAATGTATATCTAGTTATATGCATTGTTAAGTTGGTTTTATACCAATGTATTAAGTATCCTAGACTAGGATTTTCCGTTTTTTTGGGTCTTTTAGTGTTGTTTGAGTCCATTTTATTTCATCGGTTGTTATTAGGAGTCGTTAGAGATTATGGTAGTAGAAGGACGATGAAAATCGTGTTTGAAATGAGGAAATCGCATTTAAGGAAGAGAAAAGCGGAAATTTTTACACAAGGCATCGAGGCGGCAACAGATATCTTAAGTTGCAGTGTGGGGCCTTAAAATGGTACATGCTCGATTATACCCTAGCTGGCAAAGACTCATCTCTGGTGCCGCAGCGCGCACGACGGGGCATGGGCGCGATGTGCGGTCGTCTAGCCGCTTAATCCGCTAATCCGTAGCGCTTGGCAGGCAAGGCTGGGCGGAAAGAGTTTTATTTATTGTTTTTGGGGCTTTGACGAAGCTAGGTTCGGGGCGACAATTGAAGCCATCTCTCATCCGGACACGAGAGAGAATTCCTTCTCTTCTTTTTCAATTCCTTCTTTGTTTTCTTTGTCGATTTTTGAGATATATAATTACTTCTTCATGGGTTTTTGTACATCCATTATAAGCTAAACCTATTTTTCTAGAGGATTGATGTAACTTACGTTTGAACTGTGTTTTGATTTTCGATTTATTAGATTCGCATGTTATTTAATCTATGTGTGCTATTTGAATTGAATGCATCTAGATTGTCTAATCAATAATTTAAATTATTTGGCGTGTTTGATTTGACACTGAGAGAGGTAATTGCACGCCCTTTGCCATAGAATAGCATAACTTAGGGTTTCATAGAAGGCGAGAGGCTTATGAATTCTTGAAGTCATCGATAGAATATTCATTGAGCATACTATGGTTTGATTTATGATTTTTATAGAGATATCAAAATCGGGATTGAAACCTAAGATCACTTGACACTCGAGAGAGGAAGTGATAAACAAAGAGAAATATTGGGCTTGTATATTAATAACGTGTGATTAATAAACTGGATTGAGAACATAGGGGATAACTAGGTGAATCAACCCTCTAGAATTCATATCTTAAGTGTTTGATAATTTGTCTGAACCAACTCGTTAGTTTAATTTTAGTCTTATTTTTAGTTTAATAAAAATCCATCTCTTCGCGATTATCTAGATAGAATTAAGCTATTATAATGGATAATTTTATGCGAACCAACTCGTTAGTTTAATTTTAGTCTTATTTTTAGTTTAATAAAAATCCATCTCTTCGCGATTATCTAGATAGAATTAAGCTATTATAATTATAGTACTTAGCATAAAATTCGATATCAATCCATGTGGAGACAATAACCCCACTTCTAAAATTATACTAAAACTTAACACCGTACGCTTGCGGTAAGAATTTCTCGATCAATTTTTTGGCATCGTTCTTTGGAGATAACGAAGCGAGCTTTTGACATTCGTTTATGTTCGTTTATTAAGCTTAATGAACATAAATAAATAAGAAAATTTGTTCGTTTATGTTCATGAACTGTTCACGAACATGTTCATTTAGTGTTCGTTTGATGTTTGTTTATTATTTATTTTTTAATTATTAATTATACATTTACTGCTTAATATTCATTACTTTATTATGAAAAATAAACTTATTAATTTAATATTACAACCTATTTACATTTGCAATCATCATAATGTTTCATTTATTTTGAGTTGAGTGTTCATGATGAAGGTGTATTTAATTTTTTTATACACATGTTCATATAGTTGTCTATGAACAATTAATGAGCATGTTCGTGAACCGTTCATGAACGTTCGTGAACGTTCAATTATTAAACAAACAAACACAAAAAAACCTTTTAAAATAAACAAACGAACATGAATAAACCTCGTTCGTTCGAGCTAGGTTCATTTACAACCCTAGTTGGGGATTGTTTTATCTTATTTTACGCTAATACGGTTGCAAGTAGTCTTAATTCTAACTAGATTAGTTAGGTAATATAAGTTCGTGTTTCCCATTTGACTTGTCCTGTTTATGCAAAATTTCAAAGATACTAATTTGCTTCCTTTTGATCCAGAGATTGAAAGGACTCTTGAGCAATTAGAGCAACAAAGCGAGCAAAGAATCAAGCAAATGGCGGATTTACAGGAAAATGAGAACAACGGGATCCTGGTTCGAATGTACCACCATAGCCTACGAGAGACGCGAAAAGGGCAATCCAGGATTACTTCCACCCGATTATAAACCAAAACTACTCCAAAATTGTGCGCCGACCCATAAATGCAAATAACCGAATCAAGTTTGGCCTCATAAGCATGATTTAGCGAGAATCGGTTTGGGAAGCCCAATGGATGATCTGAATACCCATCCGGCTACATTCTTGGAGATTTGCGACACCATCAAGATGAATGGTGTGTCCGATGAGGCTATTAGATTGAGGCTTTTCCCGTTCTCACTCCAGGGATAAAGCCAGGCGATGGTTCGAGGCGTTCGCCCCACAGGAGTATCACTAGTTTGGGATGATCGACGCAATGATTTTTGGCAAAATTCTTTCCTCCCGGCAAGACGCTCCAACTAAAAAACAAGATAGCTCAATTCCAACAGATCGATTTTGAGTCATTATATAAAGCTTGGGAGCGATTTAAAGATCCGTTGCGGAGATGCCCACAACATGGTTATGCGGACTAGCGAAGGTACAATATTTTTACAACGGACTCAATGGGCATATAGATGCGGCGGAGGAAGTACATTGATGGCTAAAACTCCGTGAGGCATTATTTTCGCTTCAAGAAATGGCCACAAACAGATTATCAATGGCCTCCGAGAGGTCGGTGCCTAAGAAAGTTGTCGATGTTCTTGAGCTAGATACAATGTCACTTTAGCGACTCAAATCTCGAGCGACTAAGAAATTAGCGATCATGAATTGGTGGAACACCGCAACAAGCCGAGATCCCACCCACGGTTGTTCATGCGGCCGCCACTCACGAGGCCGAGCAAGTCAATTATGTAAATAAGCGATATTTTAATAATAGAGGTAACTCATTACCGACTCACTATCACCCAGGGACTTCGCAATCATGAGAATTTCTCTTATAGCAACAACATGAGTGTATTGAACCCACCCCGGGTTATCCTAACCTATCTAGTTCCAATGCACGGAGGTGAAAAAAGCGATCGCTAGAAGAGATACTCGGCTCATTCATAGGAGACAAGTAAATCGGTTGAACATAAGTGATGTGCTTGATTGATAATCTAGGTACAAAGATTAATACAATGGAAACGCATCTTAGGTCAATCAAGACACAAATGGGTCGGTTGGCGACATCAATGAATTCATTGCGGCATATAGGAAGTTTCGAGTTCGAGAGGTTAATCCAGAGAACACTGCAATGCAATTTATGTGAAGAATGAGTTGGAAATTTAGCATGCACCCAAACAGTTTGCCCATTTATGAGAAGGGAGTGGAACATAAGAAAATGAAGTTGGAGGAGTTTGAGACTATTTATCCGAGGAGGAATGCGGTGCGATAGTGCGGAGTAACTACCTCGAGAAAATGAAGGATCCGTTAGATAAATGTTTTTATCATGATTTTGATGATTATGTTCGATTTTGTTCAAATATGTTTTTAAACCAAAACTATGTCCCTAAATGTTGTCTAAATACTTCCGGTTAACTTAAAATGTTTTTACTATTTTTCGGAGTATTTCTAGAAGTTTATTTTCAATAAAATATTGGACAACACATTTGTTTCAGGCTCATCCGTCGGTCGCCCTATGGGCAACCCGTACTGAGTTGAGTCGAGAAAATGAAAATGGGACGTAAGAAAAACAGAGCGGGCGAAGTCGGCCGAGGTGGGCGGCCGGTGCGGTCGGCCGGTTGGCCCGCCGGGCGACACTGCACCGCAAGTTGGATTTTGTTCCAGACTTCTCTGTTTTGTAAAATCGTTAAGGCAATCGGTCACTGACTAAGGCGACAGTCATTCCCCCTTCGACCGGTCCCCTATGTAAAAATTCGCGAGAATTCAATTTCAATCTTATCTCTGCGACCGGTCGAACCCCATGTTTATCAACAAACTATCCGTTGCGTTTTGGACAACTTTTCCCTATTTTGTGGGATTGATTTCTATGACTATATTGATCATTTTAAATGGTTTCTTTTGCAGCAAATCACTCCCCAAGGAGGAGCCAATGTCCGGAAATGAAAGCCAAGTCCTCTCCTATAAATAGAGGCTTCATTCAAGCAACAAAATACAACACACAATATACAAGCAAAGAGCAATTGAGCAAACACTTTCATATATCTTGTTGTATTAGCCTAAGCACTTTCACTTGCACTTATTTGAGGTTTAGGCTTTCAATTCTTGATTACACTTGTACTCATATTGTATCAATCATTATTGAGTTGTAATCTTGATTTTGGTCATCATTCAACACAAGACATCCTTGTGAGTATTCTTGTGGTAAGAATACACTTGGGTGATCTAGGTGATAGGTGTTTGAAGGTTGTGGTAATCTTCAAAGGTGTTGTAAGAGGTTGTGGTAATCCTCAAGGTGGTGAAAGAGGGTTGTGGTAATCCTCAAGGTGTTGTATTAATTTTTGGTAAATTAATAAAATCTTTTTCTTTTAAAATCCATCAGGAGATCTTTGGGGTGGTAGAGGATTAGGCCCTAGGTGGGTTGAACCTCTTTAAATCAACGAGTGTTGTTTATTTTCCACATTTACATTCTTGTTATCTACTCGTTGTTTCAAAAACAGGGTGATTTGCGAAAAATCGGCATAATCTATTCACCCCCTCTAGATTATTGTAGCCACTTGGACTTACAAGTGGTATCAAAGCCAAACTCTTTGGCTAGCTCGCTTCGAGTAAAGAGGAAAGATACATGGCTACAAATGATGCTCATCTCACCACCGACGCTTCCACAAATAAGCCACCACTATTCGACGCCAACAACTACGCATTTTGGAAAGACCGTATGGAGTGCTTCCTACAAGGGTGCGGGTTCGACATTTGGAATGTGGTCATTGAAGGAGTTGATCAACCAACAAAGAAATCGGAAGATGGCACTTTGACTCCTAAACCTTTCAAGGAGTTTGATGAAAACGACAAAAAGGCTTTCTCTCTAAACGGTAAGGCTTTAAATATTTTGCATTGTTCTCTTACCGCCACCGAGTACAATCGCATAAGAGGCATAAGGTCGGCACATGAGGTTTGGGAAAAATTGGAGACAATCTATGAAGGGACTAAGAAAGTCAAGCAAGCAAGAAAGACCATGCTTGTTAAAGACTTCGAAAACTTTAACATGTATGATGGCGAAAGCATCTCAAGATGGTGGAAAGGCTTGATAATATTGTCAATCCTCTTGTGGCCTCGGCAAAAGCCATCTCAAGAAGAAGACAAGGTGACCAAGGTATTGAATGCACTTCCGGGTCATGGTCCGAAAAAGTAACGGCAATCATGGAGGCACAAAATCTTGAGACACTCAAGTTTGATGAACTTATTGGAAATCTACTCATATATGAAGTCTATCTCAAGGAGAGGAAAAATTCCAAACCATCCACAAATCAATCGGGTATGCAAATTATTTCTAAAGGTCTTGCTTCTTCTTCTAATAATGCATACTATGATAATGATGATGATGATGAGGAGAGCGGCCGCACTTGTTCGAAAAATTTGCAAAATTTGTGAATAAAAATAAAGCAAGAAAACCAAGAGATAATGCTTGCTTTAAATCACGGAAAACCGGGCACTTCATTGCCGATTGCGAAGCTCGATGAAGAGGAGCAAAATAAAAAGAAGCCTTTCACAAAAAAGAAGGCTCTAAATGCGGAAGTCAAAACATGGGATGAACTACTCGAAACAACCGATGAGGAAGGAGAAACCGAACATGGTCTCATGGCTATAGGCGATGAAAACAATGAGGTACACTCAAACTCTTCTACTTCCTCCATAGTTGATGACTTGCAATGTGATTTTGATGAATTGCAAATTGAGTTTCAAAATTTAATCGTTAAATACAAAAACTTGAAAAAGGAGCATAAGGAGATTAAAGTTGAAAAAGAAAAATTATTTACCTCTTATGAATCTCTAGACAAAGCTCATGCTCTTACTCTTACTAGAATTCATTCTCTTGAAACCGAAAAGGAATTGCTCACAAAAGAGATTGAATGTTTGAAAAATGATATGCATCGTTTCAACATAAGTACGAATAAAGTTACAAAAATTTTAGATGCACAAAGAGGTGAGCATTCCAAATCGGGACTTGGTTATAAGCCATTTCAAAGTGTTTTTAAGAAAAATAACCAAAGTCCGACTTTTGTACGTGCTAATAATTATAATACTCCTACGTGTTTTTATTGTGGCAAAGTTGGACATTATGCTAATAATTGCAAATTGAGAAATAGCTCAAGACATGTTTGGAGACCCAAAGGTCTCAAGACTAACCCCCATGGACCCCAAAATTATAGGGTACCTAAAAGAAATTCTTTTGTAGGTAATAGGGGCTATAACCACAATAGAAGATTCAAAATGGCTCGTGGACAGCGGATGTTCACGCCATATGACCGGGAGGAGAGAACTTTTTACCAACATCAAACTCCAAGAAGAGGGTATGGTCATGTTCGGCAATGGCAAAGGAAAGATTCTTGGAAATGGAGAAATTGGTAACTCTTCTTTCTCTCTTAGTAATGTTCTATTAGTTGAAGGGCTTAAGTTTAATTTGATAAGTGTTAGCCAACTTTGTGATTCAAAATAATTTGATAAGTTTAATAAAGAAAAATGTCTTATACTTAAAAATGGTGAAATTATTTGTGAAGCAAATAGAAAAGGCAATCTTTACAAAATTTGTACAAGTGATTTGGTTAGTCAAAATGTTTCTTGTTTAGTAAGCCAATAATGATTTAACTAGTTTATGGCATAGGCGACTTGGACATGTTGGATACAAGAATTTGAAAAATATTTACAAAAACCAACATGTGAAAGGACTACCCAAATTAAATTTTGAAAATCTTGGCTTATGTGACACTTGTCAAAAAGAACAAATTAGTTAAAAGTAGTTTTAAGCCCAAAATGAAATTTCCACAACCAAACCTCTACAAATGCTTCACCTTGATTTGTATGGGGGACATTGTACGGCTAGTCTAAGTGGAAAACATTACACTTTTGTTATAGTCGATGATTTTTCGAGATATACTTGGGCTCTTTTTCTTACCAATAAAAACGATGCCGTTAATAAGTTTGTTAAGTTGTGTAGACTTATTGAGAATGAAAAAGAAGATACTATCAAGTCTATTAGAAGCGATCGAGGTGGAGAATTTGACGGTGAATTTAGAGTATTTTGTGAAACCAAAGGATATGCTCATAATTTCTCGGCTCCAAGGACACCTCAACAAAATGGAGTAGCCGAACGGAAAAATCGGACATTACAAGAAATGAGTCGGTCCATGCTCAATGAATTTTCACTTCCAAAGTATTTTTGGTAAAAGCGTAAAATCGCTTGCTATGTCATTAATCGAGTTTATATTCGTCCTAAAATGAATAAAACTCCATATGAGCTTTGGAAAGGTAGAACTCCAAATATTAGTTATTTCAAGATATTTGGTTGTAAATGCTTTATTTTGAATACCAAGGATCAATTGGACAAACTTGATCCTAAGGCCGATGAAGGGATATTTATGGGATATTCAACAAAAAGCAAAGCATATCGGGTTTACAATAAGACTAGTGGAGTTGTTGAAGAATCCATCCATGTTAAATTCAATGAAGCTTAGGGAGTTGAAAGAATTCCTAATGATGAAAGTGATGAGGAGGATATTATTGAACAAATTGTTCAAATTGATGATCAACCGTCTACATCAAACGATCAACCGCCCACTTCAAATGGTCCTCAAGAAGATAGAGGTGATATCTCGGATCTTCCGTTGCATTGAAATTTAAGGAGATCACCCAAAAGATCTTATTATTGGTGATCCCCTTGACAAAGTGATGACTCGGAGAAAATTTGCCGAGAAAGCTCTTATTTCTCAAAAAGAGCCTAAAAATGCTAAAAAGCTATTGAGGATGAGGATTGGTTTCTAGAGATGCAAGAGGAGTTGAATCAATTTGAAAGAAATGATGTATGGGAATTGGTACCTTGTCCTCATTCTCAAACCATTATTGGCACAAAATGGGTTTTCCGGAACAAACTTGATGATCAAGGCAACATTGTTCGAAATAAGGCAAGGTTAGTAGCTCAAGGGTATTGTCAAGAAGAAGGTATTGACTATGATGAAACTTTTGCACTGTAGCACGTTTAGAAGCTATTCGTATTTTGCTTGCCTATTCTTGCTTTAAAAATTTCAAACTTTACCAAATGGATGTTAAATCCGCCTTCTTAAATGGTATTATTCAAGAAGAAGTCTATGTAAAACAACCTCCGGGTTTGAAAATTTTCTAGGCCCAATGATGTTTATAAACTTAAAAAGGCCTTGTATGGTTTAAAACAAGCACCCTGTGCATGGTATGATAGACTTAGTTCTTTTCTTTTACAAAATGGTTTTATAAGAGGTAAAGTTGATACAACTCTATTTGTTTTTGATGATATTATCTTTGGTTTTATAAGAGGTATGTTGATGATATTATCTTTGGTGCTACTAATGATTCTTTATGCAAGAAATTTTCTAAGTTAATGCAAGGAGAATTCGAGATGAGTATGATGGGGAGCTTAACTTCTTTCTTGGACTTCAAATTAAGCAATGTCAAGAAGGTATTTATATTTCGCAATCAAAGTATACAAAAGAACTTTTGAAAAAGTTCGGCATTGAAGAAGGAAGAACCGTCTCTACTCCTATGGCAACAAATGTCAAAATTGACAAAGATGAGAAAGGCAAGTCCGTGGATGAATCAAAGTATCGAGGTATGATTGGTAGTTTACTTTATTTAACCGCTAGTAGACCGGACATTCTTCATGCCGTATGCCTATGTGCTCCTTTTCAAAGTAATCCCAAGGAATCTCACATGAGTGCCGTTAAAAGGATTTTTCGATATTTGAAAGGCACCATTCAATATGGTTTATTTTATCCAAAGAATGAAAATTTTTCTCTTAAAGGTTATAGTGATTCGGACTATGCGGGAAATATTGATGATCGGAAAAGTATTTCCGGATCATGTCAATTTTTAGGCGATTGCCTAGTTTCTTGGTTTTCAAAGAAGCAAAGCTGTGTTTCTCTTTCAACGGCGGCCGAATATATTTCCGCCGCATTTTTTTGTACTCAACTTCTTTGGATGAAACAAACCTTAGCGGATTACAAATGCTCTTTTGAAAATGTACCTATCTTTTGTGATAATATATCCGCTATAAATATTGCTCAAAACCCGGTTCATCATAACCGTACTAAACATATTGAGATTCAACATCATTTTCTAAGGATTGTGTTTCAAAACGTAAAATTGAGATATCCTTTGTACCATCTCAAGATCAATTAGCGGATATTTTCACAAAACCGCTATCTTCCGAGACTTTTCATCAATACGAGCTCGGTTAGGCATAATGCATATTGAATGAAGCTTACGTTTGCATTTTGCACGTTTTTAAAACTTAGGGGCGAAAAATCGGATTTTGGTTGAAAATTTGAATTTTGGAAAAGCGACAAAACAAATTTGAAGGAGTTGAGGGCAACGGTCGCCCTCAACCTCGACCGGCCGCCCTAAGCTATATCTTGGCTTTTAAACGCGTTTCTTGACATTCTTCATTTTAACAAATATTTGGCCATTCTTCGTCCCCTTTGCCAAATTCACTCAAATTTCATTCAAAAATGGTTTTCATGCATATTTTACACAACATGGACATTATATAGCATGATCATCATCATTATGGATCACTCTTTCCGATCAAATGGTAAGAATTTCGCTTCTTTTACTCAATTGGGTGGAACCTCGAGTTTTCGAGTTTCTTGAAATTTTTTGATGTAATTTTCGTATGATCATGATGAGCTTGGTTGTTGTGTTGTTATGTATGATGATTGACTTGAATTGATGTTGAAAATTTTTGGCTTGAACCATTTACAAAGGTTATATTCAACCTCTTTTATTTTTAACGCACACAAGGTGTTCGATGATATGTCGCAATGAAAATCTCAACTTATACATGATTCTCTTGCTTTCAAAAGTTTTCTATACTTATTGAGATCATGTTTTGACAAACAATACAAGCGTATGAACTCTTCATATTACATTTCTCCCATTTTCCTTGAACTATTATGCTTTCATTGCTCAACGGTTAATAAAACCGTCCCTTTGGCGCACTTTGATATTATTGTATGGTGTTTTCACCATTCTAACGTTCTTTTTGATGATTCCAAAGGGGGAGAAACAGGATATTAGCTCGTTAGCTCAAGAAAAGCTAATAAAAGCTCACAATAAGTATTGTGGACTCTTATACCTAGCCCATGGCTTGAATTTTTGGACTCGGATGAAATTGTTTATAAGCTTTGTGACAGGGGGAGCTCCTTAGCGCATGATGCACTCTATATATACTTGTTATAGCTTGTGCTTCTTACTTATAACAATCGTTTGTTGATATGCTCATAAATAGGGGGAGCTTTGTATGAAATACTTCTAACGGATAGTTTACTCGTAAAACCGAAAATTTTATTTGTTTTTAAAATCATCCTCAAGAAAATTATTTTGGTTTGTAATCATCAAAAAGGGGAGTTTGTTAGATAAATGTTTTTATCATGATTTTGATGATTATGTTCGATTTTGTTCAAATATGTTTTTAAACCAAAACTATGTCCCTAAATGTTGTCTAAATACTTTAGGTTAACTTAAAATGTTTTTACTATTTTTGGAGTATTTCTAGAAGTTTATTTTCAATAAAATATTGGACAACACATTTGTTTCAAAGTGCTCGACCGATCGCCCTATAGGGCAACCGCACTGAGTTGAGTCGAGAAACAGAAAATGGGACGTAAAGAAAAACAGGGAAGGCCGGTCCGAGGTGGGTGGGAGTGCGTCGGTCGATCGGCCGTCGGCCGGGCGACTGTGCACTGCAAGTTGGATTTTTGTTCCGACTTCTCTGTTTCGTAAAATCGTCGGCAACCGGTCCAGCTAAGATGGCGACCGGCCGCACCCTTCGAACGTCCCCCCTGTGTAAAAATTCGCAGAATTCAATTTCAATCTTATCTCTGCGCGACCGGTCGAACCCATGTTTATCAAAGAAAATATCCGTTGCGTTTTGGACAACTTTTTCCTATTTTGTGGGATTGATTTCTAACAGCTATATTGATCATTTTAAATGGTTTTTTTGCAGCAAATCACTCCCCAAGGAGGAGCCAATGTCCTGGAAATGAAAGCCAAGTCCTCTCCTATAAATAGAGGCTTCATTCAAGCAACAAAATACAACACACAATATACAAGCAAAGCAAAGAGCAATTGAGCAAATACTTTCATATATCTTGTTGTATTAGCTAAGCACTTTCACTTGCACTTATTTGAGGTTTAGGCTTTCAATTCTTGATTACACTTGTACTCATATTGTATCAATCATTATTGAGTTGTAATCTTGATTTTGGTCATCATTCAACACAAGACATCCTTGTGAGTATTCTTGTGGTAAGAATACACTTGGGTGATCTAGGTGATAGGTGTTTGAAGGTTGTGGTAATCTTCAAAGGTGTTGTAAGAGGGTTGTGGTAATCCTCAAGGTGGTGAAAGAGGGTTGTGGTAATCCTCAAGGTGTTGTATTAATTTTTGGTAAATTAATAAAATCTTTTTCTTTTAAAATCCATCCAGGAGATCTTGGGGTGGTAGAGGATTAGGCCCTAGGTGGGTTGAACCTCTTTAAATCAACGAGTGTTGTTTATTTTCCACATTTACATTCTTGTTATCTACTCGTTGTTTCAATAAGAGGGTGATTTGCGAAAAATCGGCATAATCTATTCACCCCCTCTAGATTATTGTAGCCACTTGGACTTACAGGATCCGGGGAGTTTTAATATTCCTTGTACTATTGGAGGAGTTTTCTTTGAAAAACCACTTTGTGATCTTGGTTTCAGCGTGAATCTTATATCTCTATCGATGTCACGAAGCTTGACCTTGGGTAGGTGAAACCATCTCACACCTTTGGAATTTGCAGATCGATCCATCACTTATCCTTGCGGAATTATTGAGGATGTGTTAGTGAGAATTGACAAATTTGTTTTCCTGTAGATTTTGTATTGTTGGATGTGAATGAGGACCAAAATATACCTATAATCTTTGGTCGGTCGTTTCTAGCTACGAAGAGCAATGATTGATGTAGAAATGGGGAAACCGACTCTGCGGGTCAATAAAGAGGAAGTCGTGTTCACCATCCATCCAACCAAAAGGTTTAAATTAGAATCCAATGATGGTCATCGGATGGATGGGCATAGAGTCAAGATAGGGGTGGCCACGGTTCTAGAACCGCGGGTTACAGTTCCTCATTTTGGAGGAATCGGAATCGAAACCTTTACCTCATGGTTCCGTTCTAAAACTAGAACCGATGGTTACAGTACGATTAACCCGAGCCTCTCTCTGCCGGTTCGGTTTTAACCAAAATCGTTTGTTTATCTTTTGATAATTTTTTTATTTCTTAGAATAGTTTATCAATTTGATTAAAAAAAAAGAAGAAAAATAATAAAAAGATTTGGACTTAATATTCAATAAAGTTTTATAGTTAATATTAATAATAACATTAAACTATCTATATATACTATTAGAGTGTACAAGAATCAAAGTTCTATGAGTTCGCTTTTATAACATTTGGTCTAAAATGTGTCTCATGTAGTTACGAAAATAAAACATCATAATAAACATTTAACATTTCTTCTAGCATGTGTTTACCAAAACAAAAATTGTTGGTTTTAACTTTAAAAAAATGGTTCCATCATGGTTCCACGGTTTTTGAGACCTAGGAACCAGAACCTACACGGTTCCAGTTCCGGTTTTGGAGCCATTGACCACGATTACAGTTTAGGAACTGTTGACCATGGTTACTGTTACGGTTTAGAACCCGGTTTCGGTTCTATTTGGCCACCCCTAGTTGAAGATATTGGTGGTTGGGAAGTACCTAAGGGAAACGTGGACAATGTTCCCATTGGAGCTCCAACTTGATGATAATCTGACAAAATCCGGCTGAAGACTATATACTTAGCGCTTCTTAGAAGGCAACCCAAGCCCCTTTTATTGCTTTAGTAGTGTTAATATAGTTTAGTAGTTATTTTTCATTTTATTGCATCATAGTAATTGTTTTTTGCATTTTTAGGATTAGCGAGTTGCATCACACCCAGCCCCTTATTTTTGCATGTGAGCGAAGCATTGTGATGGAAATTGGGCGGCAAGGGCCCCTAAATCCCTGCTGCAACATGCATCAGGTGAAAAGAAAAAAAGGCTTCAGGTCAGCCAGCGCCGCAGCGCGCCCCCTTAAATCTATAAATGCCCAATTTCTTTTGAGCGCTGCAGCGCTTGACCGTACAGCCCTATAAGACCGGCCATTTAGTCTAGGTTCAAAACATAACAACACACCTCCACTTGGTTCGAATTCGGCGCCACAACCCTCATTTCCATCTAAGCATGTCCCCTCATCACTTAATCTCCACATTGGGAGTACTCTCACACATCACACATCATCTTCACCTCTTCTATACATTTTTTGGTAAGTTGGCCACTTCCGAACCCTTCCCCATGGTCTTCCCAATTTCTCTATTTTGTGTGATTGGATTGTAGTAGTGTTGGGATAATTGTTGTTGATTTGTGGATTGTGGATTGAATGCTCATGCTAGAACTAGATTTTGGTGTTAAAATTTTGGGATTAAATTGTACTATAATTGCATTTACCATCTTCTCCCAAATTCACGCATACAAGGTGTTGGATCAAATGTCCCAATGATATTTTCACATTATTGAGTGCAATTTTGCATGCTTATGCTTGTCGTCTCGACATGAAGCTACTTCCTACACTTGGGCGCATTTTGTAATTACCTTGATTGTTGATTTTTCACCCATCACCGAAGTTTCATGTTTCCACGTGTTTTGTTTTGGTGTTTCTTTTGCTAGGTGCCAAACATGGGAAGGAGCAAAGAGCAAAGGCAAAGGCAAGCAACAAGCGTCTACCTCTCGAGGAATACGACACCGCTCGGTTTGGTAGTGAGGAGACATAAAAATAGTTTTATGGCAAATTAATGACTCACAAGATAAATGCCAAAAGGGGTTTCAACCGGGGCCACAAGAGGCATCTCCAACGTATGATCCGTGAGCGACGTTGGAAAAAGCTATGTGCCCCACCTCCACCATACGCCCCAATTCTTGTTAAAGAATTCTATGCCAACGCTAGTGATCCCTCCAAGGATCCGATAGAGGTCTTCTACGCGGCGAGCGAGTCGATTTGTACCCCTAAGGTTATTCGACAAAGATTATTCATTACGAGAGGTTGACCATCTACGTACATAAAGTTTATTTCGAGGCGCCGGTCGGATCCAAATATGATCGTCTAGGCCTTTTGTCACCCCAAAGACCAAATTGCACCCTACTCGAGCTAGTAGTGGTGCTCTAGTTTTCTCCCACACTAAGACTTAACTAATATAGTCGTGCATGGTATCATTTCATATGCCATAATCGATGTCGATACGATCACCTTAGTGATGTCACACCACTCGAGCCCGTCTTCTCTATGATATCATCCACGACATCCAGTTTGACCCAACCATGATTATCGCTGCTTTCATCCACCAGGCCGTTCGCCATCGTAGTACTGAGGGATTGTGCATGCCAGCATTGATTTGTGGCTTGAGCCATGCAGAGGGTATTACTTGGGGAATTGATGAGCCGTTGGAGCGCCCTAAGGGGCCAATTGATTCGGCCATCATTGTGGCATATGAGGATTGGCCGATGACATACCTTAGCCTCGGGGTGAGGGATACATTATTGACCAACGCTCGTTCCCGCCTATAGCCGCACCTAGGACATCCCAACACGGTCACATCATGATAAGGGTCCTTCTTCTTCGGCCACCACTCGTCTTATCCTTCGCATTCTAGGTTGATCCTATGCATAAATATTATCTATAGATGTGGGAGATGAGTCGGGAGCATCGCCATTTGGCAATTGCATTTCGGCTAAGCAACGCCATCGAGCTTTATGGGAAGAGTAGAAGAATGAGCGACAGGCCCTCGCACGGATATATGGCCGGATGTACCCGTAGTTTTCCTTTCCACCACCACCTCTGGGACCATTCGCCTTCATTCCACCACACGACTCTGATGAGAAGCCTTAGCTCCTCGGCTACCAGGAAAGTCTTTTTCTCACCTCTCCATTGGGGACAATGTCGTTATAAGTTTGCGGGGGTGTAGTCGGATTTGTTCATTGAATCTAGTCTATTTTTATTCATCGAATCGAATCTTGAGTAAAAAAAAGTCTGGAGTCGAGTCGTTAGTGTAACTATAAAACTGCCTGACTAAGTGAATTTGTTGAATATAAGTTGAACGGTCAAAAGAGTATGTGTTTGAGCTATGATCTACTCTTCTTCCCATTTATTTCATCTATGTGCTTAACTCTGTTGATTTATTTGGAGATGATTTATGTGATTGATTGTTTAATGAATGATCCCACCGGGATTCTAGAACTTGTCCGAACACTAGTCGAGGCGAAATCTAGGTGAAGTAACATTAAGGAAGTGATTTAGGCCATCTTTGAACAGCTAGAGCAAAAAATGCCTACCTTTATATAATATATATTCCCTAGTGTCCCCATTTGAACCTTATAAACCCGTTTCTTTGGTGCCAATCTAAATACCCCAGAGCCTACATGTGAAAATCCCAATTACCCTTCACTCATACACACAACTTATAGAAAGATGTTGAAGGTTGAGGAGGGTATGATGAACAGGGTATATGTTTAATTGCGTGAAGTTGCCGAGAAGTGAAAATAGTAAACCCCATGTATAAAGTATGCAAAGGATTAAGTTTGGGGATTTCAAAAAAAAAAAGAAAAACAAATCAATGGATCAAGGTTCATGGAGTGAAAACAAGGAGAGGTCGAAAGTAAAAGTTGGATATTAACTGGTGATTTAAAAGAGTTGATAATTGTGTGTTTGGGTGATTTGAGCCACAAATCCCATATTTTCCTACCTTACCCTAAGCCCACATTACAAGCTTTGAAAGTCCTATTGATCCTTGTATTACATTAGCCTATGTGGAGATTAGTGTTAAAGACAAGCCTATGGAGTCCGGTAAGCATCTTACCTTTATATTGAAAGTGGATCATCTTGAAAACACTTGATTCATGAATTTACCCGGATAATGAAAGTGGAGTTGACATGTATATTCCATGCTCATGATCACATTGTTATAATGTGTGCTTGATTGATAGTGAAACAAATTTTGAGACGAATGAGCTTGGTTGTAAAGTTTTGCAGTTAGTCGATTCAAGTCAGTGTTCATATTTTTGTTTCATTTGTGTCTTTTATTTTTCAAGAGTCTGTAATTTCTTGAGGATAAGCAAAAGTCTAAGTTAGGGAGTATTTGTTAAGTTGGTTTTATACCAATGTATTAAGTATTCTTAGACTAGAATTTTGCGTTGTTTTTTGGTCTTTTAGTGTCATTTGAGTCCATATTATTTCATTAGTTGTTATTAGGGACTCGTTCTAGATTATGGTAGGTGAAGGATGATGAAAACGATGAAAATCGTGTTTGGAAGGAGGAAATCACATTTAAGGAATAGAAAATTGAAATTTTTACACAAGGCATCGCGCCGCCATGATGTTAGTATCTTAGACGCAGCGTGGGCCTTAAAATGGTACAAGCTTGATTATACCCCAGCATTGCAAAGTGTGTGGTAGGGCATGGCGGCGACTTGTGCGGTGGAGCCGCAGTCTTAATCCGTAGTGCCGCAGCGTCGCGGCCAAGCGTCAAGGTGGAAAGAGTTTATATTTGTTTTGGGCATTGACGGATTTTGGGCTTATAAATACAACCAATGGACGCACGGAACAAGGGTTTGACATTATTTTGAGCACAATGCAAGGCAAGAAACACGAAGCTAGGGTTCGGGATGACAATTGAAGGCATCTCTCATATGGACACAAAGAGAATTCTTTCTCTTCTCTTTTCAATTCCTTATTTATTTTCTTTGTCGATTTTTTAGATGTATAATTACTTCTTCATGGGTTTTTGTATATCCATTATGAGCTCAACCTATTTTTCTAGGGGATTGATGTAACTTACGTTTGAACCTATGTTTTGATTTTCGATTTTATTAAATTCGCATGTTATTTAATCTATTTATGCTATTTGAATTGAATGCATCTGAATTATTTGATCAATAATTTGGATTATTTGGCGTGTTTGATTTGACACTCGAGAGAGGTAATTGAACGTCGGCCATAGAATAGCATAACTTAGGGTTTCATAGAACCGAGAGGCTTATGAATTCTTTGAAGTCACCGATAGAATATTCATTGAGCATATTATGGTTTGATTTATGATTTTTATAGAGATATCAAAATGGATTGAAACCTAAGATTACTTGGCACTCGAGAGAGGAAGTGATAAACAAGTAGGAATATTGGGCTTATAGATTAATAACGTGTGATTAATAAACTGGATTGAGAACATAGGGGATAAATAGGTGTGAATCAACCCTCTAGAATTCATATCTTAAGTGTTTGATAATTTATTCGAACCAAACATTCTTGTAATTTTTGTATTATTTTTAGTTTAATAATAATCCATCTCTTTGCGATTATCTATATAGAATTAAGCTATTATAATTACGAAGATTTAGCACAAAAATTCGTTATCAATCCTGTGGAGACGATAACCCCACTTCTAAAACTATACTAAAACTTGACATCGTACGCTTGCATGTAAGAATTTCTCGATCATCGTGTATACTAGTGTACATATGTATGCATAATTAGTTATGTAATATTGTTTACTTAGTTGTGTTTTGTTGTATAATTAGTATACATATTATGCATATTATATTTTGTATAAGACTTGGTTCTCAGTATTTTTGCGGGTTTGTTTATTTAAGTTTTATTAATTAAATTGCCAAAACTAAGGGAAAAAGAGTTGCGGAGAGGGGCTGGTGATGGGCGGGGAAAGAGGGTGAAAGGTTCGTATCCAACGTTATCCACTAGATCGAACCCCTGGGTAGGTATTAGTAAAAGCATTGAAGTCACTTACTGATCCACAAAAGGACGCTAGTGTGGAAATGGGATTTGGAAGCTTGCTATCATTATCTATTGTTGACTTCTCATCTTAGCTCACTTTCTGGTTAGTGGAAAATTTTAATCTATCCGGTTGTGAGTGATATTGATAGTTTTAGACGTATTCATATTGATGCGGCTAATGTCGAGAGGGTGTTGGGGTTCCCTAATGGTCGGGGAGATAATTGAGAAGAAAAAAGTCGAGAGAGTTGTGATTTATACGACGAATGGACAACTTTGTTTGAGAGGGACGGTTACAAAATAACATCTACGTAGGTTTCTAGTAAAATGTTGAGTGTGTGGATGGCGGCGGTTTAGGAGGCTTTTCTGCTGGTTGGTTGATTGTCTTGAGATTGGGAATTTGCAAAGTGGATATGTGAATCCACTTTTTGAAAAGTCCGGTAGATGTCGATAATGTTAGGAATTTAGGTTGATGCGATCACACTTTGAAGACTTTGGTTGAAAAAGAAGAGTGGTTGGTCGCGACACTAATCCGAATTCAACGGCCCATTGTTGTTTTTTTACGGTAATATTTTTCTGTTAAAATTGCATATTGTTTTTTTCATTTGTATGTAGTAAGTTTTTGACATAATTTATGTTACTTCACAGGTTTTTATATTGATAGAGTGGTGTGTTTGAGAAGGAGTATTCCAAGGATGCATCCCAACATATTGGCTTGGAATGGAGATAAATTAAAAGAAAGGAGCACCAAAGAGATTGAACTTGGTGGATTCATGCGGGGTTTTATTGAGTCTCCGTTCGACGAAAGTAGCCGCTGGAGCCACATACGAACTTTCTCGGGGCTGGGAGGAGATAGAAACAAAGTCCATGGAACTTTCATGCTGGGGCCCGTATGCAAGTTGTTTTGTGTTTGGTATTTTTTCAATGTTATATGTCATGTTCATTTTAATTATATATTATGTATTTTTAGTCTTATAATTCTGTGTATTTAGTGTATAAATATTGTACATCTTACATGTCATGTTTATTTTAGTTATATATTATGTATATTTAGTCTTGTAATTTTGTATATTTAGTATACATATATATGCATATGTACATATCTTTGAATGAATACACATGTTTTTTTTTATGTGCAGGAATTCTTGATAAATTGTTTGCCAAATTGAAATGTTTGTCTTGGATGTTATGGAGATTATATCAATTCTCAGATTACTCAAGAAGTTGGCCGGGATGCGAATTTGCTAGAATCGGGGGATATTGCTAGGGGCTTGATATGCTCCATTGCATTACCGAGTGGCGTTTGGCGCTCCGACAACGGATTGGAAGGAGTAAGAGTCAACAAAATGAAGCTTTTTGGAGCAAGCCGAGGAGAACATATCGGCGGTCGAGGCGATTGAAAATGCAATTTTGAAAAGAGATGAATTTAAGAAATGGTGTGATGACTCACCAAGCTTGATCTTGGTTTGACACAAGCTACAACCGTCAGGATATGGGATGACATCATTGACACGCCCTAGCACTACGAGAAGAGAGTCAATGAGGCGGGAGTTATATGAGATGGTGGTCTAGCAAGGACGGAGGAGTGCGAGATTGAGCTGTTGGGGTAATTATTTGTGGTTTATATTTTTCATGTTTCCGTGTATATATTACTTATATGTTATGTATTTTTAGTTTTGTTTTTATGTATATTTAGTTTCACGTTTTTGCTTATATGTTTTGTAGGTTCAAGAATCTTGCTAGTGGATCGAGGGGAGGTTGAGGTGCAACATGTGAAAGAAAAATCCAATATTATATGCTTGCATTACTTTTATATTGTGTATATTTAGTTTTCTTTGTATGTATATTTAGTTTTATATTATGTATATTTAGTTTAATGTTTATGTATATTTAGTTTCCATTTTTACGCTTATTTGTTTTGTAGGTTAAAGAATCGGAGGCGGTGGTTTGGGGGTGATGGTGGACAAGTTGCCCGTGTGAAAGAAAAATCCAATCTTGTATGTTTACATTAATTTGATATTGTGTATATTTAGTTTTATTTTTACGTATATTTAGTTTCAATGTTTATATTACCTTTGTATTATGTATATTTAGTTTTATATTATGTATATTTGGTTTAATGTTTATGTATATTTAGTTTCCTTTTTTTTTGCATATGTGTTTTGTAGGTTCAAGAACCCAAGGCAGGTGGTTCCGGAGGGCATGATACTCTTGTGATTGAAAAATCAAAGACTGTATGTATTTTTTTTACTTTATGCTTTTATCATTGAAGTGTATTGACTTCATAATTATTCGCATTGTGTTTGTAGGTTGTAGAAACGGAGGTTGGCCGTGTACAACCTGGTGGTTCTGGGGAGGTTAAGGGGCAAGACGATAATGCCCAAGAAAAATCTAAGAAGGTTTTTACCCGGACAGCTGCCAGGAAGATAAAGAAAATAGAGGTATTGTCTTCGCCTTTTGTGGCTAGACAGTTGATGTTGCCTCAAAGCCATATCAAACCAAGAATATGATTGCGAATTGGCTATTTAAAAATTCGGGGATGGACAAGTAAGAATTCAGTTTGATACAACATATTATGTTTTGGATTTTTTCTTTTTTTTTTATTTTCTACATTGTAACTCCTTTTTTACATGTAGGGAGGACATTATTTTCAATGCAAGGGATAAAATGTTGACGAGGGAGGATTTGGAGACCATGCGTCCGGGAGGGTATATTAGTGTGTCAATTTTGGACGTTTGGTCATGGATAATGAATCTAAAGGAGGGCTTGAGGAGTAACACTTCACCAAATAGATTCTTTGCTTCTTGTTATTTGACTGTATATTTATCGTATTTGTATTATTTCCTTTGAGTTTTCATTTTCCTGTTGTTTTTTTTAAGCTATTAATTTTGTGATTTTGGTTTTTATTTTTGTATTGGCTGTAGTTGTACACGGTTGTTAGTCCAAGAGATGACACAAACGGGAAAGGTTGCTTATGATTTGTTTGCGCAAGGCTTAATAAAGAGTTCGGTGAGCCGAGCTCTGAAAAATTGAACAAGATTGACATTGTAAGTAGCGTTAATTTTACTCTCTATGTTTGTCAGTTCTTATTTGTTCATTATCAATATTTTAATTTATTTTCTATTTCAGTTTTTTTTCCCGATTTGTAAGAGCGAGCTGGTGACATTTGATTTCAAAAGGAAGAATTGCCATATCATTGACAACTCTTCCGTCAGGGGAAGCAACTTAGGGATAAGTATGGAGATTTGCGTGCTAAGTTAGTGAGTTGTGTTTTGTTCTCCAAACAGGACATGCATGTTGCATATTTATGGTACTTACAATGTATGTTTAGTTACTATAATTTCCATATTTAAGATTAAAAATTTGAACCATTAGTGTATTTTTATATTTTTGTTGGATGTTTAAATAGGTGTTTACTATTTTATACTTAAGTATACAATTATGATTAGTTAGCTAAGATATCTTTGTAGTTATCGTAATTTTATAGTCTATGAAGTTTAATGTTTTTCTTCATGGTATATGTGTAGGTTCGGATGTTTTTGGATTACTTGGAAGGTAGAAGATGTGTGCAAATGGCGTGGTGTTGTCCGTAAATGTGACCGATGAGACTTTGTATGTCTTGGAGAGACACTACCAACAAAGTTGTTTGTGGTATATATATCTTTATGAGGCATATAGAGAGCTATATGGGTGGTGACACTAAGGGATGAGATTGCGGCTTGGAGAAGAACAATTCTTCACAACTATCAAACATGCGCTTGAAGTATTCGACAACAATAATCCATCACTTGACGTAAACGAGCAAAAGGACATGGCTATGGAAGAAACCAAAAAGTTTGGAATGGGAAAAAAATTGTAGTGTTGTTTAATGGACAATTTACTACATATATTTTGTTTATCTTTGTATATTTTGTCTATTAGGTTGGGTGAATTTTTATTGGAGTCATGTATATCGCACTTTGTAGGAGTATCTCGTATATGTTTGGATGTTATTTTGACTTCTAGATATGAAGGGAACATGACATGTATTGTTTGTTTTAATTAATACAACTTTGTATTTTTATGTACACTTGTCCAAATGGTGTTAGACTACAATAATATTGTATATATAGTTACATAATTTTGCATACCTACTTGAGAAGATTATGTATATTTATGTACTATGCCATTTATTGTTCGGATGTATAGATAACTTCATATAATGTATAATTAGTTTGCGGATGTTGCATATTTATGCATAAGATTATGTATATTATATATAATTTACCTTTTTGTTTGCCAATAATATTGTATATGTAGTTATAGAATTTTGTATAAATACGAGAAGATTATGTATATTTAAATATTATGCCATGTATTGGTCAATTTATTTGCATATGAAGCAAAAATGATATATATAGTTAACTCCATATAATGTATAATTAGTTTGCGGATGTTGCATATTTATGCATAAGATTTTGTATATTATACATAATTTGCCTTAGTGGTTTCTTTGATATATATTTAGCATTACATAATGTATATTTAGTTTCTTTGAGGATGTATATATTACACAAATATATAGTATCATATTATGCATAATTAATATAAATATTTTGCAAATTTATGGAATAAAAAGGCAATTGTAATTCGAAATGTGGAATTGAAATCAACAACAAATACACATTGCTCTTAAGGTTTAAATATTTCGGGAGGAGTCTTTGGTGCGGGTCGGGCATGTCCTGGTTGTTATGTGTTCCAATCTCACCACATGTCCCACATTTTCTTTTAAGTTTTGTGCTTGCTTTTATGACTTTCTCTCTTTGGCTTTGGATTCGCTTTCAGACGACTACCACTTTCTTTGTCCTTGGCTTGCTTTGGTGGTAACATGGAAATGGCCAATTGTGAAGTTGACCCATGCAGTAGGATTCCATTATCGATCGCTTTGGCCACAGAAGTTTTTCGTTGTTCCTTGAATAGATAGATTTTTCATTCGATGTGATACGTGATAAATTTGACAATTTTTCAATGTTCCCCTGTGCAAGACCAATGCAGCTGTGAAAATCTGACCATAGAGTGTTCAGTGTTCATCCAAACCTCGGTTCCTCCCGGAAATTGGTACATGTGTCTGTTTTTTGAATGTGAAATAAACGAGGTTGCTTTCATCTAATGTGGAACTAAGTATGTAGCTGTAATTTCATCGCAATCCTTGAATATTACAAATATATGCCTACATAGTAGTTGCATTTGTTCAAACAACTTGCAATTACATTTTGCAGAGCTACCCATCTTGCATTTTGTCTCTTCAAACACCCCACTTTCTTCCTTTATGTGGTACGAGATTTCATGTGTATTGTCATTGATTTGTATAACTGAGCATTGTAACACGCTTCTTCAATTTCCTTGCTCACTTCATAAAATACGGTATGCGTGTACACTAAAGATGCATGCTTTTCAATGTTCAAGGGTGTTCGGCAATAACTGGAAGGAAGGTTTGCATCGATTGTTCAACTTATCAGTAGAATGGCATTGGAATTCCATTGAGCTCACGAAATGCATTACAAATTCAACCAAGTTTGATTGAGGATTTGTAAAATTACCAAACCAGATATTTGTGCTTTCCGATCTTGATGTAGTTTTTAGTAGTCCAGCTCTGCCGTATCTCATACATAATTGTGAACCATGGATGTGAGGTTAGATTGAAGTCATCCATAGTTTCGTGCCATTGTAAAATTACCAAACGGATATTTGTGCTTTTCGATCTTGATGTAGTTTTTAGCGAGTTCACTCATGGGCACATCTCTAAAATATGCGGGATCCGCTCGCCATATCTCATACAAAATTGTGAACCATGGATGTGAGGTTAGATTGAAGTCATCCATAGTTTCGTGCCATTGTTTTTCAAATTCGATGTTGTAATGTAGTTGTCCCACATGATTGAATTAAGTCCATTGATGAAATTTTTATCCTTGAATAGGCTGGGACCGACTTTGACATTAACTTTCTCCATTATGTGCCACATACACAATCTATGTTTTGCCTTCTTGAAGACTGATTGTATTGCATTCTTCATGATCGGGTCTTGGTCTACTACTATATAGTATAGTTCTTGACTAACAACATGTAAGAATCGATTGAACAACCATGTATACGACTCTTCATCCTCTTTCAAAATAAGGCAGTGCAAATGTTACACACCTTCGATGGTTATCTACTCCGGTAAATGGAGCGAACACCATCTTATACATGTGTAATAATTTTATTGTTAGTATACATATTTCCATAACTATATAAACAGTTTTCTGATTATAAATGTACAACTCAAAAGTTCTTGATGTGCATTACGAAATAGAAACTTACAGGGGTATATGCATTATGTATAAGGGATATATGCATAATTTGCAAGGATTATATGCACTATTTATAAGGATTATATACATTTTCGTACATGTGTAATAATGTTATTGTAGTATCTGATTTACATAATTGTATAAACAAATTTAAGATTATAAATGTACAACTCAAAAGTTCTTGATGTATATTATGAAATAGAAACTTATAGGAGTATATGCATTATGTATAAGGGATATATGCATAATTTACAAGGATTATATACATTATTAATAAGGATTATATACATTTTTATAAGGTATATGTGCAATTTAGAAGGATACAAGTTTTTCAACCGTACTATACACAATAATATAATTAAATATGCATTATTGTAATAATATATATGCAAGACACAAATAATTATTTTTGCGATTAAATACATTACCTGTTGGTATTGTATGTAGCATCAAAGAATATTACATCACCGAATGCGGCATAGTTCATTATAGATGTTTGGTCCGCCCAAAAGAGTCGTGTTAGTTGTTCATCTTCGTCAACATCGTAATCAAATACCATCCCCCGATTTGCTTCCTTTTGCCTTAGGAATTTGTCTACCACCAATTGTGCGTCCGCACCATATATGTATGCTTACAAGTCTCGTTTGAAATTTTTAAAATCAATTTACGGGCTCCAACTTGCGAAAATCCGCCCACCAATTTCTCTGTACAACTCGTATTGTTTTGCACTCCATATATTCACTTTTGTGCAATTTATGATAAATTCTTTGGTACCGGAGTTTAAATTCTATTTACTTTCGAAATTGCCTGTGTTTGTCGGTTGTCATCGGATGAGTGTGTCATTCTTCAAAGCTTTTTACCTTATACGCGTTTGTGCGGTGTGTTCAAAATTACAACATGTGTTGCACTCAACTCGATTTGAAACTATTTTGCATGTTCCCCGCTTTGTGATGCTTCGTCATGCTCGAAGTTTCAAAGATATGTGTCTTTTTTAGAGTTTTGAAGCTCTCTCTATTGCAAACCACATATTGCACACGAATTTCATCGTTCTTGAATTTATTTGTAGTGCTCCTTCTAACGTCGAAGCCACCGCACGTACCATAATCCTTGTAAAATTGTATTCCGGCCTCCAATGTATGGCAATGCACGTCGACACGAGGAATATTTTCTTGGTCCACTTCTGGGATCCAATATTTTGTTGATCCTGGTGAGATTTCGAGCCTCTACCCAACATAAATCATGTACTCTGGTACTTGCTCTGGTAAAAAACAAATTTTGCATACTAAATATACAAATATGGAACACTATACATGCATAACGTTAATGTAGGGTGTTTGCTCTTGTAATTTTCACTATTTGTGTTCTAAGTATACAAATTCATAAAACTATATATGCAATATCCGTTTACTACATTAGCATATCACTAAGGTATTTGATTGTCGTTATTTGAGAACATTTTATACGAATGACAACTCTAAGTATATAATATATGCATTGTAATTATACAAAATCGCTATTGTAAACATGTCGAACGCTAATATGTAGTATACATTATATGTCATACGAATTTTACATACTAAATATACAAATTACGGAACATTATACACGCATGAACGTTAATGTGTATTATGTATACAATTTCTTATATAGTTTGTCATAATTTCCAATATTTTGTTCTACGTGTACACATTAACAACACTATACATGCAATATCCTTATACTAAATTAGCATATTAGTAATTTTTTGATTATTGTTATACGAGAATATGTTATACGAGAATAAGGACTCTAAGTGTACAATATATGTATTGTAATAATACAAAATCGTTGTTTTAAATACATAGAATATTAACATTGTTGCGCGTGTAAAGTTTTTGATTGTTCAATAGTGTATGCGTTCAATCTAAACATTTTGGGAATTAGTGGTTAGTGATTACCTTCATTCGAATGGATTGTGGAGTGGAATTCCTAGTTTTGTGACATCGCAATTTTTTATTTTGTTGAAATATATGACGATTTTTCGTCTTCCGCATTTTTGATGATTTGTTCTTTGATATATCGGTTCCAATTTTTTATGCTTTGTTGGTAGGAGTGAAGATTTGTACCAATGTTAAATTGGTTCTCTATTTTTGTAGGTTTATGGCGTGAAGTGAGGGAGAATGAGAGTGGTGATCGTGTGAGTCTCAGGAAATGGATCAAAAAACAGATTTCTTCCCTTAAATGTAGATGGATGTTATTTTGGTCCATTTGTTCGATTCCAATTTTACCCCTCGGACGGTTTCCCCTATTTTTTTGTTGCATAATTTTTAATGCCCATTACAAAATAAAAATTTGAGTAAATATATCTTATATTTTAAAATATTTTTTGTTTATTTTTCTATATGCAATATGGGTGACAAACTGAATATCGTAAAAAAGACGATTAATTTGATATATTATACATAAAAATAGATCAAAAACAAAAAAATATTAAATATTTAAAGAAAAGAAAAAGACAAAAATAATAATTAATGTAATACACACAAATTTGGAAAATTATTTTTTATATAATGTTATGTTATTGTGTATATATATATATAGGATTTGGATCCTGTAAGTCCACCTATTTGGGGTGAGTACATGAGAACAAATCTCGATCCTTGGTTATTTTTTTTAATGGTCATGATTTAATTGACTCTTGACCTATTTTTAATTGTTTTAAAATAATATTAAGGGTAATGGTGTAATTTCAATCCCTCTTTCCTCAGAATCAAATCGTATCTTTTTGTTGGAATGGTATGTTCGGATTTACGGGGTTTCTCTCACAACGTGTCATCTCACGTCTCCTTCCCTGAGAACTCGCAACACGTTTCCTCCTCCTACGAATCAAGTGGGTTCTCTTCCTTTTTGGTGCAACGCCGTGTTTCAAAAAAGTCGGGTTTTCTCTTTCTTTTCACAGGGGTTTTCTCTTCCCTTTTTCTATTTTACGTAACCCACCTCTCTTCTTGGAAGGTGGGATTTGCGCGTGCCGTCAACGCCGTGTTCAAAAAGCGAGGTAAGTTTTTTTCGTAAAAACGTGGTGGTAGAAAAAGAGCAATTAAGGACTGGATGAATATTGTGGAGTCGATTTTTTTGCCGATTTTAATTTTTCTCGGTAAATTTTTTGTGGATCCTAATGTATACGTAATACGATATAAAGTATACTCACACATTTCTCTAGTTTAGCAATATACTAGGATTATTCTCTGAATGCATGAACATTTATTATATATACATTCTACGATGTTAGAAATTAATAGTAAGAAATGTAATGTACGGTGGTGAAATTATAGCAAATGTATGTTATAGTAAAAAAAAATTGTAGCAAGGTAAAAATGGAATGGCATCTACTTTGGTAATATGAGGACATTTATTTGTTATCTTCTGAGAACATGTGCTTAAGTCTTTGGATGTTTGCCATAATACCCAACTTATAACCCATTTTTCATTTTTTTGCATATTTTATACAATTTTTTGCTTATGTTCCTATAATATATGCTTATGATGTGTATGTCTCATTGCGTGTCAATCTTTTTGGTGTTAAGAGATGGCTAAAGGTCTTGGTAAAAGAAAGAAAGACAACCTAAATAAGCATGATGGGGTGAAGAGGGTGAAAGGGCAATGCGATGAGGACAAAGTGGAAGAGAAGACTGTTTTCCCACAAATTAATACAAGAGCCACTCCTAGGGCTTTAGTTAAAGCTATTGGACGTTTTAATCCTCTTCGAAAATTTGCCGTAGTGAATATGGGATTTGAAGGATTCTTTGGAATTGAAAATTAAAGATTTCCCTCCTAAACTAACCTATTCGCTTGCCGACAATTTCAACCCTGCTAGTTGTGAGTTGGCCTGGGGTTCTGGAAAATCAATACATGTAGACGTGAGTGACGTTGAACGAGTCTTAGGATTCTAACGGTAATGTTAAAATTGAGAAAAAGTGTCGTTCGGATGAGCGTGGTTTGTTGGAGGAGTGGCGGAATATTTTTTGAAACCCGATAAGAAGATTAAGGTTAGTGAGGTGTGCACGGAGATGTTGAGTTGCAAAGACGGGGCGTCTGGTTTATGAGACATTTCATTGCTCTTGTTGATTGTTTAATTATTGGGAATAGTGCGGTGGATATGTGAATCCCCTCATCATGAAGTGTCTCAAAGATGTTAATGATATTTGAAATTTGAATTGGAAAGTACACATTAAGACGTTGATTAATAACGGCAAAGTGGGACAAGGGTGAAAAGCATAAGTTCTTCAATGGTCCTGTTCTTTTTCTATGTGTAAGTTGAAATGCTTTTTTTTTTTTATTAGTTTTTTTTTTTCGTGCTTATGCATTTTTATGCATTCATTTTTTTAATATTTTTATGTGTTTGTTCATATTTGTTTTTTCATTTTTGTAGGTATTGTACATGGATCGTGTTGTTTTTTATACTCGGGATGTTCCGAGGGCATTGCCAAGTTTTTGCTCATGGAATACTGAGATTGTGAGGAGAAGAACCAAGAAGGAGCTGAAAGATGGTGGGTTTGGCAGAGGATTCGTGGACACCCCGTTGCTTAATTGTGCACAGATGGAGGGTAGTACGGTGTTTGAATTTGGTAGGCCGGACAAGATGATAATTAAGAGAAAATCTTTGGATGGTGCCCCGAATACTCGAGGTATTTACTCATATTTTAATATGGTTTTAGATGCAAATTTTACATTTTCTTTTTTTGTTGCTTTTGGTATATTTGGTTTTTGCTTATATATTGCTTATTTTTTGCTTTTTAAGATTTATTTGTTTGCATTTTGAAGGGTGTGGTTGCTTCATGCTTATGTATGTCTAGTTTTTTGCATACCAAGAGTTAGGTGTTTGCACATGATTCTGATTTTTGATGAAGTTGTTGTTCTTATGATGTATTGTTATATGTGCTGCTTATTCAGGAGGAGTATGCATCTAGATTGTTGGGGAAGCTCTGTTGTATATCTACCGAAGTGATTGACTTAATTACGCTGCTTGAGAATGTACCCAAAGGAGTGATGGGGGACGCTAAATTCTGTAAAATAAAGGAGTCTCGCTAGAAACTGATTGGATGTACGAGTGATAAGGTGGACGAGGGGGATGGAGACGAAGTTGCGGGGCTTAGTGAATCTCAGCTCAACGAAATATTTTGGAATAATGCTGAGACAATTGAAGCGATTGAAAAAATTGAGCGAGCACTAGGTAGGCAAGACGAGTACAAAAGGGCCGTGGATGATATGCCAAGCTTTAGTCTTGGTGTTACTCAAGAAAAACCAAAAAACAATTGGGAAGATATCATTGGTATTTCACGTGAAAATGTTCGAGTAGCTGGTGAAAATGTTTCGGCGGATGATGGGGACATGGAGGTTTATGTGGATTTATATTTTATTATCATTGAAAATTTTATAAAGTCATTTTTTGTTTAATTTCTTCATTTTCTTATTTTTTTTAGGAAGAGGATGGGAGCAGCACTAGTGGGGATAATGATAGTGACAGCGGTGTTGCAGACGGCGACGAAGTTGATGTGACAAATGAGATTGATGATACGGTTAGTGAGCTTTCTTAAAGAAAGACGAGGAATAAAAAAAGAGCTCTGTCATAATTTTTCTCTCTTCTTTCGAAAACAGACCTATGTAACGATGAAATGTAAAATAATGCAGATTTTGGCGTCGAAATGGATATTGGAGAATGAAGCTGGGGAGAAGTAATTTTTTTTTTAATTCGTTGTCTTTGGGTGTTGTAATGGGTTTCATTTCTTAACTGTGCATTAAAATTTGTTCTTTTAATTTTTTTGTAGGCTTGAAATAATTTTTAAGTCGGGTGACTTCATTCTAATGAGGAAAGAGATTCAGACGTTGAGAGCCGCGAGTTATGTCAGTGTTTCTGTTGTTGATATTTGGTCGAGAATTCTGAATTTCAAGGAGCAATTAAAGAGTAATAATTCACCTCTTAGGTTCTTCTTTACAACATTCCCAACAGTACGTGTTCATTTCCTTCCCCTTATTTGTAGTTCTGTGACTATATATATTTTATATAATTTCTTATTGTTTACATATTTTGGCAGCTATTCACCTTGGTGAATTATAATGAGGGCGATGACATGACTGCACTTACTCAGAAGGTTGGTCAGAACCTTGATGCAGAATTTGTCAATGCCACTCCGAAAAAGCTTGATGCTATTGATATGGTGACTAACCTATTCTGTGTCTTTTTCCTTTTTTTTTTTTTTCTCGGGTAATTTCTTATGTTTTTATTTTACTTTGTAGTTCTTTTCCCAATTTGCCAATACGAGCATTTCTATGTGGTATGTTTTGATATTCCGAGGAAGCACGAGTGTCACATACTTGACAATTCATCGGTGGCGGTTCTACTCTTTCAAGTATGAACGACTCCCGAGAGGTCGGTATGAGCATTTTTATTTAATGTTTGTGAAGTTTTAGGATTATGCTTTCTTAGTATACATATTTTCATACAATATATGAAAACCATGCACACTAATTTTATTTCCTAAATATGTATTTATAAGGATTACATTTTGTTTCTATAGCATTGGATTGTTGCATGTGGTAATTCTTAAATATGCATTTATAATAATTACATTTTGCTTCAATAGCATTGGATTTTTGCATGTGGTAATTTTTAAATATGCATTTAATATAATTTTATTTTGCTTCATAAAGATGGATTGTTGCTTATATTGCATTGCATTCATGCTAAAATATGCGAGTTCATATGCATTTATCTTTGATTAAATTTTGCTTGTATAATAGAGGATTGCTGCTTATGTAAATTAATATAGTTATAATAGAGGATTGTTGCTTATGCGGTAATTCCTCAATATGCATTTATAATGGTTAATTTTTGCTTATATAGTATTGGAATGTTGCTTTTATAGGTTAATATAGTTGTAAATATAAAATCATTACATTTTGCATTGTGGGCATGTGTTGATTCTTAAATTTGCAGTCATGTCATCGCCCTCATTATAAATGCAGATTAAATTTTGCTTGTATAATAGAGGATTCTCGCTTATGTAAATTAATATAGTTATAATAGAGGATTGTTGCTTATGCGGTAATTCCTAAATATGCATTTATAATGGTTAATTTTTGCTTATATAGTATTGGAATGTTGCTTTTATAGGTTAATATAGTTGTAAATATATAATCATTACATTTTGCATTGTGGGCATGTGTTGATTCTTAAATTTGCATTTAAATGGGTAAAGTTTTGCTTGTATAGTAGTAGTGGATTGTTGCTAATGTAAATTAATATAGTTGTATACATGCATTTGCGGTGATTGCATTTATACTTTTGATTAAATTTTGCTTGTATAGTGGTTGACCTTTGCATCTTTTTTTCATTTGCAAATGGTTATTCGTAAATATGCCTTTGTTGTGATTAAATGTTGCTTCTATAGAAGTGGATTGTTGCTTATATAAGTTAATATAGGTGTATATACATAAACTCCGATAATTTTGCATGTAATAATTGTTGAGTATGCATTTATATTGATTAAATTTTGCTTCTATTGTATTATAATATTGCTTTAGTTAGTATAGTTGTATATATGTATTATGGGTTATGAAAGTAAAGGTTGGCCCTTTTTTTCATTTCAGATAGATATTCTCTCAAGTATGTTTTGTCGAATGGAGCGACCTTGAAAGCCCGATTTATTCAAAATTCATTAATGACTCGATTGCGTATGCCTTGGAGGGATACAAAAACAAGGTGGATTGCGCCATTTTGCCATGCGCCACATGGAGTCTTACAAGGGCGGTGGTGTTAAAGTTTGGGATTGTGGTCTTGAAAAAGGGAATGATGCTCGGACTCTCGGCTTTAAGGACAAAGTATTGTCTTGCAATTGTTCTCGGAGAAAAACGAACAAAGAAAGCGTCAAATTTGGAGAAGGAAAAAGAAGTTCATTAGTTCATGATAGAGTTGGTTTTGTGAATTTGTCAATTTTTGATGGATTTTGAATTTGCAAATTGATGTTGATAAATTTTTTTGTTTACCTATATAGGTAATTTTTTAGTTCTTGGTTGTGCATTAAGCGGCAAGTTTTGGGTTTTGCCTAGCTGCTCGTATGGTTCAATTTTAGTTGGTGGAACAGATTTTACATGACGACTGATCTAAGTAATGTTAATTACCAGTTTCTGGCATGCATACATCACTGTTTTTGCTTGTGTATATTCTAAATATGAATTTATAATGATCACATTATTTTTTGCATGTGGTATTTCCTAAATATGCATTCGTAATGATTATATTTTGCTTCTACAGCAATGGATTGTTGCATGACATAATTTCCAAATATTCATTTATGATGATTACATTTAACTTCTATAGCATTGGAATGTTGCTTATATTGCATTGGATTGTTGATTATGTAAGTTTAATATGCAATTATACTAATTAAACTTTTCGTCCATATAGTTGTGTGTTGTTGCTTATGTTAATATTGTTGTACATATATGACCTGGTGATTTTTGCATGAAGTGATTCCTAAATATGCATTTATATTGATTACATTTTGCTTCTATAGCATTGGAATGTTGCTCGTATAAGTTAATATAGTAGCAAATATATAGTCATTTCATTTTACATCTGCGCATGTGGTCTTTTTTAAATATGCATTTATAACAATTAAATATTGCTTATATAGTAATGGATTTTTGCTTCCATAAATTAATATAGTTGTATATATGCTTTTCTAGTGATTATATTTTGCTAATATAGCAGTGGTTTCTTGCTTATGTTAGTTAATATAGGTGTATATATTTAAACTGATAATTTTGCATGTGGTAATTATTGATTATGCATTTATAATGACTAAATTTTGCTTTTATCTGTAGCTTTCTATGTTGTAATGGACAATGTGTTTCACATATCTTAATATTGAAAATAAATCCTCATAAAACATAGTTCTGAAGGAAAAAATGCAAATGTTCAATCGACCAACATTTTTAAGATTACTTCGTGCATGTCCGGCTATTGTGGTTCCCAATGTCCCCACATTTTCCACAGCGCCTCTTTAGTTTCTGGCTTGCACGCAAAGCCTTTTCCTTTTGACTTTGTAGTCGGCTTTTGACTCGACTTCCGCTCCCTTTGTTTTTCGCTTGTTGTGGCGGTAAGACTGTAATTTCAGAATGTGTAGTAATTCCTCCAAAATTGTGAATTACTGTCTGTTTGCTAATTATGCTCGAATTATTTGCATCATGAGATAGCAACTGTTTATGATCTTTGATGAGTTGTGCTAGAGCGTCCATTTGATCTTTGCTCCCCTTTGCGATTTCAACACAACAATCGAGGTCTGACCAGATTTTCTGTAAGGTAGTGTCACAATTGTTGTTGCTTGTGTCGTGACATTAAACGACCGTAGTCTTTGGAGAGATTGATGCACTTTTTGTCCAGCGTTTGAGTATATACTTGCCGGGAATTTCATTAAGTTCCTTGAATAGCATGAATACATGACGACATAGTAGGCCAATCCGGTGGAACATCCGAGAGAATAACGGCCCATTGCTTTTAAAATTCTTGAACAACCAAACATATGATTCCTCGTCTTCCTTCAATAGTAATCCCGACGCAAATGTAACACATCTTTTATGGTTGTCTACTCCAGTGAAGGGAGTGAACACCATTTTGTACCTGACATAACGTTTTATTAATAATATGCAGCAGGTTATTAACTTACATAAGCAACACTCCACTGCTATATAAGCAAAATGTAATCACTACAAGCATATATACGAATTACCAATATGCGAAAGGCAAATATCCATTACTATACAAGCAAAATTTATTTGGTATAAATGCAATTACTACAAATGCATTAATAAAAATATATTAACTTACGTAAGTAACAATCCACAACTATATAAGCAAAAATGATTAACTTAACTAAAGACAAATGCATATTCAATAATGAACTCATGCCCAAAATGCAAAATGTAATGATTATATATTTACAGCCACATTAACCAATATATGCAACATTCCAATGATATATAAGCAAAAATTATTGATTATAAATGCATATTTTAGGAATCACGGCATGCAAATATTACCAGTTCATATATGTACAATATCAATAATACATTAGAAAAAAGTGTTCACCTATTAGTATTGTACGTTGCATCGAATGAGATTACATCCCCGAACATTGCATAGTTCATTTTGGACAGTGGATCAGCCCAAAACAGCCTGGTTAGTTGTTCATTTTCATCAACATCGTAATCGAATGACATTTCTGGGCACACATCAATTTTTCGGAAGAAGTTGTCTATAACAAGTTGGGCATCAGCTCCACATATGTATGCTTTCAACTCTCTTTTAAAGTTTTTGAAATCAATTTGTAGGGCACCAACATTAGAGTACCCCCCGACCATCTCCTTGTACAACTGAAGAGATTTTGATGTCCCGACATTTGCTCGCAGGCATTTTGTAATGAACTGTTGGTGCCCGAAATTCATGTTTCGGTTGACTTTCAAAAAATGGTGGTGTATTCCAGGTGTCAAACTATGTGCGTGTCGCAACTCAAAACTTCTTATTGCATAATTACCATTTCCAGCATGTTCAAACACGCATCGTGCTTTGCAACCAACCCTTGCTGATATCCTTTCTTTAGTTTTGCCGTAAGTTTGGTCACTTTCATTGGCTTTTTCTTTAACTGAACTACTTACATTCTTGAACCCTTCCTTGTTGCATACAATATATTGCAATCGTATAATCTCACTTTTATATCGCTTTGTTGTACTTATCCGTATATCAAAGCCAGTGATGCGCCCATAATTTTTGTAGAATTGCACTCCTTCTTCTAAACTTCCAAACTTGTGTCCCTTTTGTGGTGTGAACTCTTGATCGCATTCTGGTATCCAATACTCCGTTGAATCATCCATTATTTCAAGTCGTTGGTTAGGCCATTTGCTACCTGTCCCTGCTTCAAGCCACGCATGTAGTCATCATAAGCAAATCATAATGCCTAAATATGCAATATTTTGTAGTATCATAAGCTTTTTTGACATGAGGAATTTCCTCAACAAGCAATGTATATATGATTCATAAGCATCATTTCATGCGTATACATGCATTGTATTGTAGGATCATAAGCAAATAGTTGTAGTGTCACAAGAAAATTGTTTATCATATGCAAAAGTTGATATTTTCATAAGCAATCATATGATATTACATATGCAAATTACCAAACCATTGACAAGAAGTTTTATTTACAAATTTTAATAGATAATATTTATCATCCATGCTTACAAGCAATATCATTAGCTCATATATGCAAATTATTCTACTATAAACATGCATTGAAGTGTTATTTAACAAGCGTGTAATGCGAACAATAGCATTGTTATTAGAGTTTACATATCACAATCATTACGTTAAAATACGTATGCAAAAGTTGATAAGTACATAAGCAAATAAAGTGTATTACATAAGCAATTTCGAATCTTCTGACAAGTTCTTTTGGACAAATTTTACGTTGCTGGAACTCGGAAATTTAAAATGGAGAATCATTCATGCTTATTTTCTATTCGATTTCTTTTTGTTAAAAACAAGATATAATGATAATTTGCAAATACCTTCATCTAACGGCGTATCGAATGCATTTTCGAGAAAATCTTCCATGAATGTTTTCTTCCAAATTTGCGATCCTTGTTTTGTGTGTAACGCTTTTGTGAAATTGCAATCGATGAGGAGATTAACGCTTTGTAAATTGCGAGGATTTTTTTGGGTTTTATCAATGATTGGTTTTGGGTTTTGGAAGAGATTTTTCGATTGAACGTATTTTCATCTAAACCGCATGATAACCGCCCCCTACATTAATGGGATATGGAGTTTCTATTTGGACTGATTTACCCCTACACGTTTTTTAATAAGGAAAAATACAATTGGATGCCTTGTAATTTATTGGCCATTGAAAATAGTAGATCTATGGCTCAGATTCGTCCCTACGGACTTACTCTATAAGGTGTCCCTATATAACCCCCTCCCTATATATATATATATATATATATATATATTTAATTAATTCACCGAATTACCCAAATTGGCGTTACATGTTGTAATTATATTTTAGTATTTTTGGATGGTGGTTTGGGTGAGAAAAATTTTTAGCATACTATTTATAAGTGACTCGCTTTATATATATATATACACATTGAAGCGTAAATCAAATCTAAATTCTTGATTTTAATATAATATTTTTATAAAGCGACAATCATCCGTGTGGTGGAATAGGAGATGAGTTACTTTTGGAGCAGAAGATCGTATCTAGAGATGTTAAATTAGGGATGGCAATTTCTCCGAACCCGACGGAGGATTCGACCCGACCTAACGGAGGAGGGTATGGAGGGTAGTTTTGTACCCGATTAAATAAATGGGTACGTGGGTATGGGTATGGAGGTGGGTCTAGGTACATCCTACCCATACCCTATCCGATACCCGATTAAATAATAATATTATATATATATATATATAATATATCTACATATATATTTATTTATAATATTTTACATATATTTTTTTATTTATACAACTCTATTTATTTATATTTAAAGAAAAGGATTTTTTCCCAAGTCTCAACCAAAATCTACAAACCCACTAACACTTTTGTTTAATCCTTTTTAATATTTTGCTATATTTTTATAATATTTAGTTCGCTAATTCTTATTTGTATTCTTTTTTTCCTTATTGTTTCCTTAAGAATTTAGTAAATATCCATATCTTTATTTAAATAACTCAAATTTCTCTTTAAAAAAAGAAATAACTTAAATTTGAGAAAAATACAATTGTAAGTGGTAAGAGGGTATGGGTAGGTATGAATACCCGATCATCCGATGGGTATGGGGATGGGTATGAAAATGAATACCCGATGGGTATGGGTATGGGTATGGGTATGAGTATAATAAATGGGTATGGGGATGGAGGATATAGAATCCTACCCGAATCCTACCCATTGCCATCCCTATGTTAAATGGGTTGCGGCCGTTGGCCCGGACCATTTAAACCAGAAAAAAATAGGGTTTGGGCCGAATTATTTTGACCCGTTTATATTCGAGCCTTTTTGCCCAAACCGTTTAAACCAAAGCTCGTTAGGGCTAGCCCGAAGTTAACCGGGCTAGCCCATTATTTTTATTTTTAAGAAATTAATATAATCTAACATTTTATATCTACTTTTATTACCTATTACTAGTAAATATATTTTTCAAATTCACATCTCCTCATCTTTAAGTTTAACTTAATTAAACAAGCTATCAATACTTGAAAAACTTTTTTATTTGTTTTATTCATTACTTAATTTAGATTTCCGATTTTAATTGAATAAGAAAATGTCACATAATATTATTATATTTTTAAGATGTAAATTCTATTTCTAAATGGTGCTAAATCTAATTTTATAATTTTGTTAATGCAATATAATTATAAACTATGCCCGACTTTTTTATAATGAATAGATTAACTTTAAATATTAAACTTAAATATTATATATGCTCAAGGTTAAAATTTTAGATTTATATATATAATTTTGAAAATTTTAACTCATAGTCATATGAGTAATTATAGAAAATATGTTAATTCTAGGTAGCTTTAGTTATTATTATTTTATTTTTAAAACTTAGATCATAAAATATTTAATTTTATAAGTTTGTGCATGTAATATAATTAGGAATTTTGCATGCATTTTTATTTATGATGAACAATTTAACTTAAAATGTTAAACTTAATGTTATATATATTCGAGTTTAAAATTTTAAATTTAAGTATATAATTTTTAATTTTTTGACGTATAGCCCGATAGTGGCCCGTTTAGCCCCAAGTCCGCTAGGATTAGGTTCCAATATTGCTAGCTCGTTTAACATCTCTAATCGTATTTGAGCCGGTGTGTGGGATTTTAGGTGTTGATCGGCAATGTTAAGGTAAGAGTTTAAGGAAAATTGCTTTAAGCCTTAAGCCCTTAATGTTTGAGAGTTCCTCAAGTAAACCATAAGTGGCAATATGACCATCATTACCTCCACTAGTGTCTAACATAATACTTGAGCAGAGCCGCTCCTAATGTTAGTCGAGCGAGTCGATCAATTCGGGCCCCAAAAATTACAAAATTTAAGGGCCAAATTTTTTTGTATACCTTTTATATATAGTACATTATACAATAATTAAGCTATAGTACAAAAATAGAAGAGAATGTTTTAACTACCACTATGGATAGTGGGTATCCTTTCTACCCACCAACTTAAAAATTATTTTTTACCCAATTTGACCAAATTGCCCCTCCGTTAATTTGGGAATTTTGTGTTGGGAAATTTATTTTTAGATTTTGATGAATGCCATGTAAAACCTAGGCTAGAAAGTTGGCACCCCATTTTCTTTGTAATTTGCATTGTAATAGATAGGGTTGTTCGAGTGAGTTAAGTCAATTATGCCTAAATATGCAAGAAGTCAACTGGAGACTAGAATGAAGACTCATTGTGATGCGGTGAGTATGGCAAGGAAGAGAAGACAGGAACTCGATCGAGAAGTATCACCGAGAGATGCAGTTTGTGTGAAGTGTCATCAAGTCAACCCAAGATAGCCAAGTCTCAAGTTGAAGTGATGATGAGTCATCTAATGATTGGAAGGTCGACTCGAAGTCATCCGGGGAAGTTAAGGAATGACCAAGTCAAGACAATGAAAAGGATCATTGTACTGAGAAGTCAAGAAAGTTACTTAAACAAGTAATACTTCCATATTGCCTTTCTTAAAGTGCTCGGTCGAGGAAGCGTGCAAAGGGAATAAACCAATGGGAAGATCGCACGTGTCGAACTACGAAAAAGTGAAGGTTCATTCAATATGAGGAAATGTCAATTTCAAGGATCGCAACAAGACAAGCCAACGACCACAAGTGTCTTTTGAAAATTAGCCTATCTCTTCAACGGGCGGATTTTCAAAAGAACACTATAAAAGGCCGAGGAATCCATTTGAGAAAAGGTTACCTTGACTACCCATACTACGAACATTCAAGTTATCATTTGAGTCAGTAACCTACAAAAATATTCTCAAATCATTCAAGCTTAATCCTCAAGCGAACTTTGAAGGAAATCAATCCAACACTTACATGTGAAGGAAAGACGACCTCAATCAAGTTGAAGAGGAAACATTTGAAGAATCAAAGGGGTCTACAATCCACAAAGGATTGTAGAAAGGTTCAAGGTCGAACCAGTCTTAAGTTCTTGGAGGGCTTCGTGATCAAATCCAAAGAGCTTGAGCAAGTGAGTTGTAGTAGCAAGGTAGGCGCCTGTGAAGAAGGTGAGTCGCACGAGAAGCCATTTTGTGTGACCAAGGCATCTCGGATCGAGTCCCAAAGGATCAAGTCATTTGTGTGATCAAGACTTGCATCCGGGTGATAACCACTTTGTACTCGATCAATACTTAGTGGATTTCTCCAGGAGTTGGAGAAGAGAGGATTAGAAGAATTACCCCATCTTGAACCTCTATAAAATTTATTGTGTCATTTACATTTCAAAGACTTCAATTCGCATATTATTTCATATCTTCGATAAATTTGCTATCCAATTGATATTCTATAAAGTGCTAAAACCAAGTATTAAAACAAATTTAAACCAAATTCAAGGGTGTTAAGTCTTCTACGAAAACGTATCACGGTCGAGTTAAGCTTTAGACTAAGTAGCTGAGTTATTCTATCAACAAGCTCGTCAGTGCGTTGAGTGGCTAACTCTCTTTGGTTAACTAACTTAGTTGTCCATCAAGGACTTAGCTGTGAAAAATTAACTCTGAACTTATTTAAAAGGACTAAATCGAAAAGTTGGTAAGGTTTATTCAACCCCCCCTTCTAAACCTTACACTCACACCCCTTGGGACCTACAAGTGGTATCAGAGCGGTTGGTTCATTGAGCCTTCCGCACTGGTTACTGAACTAGATCTCCAATCTTTCAAAGCTTGCGTTAGCACTTGATATTTCAAAACTCTTTTATTCAGCAAAGTTACTATCATGGAAGCAAATTTGACACGCATCCCTATGTTCACAATTGAGGAATTTGATGATTGGAAAATTCGTATCTTTGGCTCATCTATCAAGCATTTACGATGAAATGTGGATAGTAATAGAAGATGGACCACTACAAATTTCAAAAGTGAACACAAGCTGCAAGGAGAGCTGCTGCGGACTAAAGGAGAAGAGGATGTTGCTCCCGGACAGCTATGGTTGAAAAACCCGGAATGAATGGACAAATGACGATAGAAAAAGATACAACCTAGACAACATGGCCAAGGACATTCTTTACAAGACTTTGGACAAAGCCATGTTCAACAAAGTCAAATCATGCAAGACGGCCAAAGAAATGCGGGATAAGCTAACTTTGATTTGTGAAGGCTCGAAAGCGGATCAAAGAAAATAAGCTATCTGTTCTTTGTACAAAAATTTGAAAATTTTAAGATGCTTGCGAAGAAACCTTGGATCAACTGGATGCTCGATTCACGAGAAATTACCAATGAACTATACGCACTTGGAAAAGAATATACACGAGAAAGAAATGTGTATGAAGATTCTAAGAAGTCTTCGGTGAGTGGGAAATGAAGGTCATGGCTCGAGACATTCCATGGACCTATCAAAAACATCCAACCATGAGCTATTCTCGGATCTCAAAGCCTATGAATTTGGTGAGAAGAAAAGACCAAGAAGAGATAGTTGTGCCCAAAAATTTGCTCTAATAGTTAAGGATGGGAAAAAAGTCAAGGCAAAGAAGTCATCGATCGGAGGAGATTGCTTGATGGTTAAAAGATTTAACAAATTCTTCAACAAGAATTACAAGAGAGGCAAAGGTGAATCCTCCGAGAAGACACTCGGCTCGCGTCCGTCCAAGCCAAGGAAAGATAGAGCACCCAAGAGAGCGAGCATCAAAAGGTCGAGTAAAAAGAGAGCCGACAATCCGAGAATGGAAAGAGTTTAACAAAAAGTTGAGAATCTATGTTGGGGCATGCAACCAGTCACTATGCCATTGATTGCCCATATCCTGTAGTCAACAAATACGGGAGCGAGGAAGAAAGAAGAGTCTTGAGAGAAAGAAGACAAGAAAAGAAAAAGGCAATGTTGGGCGGCAGAATCACGAGACAGCAAGCAAAAAGACACAACAGAGACTCGGAGAGTAGTAAAGTGACTACTCAAGTGACTCGAAGAAGAAGCCTTGATCCATTTAATGGTCAAAGAACAAGACCAACCCAACCAGGAAGATGAGGTACACTCTAACTCATCTCACTCAGATTCTAGTGAGTGATTGTGACACACACACTTCATCGCCCACTAATCTTTATGATTCATTAGGCAAAATGATGAAAGACTTTGAGCACATTAAATCCTCGCACACTTTGCTAAATGAGGAAAACTTGACTGCTCAAAAGCGAAAACTCACGGTGACTAAGGAGTCGAGTACTCTAAGTCACATAGCTGATGAGAATAAAGAACTAAAGGCTGAAAATGCTAAGTTAATAAGCAGAGATAGTGCTATAGAAAATAGGAAAATGACCTTAAAAATGTGATTGCCTCATTCACTAAGGCATCTAAATCTTTGGATGATCTTATTATGAGCCAAAGAGAATGTGGAGATAAGACACAGCTTAGGATTTAATTCCTCTATGCTAAGTCAAGCTCCCAGAGTGATTTTGGAAAAAGGATCTTCAAGTAATGAAGCATCTCAAAAATCCAAAACTCCAAATGGTGCACACACATTCATTCCAAAGCACAACCACAACCAAAGCGGCCTTGGTTATAAAGGAAAAGGAAAATGACGATTGAGTATCTTTGAGAGGGCGGTGAGAAGAAATCGGCCGAGTTCCTCAAAGAAATTCCAAACAGGAAGTTCTCTGTAAAGAAGAAACAGAGCTACCAAAAACCCCGGAAGTTCTATAAAAGGAACACATATGATGGGAATGGTAGAAACTACCCAAACCAAGCCGATTGGTACAATGTGAAAAATCAAAGCAAAGATCTATGGAATACATGCCAGATGGCAAAGGCCTAGAACTCGGAAAGGCCATTCCAAAGGCAAAAGAGCTATCTTCAAAGACACACATATGCACCCAAGCACTACACACAGAGGTATCACAACTACCAAGGAAGGCAATCGCTAAAACACACACAGGCATACGAGAAAAAGAGACAGTTGTATGAACCCAAAACCCCAAGCAATTTGCCAAAGTAAATTATGATTATGGCACGAGATAGATGGCAACCCCTTAGAGTCAAATCATTTGGCTATAGGTTGGTTGGATCATCTTACAAACACTAACCCCTCGGGACCCCAGGCAAGTATGGGTACCTAAAAACTAATTTCCTTGATTGCGGGTTCAAGAAACAACCGAGTGCCAAGGAACCTGGTACATGGATAGTGGTTGTTCCGGACACATGACAGAAACAAGAAAAATCTATCAAAATTCAAGGAGGTTAGGTGCAAAAGTTATATTTGGAGGAATGAAGCTCCGGGAGAAATAAGAGGCATTGGATCCATCAAAAAATGGATTAGAAATCGAGATGTTGCATATGTTGAAGGACTCAATTTCAATGCTAAGTATCGATCAACTCGTGACAAGGGCTACAATGTTGGATTCAACATGGGTGTATGCCAAATCAAGGACATGAATCTAATGAAGTAGTGTTACAAGGATGCGAGACAAAAGAACATGTATGTGGTAGATTGGTCAATCGCAACACCAAGCACTGTCTACTAGCAAAGAGTGCAGCCGAATCAAGTTGGTTGTGGCACAAGAAGCCGAGTCACCCGAATTTTAAGACAATTAACAAACTTGCAAGGAGCAATCTTGTAGAAGGACTCCCGGACTCAGTATACAAGAAGGAGAGTGTATGTGATGCATGCGGATGGGAAAGCGAGATCAAATCATCATTCAAAGAAAAGACATGTCCATCTTCAACAAGAATATTGCACCTATTACATATGGATCTATTTTGGTCCATTGAACCAGCTAGCATAAGTGGAAAGAAATACTCTTGGTGGTGGTAGATGATTATTCAAGGTATACATGGACAATTTTCATGTGTAAGAAGAAAGAAACCTTGCGAAGCTACCACGGTGATGAAGAGAATTCAAAATGAGAAGAGTCAAACCATCATTAAAATAAGATCGGAGGAGGAACCGAGTTTGTCAATGGAATAATAACTCGATTGTATTGAAAATGGTATTGCCCATGAACTATCTCTGCAGCAAGGACTCCTCGTGAGAATGGAGTTGCGAGAAAGAAGGAGCAGAACTCTCAAAGAAGCGGCAAGGACCTTGTTAGTGACAGGGCAGGTACGCTAAAAGATTTTGGTGAAGCAATAAACACAAAGACATGTTATACTCAAAATAGATGCATGATAAATAGAGGCAGTGACAAAAACTCCCTATGAGATTTGGACAGGGACAAAGCCAAATGTTGAATATTTTAGAATATTTGGATGCAAATGCTTCATCCATAATAATGGCAAAGACAACTTAAAGGCTTTTGATGCTAAAGCGATGAAGGTATCTTCTTGGGATACTCGGTGAAAGTAAAGCCTATAGAGTGCTCAACAAGAGGACAATGGTTACGGAAGAATCCATCCATATGGTTTTGATGAACCCAATGTAAATGGAGAAGATCTTGAAGAGTTAGGCGATAAGTTGAATCGACCCAATGTGCTTGAGAAGAGTCCCTATGTTGAAGTCAAGCCGGAGCAATTAACCGAGATGAAGAAGAGATAGTTGAATCTCAAAGACAATTTGGACAATCTGCAGATTAAGTGATAATGAGAGAGCTGCTCAAGACAACACAAATTTGCAAGAAGATCAATCACTAACTTACTCCAACCCGATGTAAGATGGTTGAGGGACCATCCACAGACCTAATCATTGGAGATGTAAGAGAAGGTATAAGAACCAGATCCAGAGCTCAACAAGAAGCAATGTTCACTTGTTTTATCTCTCAAATAGAACCAAAAGATGTGTCACAAGCATTGGATGACACACATTGGATTCAAGCCATGCAAGAAGAGCTGAATCAGTTTGAAAGGAACAAAGTGTGGGAATTGGTTCAAAGACCAACCCATCAAAATGTTATTGGCACAAAATGGGTGTTGAAACAAGATGAATGAGGAAGGCTCTGTGGTAAGAAACAAAGCAAGGTTGGTAGCCAAAGGGTATTGCCAAGAAGAAGGAATAAATTTTGATGAAACCTTTGCCCTGTTGCAAGATTAGAAGCAATAAGGATGTTTCTTGCATATGTTGCACACAAGACCTTCATTGTATATCAAATGGATGAAATTCCTCCCATCTCCATCTCCGTGGGGATAAAATTCCTCCCATCTCCATCTCATGGGATCCCCGCCTGATTTTTTTTTTTTTTTGTAGAAAAATTAATAATTTTTAAATATTTAGTCATTTTTAAATATTTTAAAAATATATAATTTATATAGAAAACTAATGAAACGCTGGTTATACAAAATAAATTAAAGATGTTTTTATTTTATTATATTTAATGTGGATTTATTTGTAATATATTATATATATTTAAAATTTTATGTTGCATATTTAATATTCGGTTTTCCGCAGCGAACGGGTCGGCGAATATGATCCCCGTCCTGCCAATGGGGAGAAAAAATTCCCACTCCCCATGGGGGAAAGTTTTCGGGAATTCCTGCCCCGTTCGGGCCGGATCCCCCCGGGGAATAAGAATTCCCCGCCCCACTGCCATCTCTAGTTCTACATCGTAGGCTTCCAATTCATGCGTCCGCGCCAATAGGAACTAGTGGGGCAAATATTATAGATATTAAACTTCATTTCACAATGTATATTGGATTAAGGAAGGGATAAATAATTCTCAACAAACTCGAACCTCTTTCATTGAAAATGTGTTTGTTCTCCAAAAATAGATGAGAATATGTCTTGTGAGACCGTCTCATGGATCTAAATCCGTGAGACAGCCCCAACACCCAAATTTAAGCCCAAAACCAACCCAAAGGAAAACAATAAAAGAAAAAGACGACAACCTCACTCTCTATATTAGTCGCCGCCATCGATCAGATTACTCATTTTTGGCTTCCACTTTCATTTTTGGATGATGTCACTTATTCATTTACTCATTGTACGCTGCTCTACGAAGATGCCCATTTTTTTCTTGCTTTCCATGGTGGCATAATTAATTTCGTTAAATATAGTAAGTAATTATTTTACCCCACTATCCATTTCTCTCTCTAGCTTTTTTTTCTCTTCCTTCTCACTACAAACCCTAAATCTTAAACCCCTACCCCTCCCCAGCCCCTGCCCCCCGCCCCTCCCCTCCCCTCTCCTCCTCCTCCTCCCCTTATCTCCTCCTCTCCCCAATCATGCTTCATGATGGAGGCCAATGAAGGCATATCTTTTGTTGTTAGATATATAAAGTTGTTGTTACTTTTCCCTAAAGGTGTTAGTTGGTTGTACAACACGTTTTATACCCTTTTCCTTTCTTTCTCTATAAATAGTCTTTGTTAGTTGTAATTTCACCATTCGGAAGAATATATCAATAATGATTTTCCCTCCAAATTTGTCATGCTTCCCACGCCTTTCTTCATGGTATCCGAGCATGGTTGAGCTTCCGCCATGGTGTCTCTCCAAACTCGAATAATCCTACACATACTCGTACTCATCTTCGTTCGATGGAGGATACCGGCAATAGAGAAATAATTTCGAGCTTCGCAAATTAAATCGTGATTAGTGAAGAACATCCTTACCAGCTCCATGGATCGATCATCTAGTGCGGTATTAATTTCGACTATTCTCAATGGCAATAATTGTCTTTTCGTGGAGTAGATCTATGGTGATCGCTCTTTTGCTAAAGCTAAGCTCGGATTCATAAATGGTAAGGTAGAGGTTCCGAAGAAAGTACTCTGAATTTGATCAATGGAAGAAGGTTGATTGTATGGTGGTTAGCTGGATTTTGAACACAATATCAAGAGATATTGTGGATGCATTTATATATGTTGATTCTGCACGAACATTTTGGGAAGATATTGTGCAGAGGTTTGGTGAATCTAATGGTCCTATGTTTTATCAAATTCAGAGAGAGATTGCTAACATAAGTCAAGGAAACTTATCAGTGGTGGTTTATTTTACTAAATTGAAACGACTCTGGGGTGAATACAGATGTTTAGTTCCAAAATTGGTCTGCACTTGTGGAAATGGTAAAATTGTGACTAAAAATGATATGAATACTCGGTTAATGCAATTCCTTATGGGGTTGAATGATTCGTATGAGCATGTTCGGAGTCATATACTGATTATGGATCCATTACCTTGATAGAAATCGAGCATACTCGATGGTGCTAAGGATTGAAAAACAGAGATCGGTGCATGTGGCATTTCCTAATGCACAGGAGGATATGGCTATGGTTGTTCGGAATTCAGGAAATCCTGATAGAGGTCGAGGATTTTCCACTAGGATGAATTTTGGTAGAGGACGGGGCAGAGGTGCTCCGAGAAAGACTAAGGAAGAGAAGGCTAAATTGATTTGTGAGCATTGTAAGGCACTTGGTCATGAAGTTCATGAGTGTTTCCAATTGAACGGATATCCTGACTGGTATAAGACATACAAGGAGCAGAGGAGCAAAACTTTAGCTAATGTGGTTGACACTGGTGATGTTTCTGGAGGCAGGACTGATGCAATTTCTTCTTCTAAAGGAAAGGATCTTGAGACACATGATTTGTCTGGCATTATACAAAAGGAGATTGCTAAGTATATTGCCTCTCAGTTACCTGCAGGAAATACTGGAAACAATGAGGCCTCTATGCACTATGCTCATTGTGTTGAGCATGCAGGTATGCATTTATCTCACTATGCATTGTCTAGTTTTGAGGAGATACAACAGGACACATGGATATTGGATACAGGTGCAAGTAAACATATGTGTGCAAATCAACATTCTCTCACAAATCTCAATTCACTTTCTACTCCTGTTTTTCGTGATATTACCCGATGGCTCTACTATCATTGCTACTCATGTTGGTCATGTTACCCTTTCCAGCTCTCTTACCTTAACAGATGTTCTATTTGTTCCTTCCTTTAAATACAACTTACTCTCGGTTTCACAGCTTACTCAGTTCTCCAACCTCAAATGCATTTTGTATCCTTCTTATCGCCTTATCCATGACCTGTAGGCGGTAAAGTGCTTGGCATGGGGAAGGCTAGTGCTGTGCTCTATCTTCTTACCTATACTCCCGCTCTTTGTAATTCTCGTTTCTTTTCCTTGTAACTCGATATTGCTCATTGGCATGTGAAACTAGGTCATGCTTCTAGTGGTGTACTTGAACATCTTGATTTTCGAAATCTTCTTGACTTGATGAGGTTAAACATTTGTTGAAGGAGTGTGACATTTGTCACGCATCCAAGCAATCAAAACTTTCCTTTTCTTTGAGTGATTCTCATGCATCCGGTGTTTTTGATTTAATTCATTTGGATATCCGGGGTCCGCATAATCGAAATTCTTACTATAAAACTCCTTATTTCTTGACTATTGTGGATGATCACAAAGAGAGCTACATGGGTGTATCTAATGTATCACAAAAGTCGACTCATTCATTGTTGGAGACCTTTTTAAAATGGTCCAGACACAATTTAACACAGGGTGAAGGTCATTAGGAGTGATAATGGAAGTGAGTTCTTGAGTAATGAGTCACGATCTTTGTTTCACACTCATGGAGTTTTACATCAAAAGTCCCGCACCTATACACCACAATGAGAATGGGATTGTTGAAAGGAAACATGTGCACTTGCTTGATGTTTCTAGAGCCTTGATATTTCAATCTAATTTGCCTTCTAGATTCGGATTTTCTTTGTCCGTATCGCATCATATCTCATCAATAGGCTCCCTACAAAAATTCTCAATTGGATGTCTCCTTGTGAGGTCCTCTATGGGGTCAAACCGACTATTCTAGGCTTAAGCCCTTTGGTTGTCTATCCTATGCCACTAATTTAACTCCATATAAGCACATATTTGATCCAAGGGCTCATAAGTGTGTATTTATGGGGTATGTTACGATCAAAAGGGCTACATATTGTTTAATCTTGAGAACAAATCCATCTTTGTTTCCAGGCATGTTCACTTTGTTGAGCATACTTTTCCTTACCTTCTTCTTCCAGAATAAATCTCCTCCTGTTCCTCTCTTCAACATACCTCTAGATGATTCTCCTCCACTCTCTTCCCACTCTACTCCATCTCCGATCCTCATACTCCCGCACTGTTCTCGGGAGAAGTACCAGTGGTTCATAGACCACCGTGTGGCTCCAAGACTTTGTTACCAATGCCACTATGCACTCTGCCCGCCCCATGCTACAACCATTTTATCACTCGTACACCTCCAGGTAATCCTTCTTTTCTTGTTCCCACTTATCCCTACATTACATATCCTTATTTTACTCATCCATACCTTGCCTTTCTTTCTAATGTTGATGCTTTCACTGAGCCACACACATATGCTCAAGCTTGCACTAAACCTGAATGGAGAGAAGTAATGAATAAAGAGTTAGAGGCTCTTGAACACAATCAGACTTGGGAGCTTACACACTTACCCCCTGGTAAAACTGCCATAGGGTGTAAGTAGGTATACAAGGTCAAGATGAATTCTGATGGTAGTGTGGAGAGGTACAAGGCCAGGCTTGTGGCCAAGGGATATAATCAAGTATATTGTGATACTTATTTGGATTGTTTTTCTCCTGTTGCAAAGTTGGTCACTGTGAGAATGATCATTGCTTTGGCCACCAAGAGGAAATGGATGTTGTGTCAGTTAGATATTAATAATGCCTTTTTGCATGGCTACTTGGATGAGGAGATTTACATGATACCACCTGAGGGGTACACCAAGGCCAGTTCTGATCAGGTTTGCCACTTAAAAAGAAGTCTATATGGGCTTAAACAAGCATCCAGACAATGGAATGCTGAGTTTTGTAGCAAACTTCTGGCTTTTGGTTTCACTTAATCAGCACATGATCATTGTCTCTTTCTCAAACACTCTTCTACCAATTTCTTAGCATTGGTTGTCTATGTGGATGATGTGCTTGTCACTGGTTCCAATTCTGAAGAGATTAATGAGTTGAAATCCTACTTGCATGAGTTGTTTACTATTAAAGATTTGGGGGCGGTGCTAAGTATTTTTTTTGGGGCTTGAGATAGCAAGGAGTGCTTCTGGTACTTACCTAAACCAGAGGAAATACATCCTAGATATCTTAAAAGATGTTGGCATGATAGACTGCAGGCCTATTTCCACTCCTTTCCCTCAAGGATCGAGGTCGCAGGTCGCAAAGGAGGAGCCTCTTTCTGCACCTGATACTTATAGAAGGCTCATTGGAAGGTTGTTGTATCTCAATTTAAGTAGACCGGATGTGACTTACTGTGTGCAACAGCTAATGTCAATAGTCATCATTCGTCTCACTGGGATGCAGCTGTACATGTATTGAGATATTTGAAGGGGTTTCCTTCTAAAGGACTATACTACTCAGCTGATGATTGTTATGCTTTGCAAGCCTACCGTGATCTTGATTGGGCCACTTGCCTAGACACCGGAGGTCTATTGCGATTTTTGTGTCTTTTTTGGAGATGTATTGGTTTCTTGGAAGACCAAGAAGCAGTTGATAGTCTCTAAGTCCTTTGCAGAGGCATAGTACAGGGCTATGAGCCAAACCATATGTGAATTGAAGTGGATTTCCTTTCTTGCTGCAGACCTTAAGCTCACTCCTCCTCTACCTATCCCTCTATGGTGTGATAACCAGGATGCTCTCTACATCGTTGAAAATCATGTGTTCCATGAGCGCACTAAACATTTGGAGATCGATTGCCATTTGTGCGTAACCATTTTAAGGATGGTTTTGTCTTACCCCGTAAGATTTCTACTAAGCCGCGGTTGGGTGATCCGCTCACTAAGTCCTCGTCCTGGTCCTTTTGGTGTTTTTTGTCAAGTTAGGAATGAAAGATTTCCATTCCATTCCCACTTGAGGGGAGGATGTTAGATATATAAAGTTGTTATTACTTTTCCCTAAAGGTGTTAGTTGGTTGAACAACACGTTTTATACCCTTTTTCCTTTCTTTCTCTATAAATAGTGCTATTAGTTGTAATTTCACTATTAAGAAGAATATATGAATAATGATTGTCCCTCCAAATTTGTCATGCTTCCCACGCCTTTCTTCACTTGTGTTATCCGGAGGTGTTCGGAATTTCCAATCGAGAGTGGAGGCAAGTTGGAGGTCGGATCTACATAGAGAAGAGTTGGAACCGGGTATGTGATGGGTTGCGGTTGAAGATCGGGTGAGGGAGAGGCATTTTTTATTTTTTCGGTTTTTTTTTTAGTCTTTATTTTACCGGTTGATTTGTGAAACTCGTAGGCGGTCAATAATTTCTGTCTTGTAGTGCGTGATGTAGCTCGTGCCCGGATTTGTTCGAGTTGGGTAGTCTCCCTTGAGGAATGCCTTAGTCCTTCTTTCGGAGGTGGTTTAGTCTCCTATGGAGTGCTTAGTTTTTCTTTTATTTTGTGTTTGTTAGTTGTTTCTTGTTTTGCTCCCTCGAATTACGGTGGTTATACCTCTCAAATGAGTTCTCCCCTTGGCATGTATCAATGTATGTATGTTCAAGGTGGCCATTTTGCCGATTGGCGGTGTAAGTTTTATTGAGTAATGAATATATTTCTATCGTTTGAAAAAAAAATTCTTTTAAAATAAAAAGTGTGTTTATCAAGTAAAGAGAAACATTTTACCTAAATAATATGTAATTTAAAGATGGAGTAAGTGATACTTTTACTTTACTTTTCAAATAAACACTAATACTTCTAACATAATTAGTAAGTAATAATTTTTAAGTATAAAGTACTACTTTTCAAGTAAAAAGGATAGTTTTAAAGGAAATAGTATCTAATTTTAAAAGATGAAGTAAGTAATACTTTTACCATAAAAAAGTATTTTCTAGTAAAAATGATACTTTTCAAGTAAACATTAATATTATTACAAGTAATTAGTAAGTAATAATTTTTAAATAAAAATTATTACTTTTCAAGTGAAAAGTAATAGTTTTAAAGGAAATTGTATACAAAATTAAAATATATAGTAAGTAATACTTTTACGATAAAAAGTAATACTTTTTGTTAGGAATTTTATTGTTTAGATTTTGATGAATGCCATGTAAAACTTAGAATAGAAAGTTGGCACCCCAATTTTTATGTATAATGCATTGTAACAATTAGAATTTGGTCAAGCCGAGTTAAGTCGCCACGCCTAACATGCAAGAAGACAATCAAGACTGGAAGGAAGACTCGCTATGAGACATTTGAGTATGGCAAAGAAGAGTAGACGGAACTCTACTAAAAAGCGGTGAGATGCAAACCAAGTGGAGTATCGATCAAGTCAACTCGAGAAAAGTCAAGTCTCAAGTTGAAGTGATGGAAGAGTCATCCATGATTGGAAGTCGACTCTAAGTCACCCGGGGGAAAGCAAGGAAATGCAATCAAGTCGAGATAATCGTAAAAAGACCGTATTTAAATCAAGAGATTTACTTAAACAAGTAATATCTCCATACCACCTTTCTTGAAGTGCTCATCCCTGAAAGCGTGCAAATGGAATGAACAATGGGAAGCACTACACCGTGTCGAACTCCGAAAAAGGTGAAAGAACAATTCATACGAGGAAATGGCAATTCCAAGAATCGCAACAAGACAAACCAACGACGCAAGTAACTTTCAAAAATAAGCCTATCTCTTCAACGGGCAAATTTTTGAAAGTTCACTATAAAAGGCCGAGGAGTTTGTTCGAAAATATAGATGACACATATGTGAGATATACAAGCATAGTAGAAAAATCGAAACATTCTCAATCCTCAAGCCTACATTACGAAGAACATCAATCCAACACTCACCGTGAAGGAAAGATAACTTCAATCGAGTTGAAGAGGAAGATATCGAAAACAAGGGTCTACACTCGGGGAAGGATTGTAGGAAGGTTCAAGGTTGAGCAAGTCTTAAGCTTTTGGAGGGCTTCGTGATCAAATCCAAAGAGCTTGAGCAAGTGAGTCAGTAGTAGCAAAAGCGCCGCCTGTGAAGAAGCCGAGTCGCACGAGAAGCCACGGTGAGTGATCAAGGCATCTCCGATCGAGTCCCAAAGGATCAAGTCGGTTGTGTGATCAAGACTTGTATCCGGACCTGTTACCACTTTGTAAACCGATCATTACCTAGTGGATTCCTCCCGGGGAGTTGGAGAAGAGAGGAGTAGAAGAATTACCCCATCTTCGAACCTCTATAAAAATTTCATTGTGTCATTTACATTTCAAAGACTTTAATTCTTGCATTTTTAATCGTTTATATCTCACGATAAATTTGCTATCCACTTGATAAATTATAAGTACTAAACCAAGCACTAAGTTCTTGCTCAATCAAACTTAAGGGTGTTAAGTCTTCCAATGAAAAACAAAACCACAAATCGAGTTAATTTAGAAGCCAACGGTGAGTTACTTCATCAACAATTACTCGGTTGAGTCTGTTGAGAGATTAACTCTTGAGTAACTAAATTGATTTGTCCTTCAAGGACACAAGCGTAAAAGTATCAACTCGAATTTTTAAAAGGACTAAATCGAAAATTTGGTAAGGTTTATTCAACCCCCTTCTAAACCTTACACTTACACCCTTGGGACCTACAAGTGGTATCGAGCGGTTGGTTCATTGAACCCTCCGCACCGGTTCTCGAACTAGATGTCCAAACTTTTTAAAGTCTCGCTTTAGTACTTAAACTCTCAAAACTCTTTTTATTATTAAAAGTTATTATCATGGAAGCAAATTTGACACGCATCCCTATGTTCACTATCGAAGAATTTGATGATTGGAAAATTCGTAGCGAGTGCTCATCTATCAAAGATTACATGATTAGATGTGGATAGTGATAGAAGATGGGCCTCTCGCAAATCTTAAAGGTGAACACACTGCACGAAGAGTTGCACTGAAGGAGAAGAAGATGTTGCTCCTGCCGCCATGGTTGAAAACCAAGAACCGAGTGGACAAATGATGACAGAAAAAGATACAACCTGGATAATGTAGCCAAGGACATCCTTTACAAAACTCGACAAAGTCATGTTCAATAAAGTCAAATCATGCAAAACGGCTAAGGAAATGGGACAAGTCGACATTGATTTGTGAAGGCTCGGATCAAATCAAGGAAAACAAATTATCAGTGGCTGTACAGTAAATTTGAGAACTTCAAAATGATCTTAGGAGAAAACCTGGATCAACTAGATGCTCGGTTCACGTAAATCACAAATGAGTCATGTTCATGCACTTGGAAAGGAATATACACGAAGAATGAAATGTGTATGAAGATCCTAAAAAGTCTTCCAAATTGAACGGGAAATGAAGGTCATGGCATCGAGACATTCCATGGACCTATCAAAGACATCCAACCATGAGTTATTCTCGGACCTCAAAGCCTACGAGTTTGAAATGAGAAGAAAAGATCGGAAGAGACAATCGTACCCAAAACAATGCTTCTAATTGTTAAAGATGGAAAGAGAGCCGAGGTCAAAGAGGTCATTGATCCGTAAGAAATAGCCCCGATGGTTAAGAGGTTCAACAAGTTCTTCAATAAGAACTACAAGAGAGAGAAAGGGTGAATCTTCCGGAAGACACTCACCTCCTCCTCCAAATCAAGGGATGATAGGCCAACCAAGAGAACAGATCATCAAAAAGTTGAGTATCAAAGGGTCGACAATCCAAGAATGGAAAGAGTCGATCAAAAGGTTGAATATCTATGCTGAATCAGACAACCAGGTCACTATGCCATTGATCGGTCCATATCCCGTAGTCAACAAATACAGGGGATGAAGAAGAAAGGAAGGTCTTCGAGAAAGAAGACAAGAAAGGAAAAAAGGCAATGATGGCCGCAGAGATCGGCAAAACCAAGTCAAGAGAGACAATCGATTCAGAGAGCATGAAGCCGACTACTCAAGTGACTCGAAGAAGAAGAAGCCCGACCGCTTGATGGCCAAAGAACAAGATCAACTCGATCAAGAAGATGAGTTACAATCTAACTCAACAAACTCGCACACTAGTGATGATAGCGATCGTGACACACACACTTCATCACCCACGATCTTTATGATTCATTAGGCAAAATGATGAAAGATTTTGAACACATTAAATCCTCACACACACTATTGAATGAGGAAAACGACCTACTACTCAAAAACCAAAACTCAAAGCCGACTAAGGAGCCGAGTACTCTAAGTCAAATAGCTGATGAGAATGAAAGTTTAAAGGCTGAAAATGCTAAATTAATAGCAGAGATTGCTGCTATAGAAAAGAGGGAGAATGACCTCAAGAGTGTTATTGCCTCATTCACTAAGGCATCTAAATCATTGGATGATCTTATTATGAGTCAAAGAGAATGTGGAGACAAGACAGGCTTAGGATTTAACTCCTCTGAGCTATGTCAAACCTCAAAAGTAATTTTGGAAAGAGGATCTTCAAGTCATGAAGAGTCTGAAAAATCCAAAACTCTAAATGTTGCACACACACCCACTCCAAAGCACAATAACAAGCAAACCGACCTTGGTTACAAAGGAAAAGGAAAACAGCCGATTGAGTGTCTTGAAAGGACGGTGAGAAGAGATTCACCGAGTCCTCAAAAACTCCAAAAGAAAATACTCAGAAAGAAGAAACAGAGCTACCAAAAATCCTTAAAATCCATAAAAGAAATACATATGATGGGAATGGTAGAAAATATCCAAGCCAAGCCGATTGGAATAATGTGAACTATCAAAGATAGACTTATGGAATATAAGCCCAAATGGCAAAGGCCTAGAACTCAAAGAAAGGCCATTCCAAAAGCATAAGAGCTTTCATCAAAGACAGATATGCACCTAGGCACTACATTCAAAGACACCACAATTACCAAGGAAGGCAATTGCTAAAACACATACGCAGCATACGACAAAAGAGACAATTTGTATGAACCTAGAATTCCCAAGCAATTTGCCAGGATTAATTATGATTATGGCATCGATAGATGGCAACCCCTTAGAGTCAAATCATTTGGCTATAGGTTGGTTGGATCATCTTACAATTCTAACCCCTCAGACCTGCACAAGTATGGGTACCTAAAACTTAATTTCCTTGATTGCAGGTTCAAGGAACAAGTGAGTGCCAAGGAACCTGGTACATGGAAAGTGGTTGTTCCGGACATATGACAGAAATAAGAAAAATCTGTCAAAATTCAAGGAAGTTAAAGGAGCAAAAGTCATATTTGGAGGAAATGAGCTCTGGCGAAATAAGAGGCATTGGATCTATCAAGAGGAATGGATTAGAAATCACAGATGTTGCATATGTTGAAGGACTCAACTTCAACTTCATCGAGCATCGCCCAACTCGTGACAAGTGGCTACAATGTTGGATTCAACATGGGTATATGCCAAATCAAAGATATTGAATCAAATGAAGTTGTCTTTGCAAGGATGTAGACGTAAAAATATGTATGTAGTGGATTGGTCAACCGCAACACCCAAGACTGCCTACTAGCAAAAAGAGCACAATTGAATCAAGTTGGTTGTGGCACAAAAAGTCGAGTCACACCTGAATTTCAAAACAATTAACAAGTCGGGCAAGAAGTCATCTCGTGGAAGGATTACGGACTCGAAGATACAAAAAGGAGAGTATATGTGACGCATGTCGAAAGGAAAACAAATCAAGTCGTCATTCAAAGAAAAGACATGCCCATCCTCAACAAGAATATTGCATCCGCTTATATGGATCTATTTGGCCCAAAGTGGAACCGGCCAAAGATAAGTGGAAAGAAATACACCTTGGTGGTAGTAGATGACTATTCAAGATATACATGGACAATATTCATGTGTAAGAAGAAAGAAACTCTACAAAAACTACCACGGTGATGAAGAGGATTCAAAACGAGAAGAGTCAAACCATTATCAAAATAAGATCATGACAGAGGAACCGAGTTTGTCAATGGAATAATAACTCAAGATTGTATTGAGAATGGTATTGGTCATGAACTATATCAGCAAGAACTCCACAAACAGAATGGAGTTACGAAAGAAAGAAGAATAGAACCCTCAAAGAAGCAAAGAGGACCATGTTAGCGAGCGCAGGTTACCAAAAAGATTTTGGGTCAAGCAATCAACACACACTTGCTACACCCAAAACAGATGTATGATAAATAGACGGTGACAAAGACTCCCTATGAGATCCTGGATGGAAGAAAACCAAATGTTGCATACTTGAGAATATTCGGATGTAAATGCTTCATCCACAACAATGGCAAAGACAACCTAAAGGCTTTTGATGCTAAAGTCGATGAAGGTATCTTCTTAGATAATCACCGAAAGCAAAGCCTACAGGATACTCAACAAAAGAACTATGGTTACAGAAGAATCCATTCATGTAGTATTCGATGAGCCAAATGTAAATGGAGAAGACATTGAAGAGTCATAAAGTGAATCATCCAACCATACGTAAGAGTCCCTATCTTTCAAGTCAAGCCGGGATTATCAATTAAGAAGATGAGATTTGAATCTCAAAAACAATCGGAGAATTTGGCTAAGTGACTACGAGAGAGCCGACACAAATGACACACCGCAAGTCGATCAATCCACTAACTCACTCCAACCTGATGTAAGATGGCTGAGAGATCATCCACCAGAAACTTGAAATGGGAGATATAAAAGAAGGTGTCAAAACAAGATCCGAACTCAACAAGAAGCTATGTTTACTTGCTTCATCTCGCAAATAGAGCCCAAAGACGTGTCACAAGCATTGGATGACACACATTGGATTCAAGCTATGCAAGAAGAGTTGAATCAGTTTGAAAGAAATAAAGTGTGGGAATTAGTGCAAAGACCCATACATCAAAATGTGATTGGCACCAAATGGGTGTTCAGAAATAAGATGAACGAGGAAGGTTCTGTGGGTAAGAAACAAAGCAAGACTAGTAGCCAAAGATATTGCCAAGAAGAAGGGATAGATTTTGATGAAACATTTGCCCTCGTAGCAAGATTGGAAGCTATAAGGATGTTTCTTGCCTATGCACGACTCACAAGAATTTCATTGTATATCGATGGATGTAAAAAGTGCATTCCTAAATGGTGTGTTGGAAGAAGAAGTGTATGTTGAACAACCTCCAGGATTTGAGCGAGAAGACTCTTGGAGACAAGGTATACAAACTCAAGAAGGCTCTATATGGATTGAAACAGGCACCCGAGCATGGTATGACACTTTGTCACAATTCCTAACCAAAAATGGATTCACAAAAGGAAAAGTAGATAGAACACTTTTTTAATTCAAGACAAAAAGAGTATACGCTTGTTTAAATTTATGTGGACGACATCATTTTTGGTTCCACAAACAAAGAGTCTGTGTGAAAAGTTTTCAAACCTCATGCAAAGTAAATTTGAAATGAGCATGATGGGAGAGCCGACATTCTTCCTTGGACTCCAAGTGAAACAATCAAGGATGGAACCTTCATAAGTCAAACAAAATACAACAGAGATTTAATGAAGAAGTTTGGTATGGAAGAGAAGTCTTCTCGTAAAAATACCAATGAACACATCATCAAAATGGACATGGATGCAGATGGCAAGCACAGAGATCAAACAAGATACTGAGCACTTATGGATCATTGCTCTATCTCACAAAGCGGGCGGACATCACCTATGTTGTAGGTGTATGTGCAAGATTTCAATCGCTCCAAAAGAGAGCCATATAACAAAGAGCCTAAGAGAATATTGAGATACTTGAAAGGAAGCCAAGAAGTAGGCCTATGGTATCCAAAGGAAGGTGGATTCAAGCTAATTGGCTATTGATTTCGACTATCTTTGGATGCAGAGTGGACAGAAGAGCACTTCAGGCACATGTCAAATGCTAGAAACAGATCGATCTCCTGGTTCAAAGAAGAAGCAAAACTCAATAGCCACCTCCACAAATGCGGAATACATAGTGCGGCGGGCAAATTACAGCCCAAGTCCTATGGATGAGACAAAGAATGAGAGACTATGAAATTGAGGAAAAGAGATTCCAATCATGTGTGATAACACAAGTGCAATTGCAATTACTCAAAATCCTCGTGTTGCATTCAAGAACAAAGCATATTGATGTCGATATCACTTCATAAGAGATCATGTTGAAAAGAAGGATATCATCCCTGGAATATATTTCAACCGATAAACAACTAGCCGACATCTTCACAAAACCATTATGTGAGTCAAGATTTGAAGAACTCAAACATGAGTTGGGGTTAATTGAGTGAAAGTGACACTGCAGACGAATCAAAGAAGAGAAATGGAACAGAAAGGAGTGAAAAAGAGTCGAAAATGTAAATCACCAAGAATCACCAGATCGGAAAGACAGATTACAAGTCGGTGATAGTGAGTCACTAAGAGAATCTGTGAGAAGTAGAGTTAAATCGCCTAAGGGATAAGTTTGAATAACTTATGAGCAAAGTGACAAAAACGCTCGTCGTTTTGACTAAGCGGGAATGTTTTAAGAAATACGTCAAAGATAATGATGATGTGTACAAGACATAAAGTCGCACACCAAGCTTATGATTGGATATAAATGCTTGCCGCATTAAATACGAGACATGAAATGCTAAATAAGCGTGCAAAATCTAAGCCGTTGATTTCGATCACATTTCAAAACCACCCGCACGCCCTTTCATAAACCATATTTAAACCATTTTCGTCCGTTTTCTCTCTCACACTTCTAAAAACTGTTCATTTCTTTCTCTCAAAAGCAAAGGCAAAATTCTCTCGAAACCCTATCTATCTTCAAGTCGATTTCTGAGTTTTTCCTTGATACAATCCTGAAAATGGCACCAACTTATGACTTTACCAAGTTAGGGAAGCAAATTCACACCGGCTCTACGGTGGATTTCGACGGGATGGTGAAACAGGGGTCCGACGACACCCTAGTGAAGAAAATCGCTGAAAAGTTAGAAACGTCCGGTCTGAAACCGTTTCTGACATTAGAATACCCTATGACATATGTGGAGGAGGTCGCACAATTCTACGTGAATGCCGAGATTCACGATGAAGGAATCAAGTCATCTGTTCACGCAGCGGTGACTATCTCTCGCAAGGATTTGGCCAAACATTGCTCACTACAGCAGAGGGCGCATCGAGATTAACGGCCGATGTAAAACTGGGCCGATGCTTGGAAAGAAATAGCCAAGCCCGACTTTTTCGATAAAATAGTGTATACGACAAACAAGAAGACTGAAGGAGGATTATCACAAGTCGTTGGACATAGTTGCCAAATGTATCGACATCAAGTTTGGCGGCTTTGACCAATCACAAAGGCAAAGCGATTGTAATGGCCTGCAATCATCGAAGAAAAGAAGATAAATAAATGAGTTTGTCTACAGCAGACTCGCGAACGTGGGAACAAATCCTTCAAAGAAGATGCCACATTTGGAGGATCCAGGATATGGCCTAGTGATTGGCGGCTAATGGAGGTGAAAGGAGTCCTCTTAGACATGGGAAGGCATTCCATGTTAACAAGAGGATGTTCAGAGCAAACCTCTCTAGCGCACGAGAAGAGAACTTACGCCAAGAGAGCGACACGGTGAGGGGAATCGGTGACCTCGAAGATACAGATTGTTTCCTCTCCACCCAAGAAGAGAGCGCCCAGCAGCTACTAAGAAGATTGTTGCCCCTGCAGAAAGAAAACCAAACATGCTCCCCCCCGCAGCAGAGTCACTCCGCCCCTCGCAGCCGTGTCTCCCGCCCCTGCAGCAGCGGTCGAGAAGGACTCACAAATACCTTCTCCGATCGTCAAAAAGAGGAGAACCGAGAAGCCACAACGGCCCGCTCCTCGAGAAAAAGACACCAAAGACGCCCCAGGCGCCCAAGACTCAGAGGACACCGTCTCTCGAACCAGAAATTCCTCCTGGTACAAACTAGAGACGAAGAAGAATCATCAAGCAGTCTGAATCGGAGAAACCAGGTGAGTCGTTACTCGGCTAGAGAAGATACTGAGACTACTCGGAGAAGTAGAGTCTCCGGATGTAATTGATGAAACATCCAAGTCTCTTGAAGGCGATCGCAGAGGCAACTCAAGACACACTGTAGTTCACAATTTGAAGCACAAAAAGAACCTGCTAGAGCAGATAGTGATGTAATGATCCTATCCCCACCTTACCCGGACATCCAAAATCGTCTGCGTGAGTGGAGGAAATGGAAGTTGAGTAAGTTAAGGGAACAGTTCCAACGGCCTGAGTTTATAGAAGAAGAGGAATCGCTAAATTTCCTTCGACTAAAAACAGTGCTCCCAAAGACTTGATGAAGACAATCGCTTAGACATCCCTGCAGATTTTCAAGGAAAAGGAGAGAGAAAAGCAAGTCGGGAAGCCGAGGCACGTGAGAAGGCAAGCATCCGCCCCTATCTCCCGGCACACAGAACACACATATCCTCTCCTTGATGTCTTCTCGGGACGCTGATGAGGATCAAGAGAATGTCACGCTACGAAGAGTTGCAAATGCAGCAAGCATTGCAGAATCCTTAATCCTTCACGATCAAAGATTGATGGAGGGACCAGGAGAGTCCTCCGTAACACACCGAAATTGATCCAATGGGAGTGGTTGACAAATCGCCATCGTTGTTGCCGCTACCACTTCCCACTCACTCGGAAGAAGGCAATAAGGACTGGCGGTGAAACGGGATAATGGGGACCCCGGTCGAGCCAACCCCTATTGAAGGTGTGTTACCACCGCCCAAATGGTCGAACAATCAATCGAACAATGACCGGGAGTTTGGAGCCGAGTAACCCCATTCCAAGTCACTCGGTTGGTGCTCCACCCGAGGGGGAAACTCCCTCCACTACAAAGAAGGCCTGAGGATGTCTTTGCAGATGACTCCACAACGAATCAAGGAGACGAAGTAGAGAAAATACAAACACAAGAAGAAACAAGAATGAGTTGCCATCAACGAAGCTCGCACAGATTGAGACTGTCTCACTGAGGTGCCAACCGCCTCAGAAAGGCTAATGACGCCGATGCGGTCGAGGCACTGAGAAGGAATGTACGGGAGTTAACACTGGCGATGAAAGTGCAATCCATGGGGTTGAGACTCCAATGGATGCCACCGCAGAAGACCCTAAGACAGTGACATGTCGAAAGGGAGGACCAAGGCCTCGCTTTAGTAGAGACTGGAGGTAATGAAGGCCCACGGAGGTTGAGACTTCCGGGGTAAAGAAGTCAAGTAGAGAACATCCCTCCCGCTATAATCAACCCATCTCGAGAAGGAGATAAGCGCACTTCATGATTCCCAGGATAATCCTCGATGTATCCTTTCGGGATCGAAGGCGAAGAAGAAGCCGAGTCATCCCCAGTGCCAAATCCAAAAGACTCGGGATGCGGATGTTCCAAGCACGAGCAAGTCTCGATCCCAAGACTACTCAAACCTTTAACTTTGATGATGAGCCTCAATGGAAATCTCATCATCGTCCGATGACGCTATCGAGCAAGGCCGAGGACCGCCACGCAATTGGAAAAATCACCGAGACCAACGAAGTTGTTGAGATAATGAGGCTCAAGAACCGAGACCAACGGTTGTTGAGACAAGTGAGGCTCGCAAACCGGGACGACTTCACAACAAAACCCAAATGAACAAGAGACCATGCGCAGCTCCTCAAGTCGGCAGAGATCGATTCCCAAAAGAACTTCACGCGCACCGCTCATCATCGAACATCCCGGTTAGCGGCGATGAATCTTTTGTAGAATCTTTCCCTTTTTCACTCGAGATACGTAACTCCACGAAGAGTCGAAACGAACAAGCACGCTATCACAAACCACTCCTGTTCTTCCATCGACACCATTGTTCGGTGATTACATGATTTTGATGTCGCATGGCCATCACCGCAATGCATGAAGAATCGGTGAAGTTCGAGAAGTGTTCAAGGCACTATTTTTGCCGAGGTTGAACGGATGGAGAGGCATCAGCCTCTTTGGATATGCGATCGAAAACAGAGATGCCACCCTTACGGCCGACTTGAGAGGCATAAAAATCCAATCGGGGAATGGTGGCACAAAGAAAGAAACAATGCGTGTGGAACAAGTAAGATACTTCAGGACATTGTTCAACAAGTCGCTAAAGTGTGGAGAGTCGAAAATGCCGATGCAAAAACGGTTCGAGAGAACATATTGAGCACATGCATGAAGCTCATATCGCCGAGATAAAGCACTGCGTGAGCAAAATACGAATGATCTACGGCGTTTGGAAGAACACATGACTAGAAAATTCAAGCCTTCTCATGGCCGAGATGAAGCCGATTTCAAAGCAGAGTCCAACGCTACTCGATCCGAATTCCGTGTTGCTTACAACGCAGACTTGAAGCAGAACTCGACTATCCAAGCTCGACTTCATGCTTGCCAAAGATGTTCCTGGGGGTTCCTCTATCCTTTTATGATGCCAAAAAGGGGGAAGAGGAATACCTTAAAGCAAAGAAAATCAAGTTGAAAAGAAAGGAGCAAATGAGAAGGAACAAAATGAGAAGGAAAATCACCGAGGAAATTTTGAAACAAAAGAAAGGAAAATCATTGAGGGGGAAGGATCAAAAGATATGACCTTGATGATTGCACAAACCCCTCAACAGGGTCCCACACGGTGACATTATAAGCAAAGAAACTCCTCGTGACTCGCCACTCCAACACTGTATCTATGGCCGAAAAGAGAAAAACAATTGAAGCAGGGATGAAGGAAGTGGAAGGAAGAATGGATGCCCGGGTCATGAACATCTTGAAAGAACACGGAGGCATTCCAAAGAGACAGAGACACCTATGCCATCTCGGATGTCGGACAGAGCCACAATCAGTTGATGAATTTAAAACGCTCGAACCGAGTGGGATATTTTGCAAATATGTCCATGGCTCAAGCTTGGGACTTGTATCTCGGGAAAAGGGTCTCACGTTATGTGAAGAAGCCGACAGCGGCGTGAGACTTCCTTCCAGATCACTCTACTGGTCACTCCGTTGGTCACTGTTTGGAAAGAAGAAGACCCCAAGACAAAGATACGCCTGCAGGTAGAGGAAGAAGCAGCGATGGAGGAAGAAAGATCTGCACCAGGCCTCCGCCCAAGAATATTGAATACGTAGATCCAGGAAAGAAAGGAGGGATCTCATCACTGGGTGGGCTTGACCAAGTGGCAAATTTGAAAGTGGCTAAAACTAACGCCGAGTATGCAAAAAGAATAGAAGAAGAAAACAAGAGACAAACTCAATGGCGGGAGAGGCGGAGAGACAGAAAGAATAAGAAAAGATGAAGCCGAGGAAGGCATATGAAAAGAAAAAAAGAAAATTGACGACTTAGAAAAAGAGAAGAAGAGAAGAAGATCTTGAACAAGATGAAAGAAGGAGACAAATAAGGAGATGAAGTGTTGTTTGCCCAACCCTTCGTGTATTTCACTATGTAAATACATACAATGTAAGTCTTCTCCGTAATAAAGTCAGTAAATTCTTTATTTCTCTCGTGTAGGCAAATATGAACTCGATACACCTTGTAAAACAAATGTGTAAAAAGTACAAGAATGATATGATCAATAAAAAGATTGATTCTCAGCATACATTCTATGTCAATACACTATCTCAGTATGTATCTTTGTTATTTGCATTTTTGAATGGTTTAAGTTTTGGCATCATCAAAAAGGGGGAAATTGTTAGGAATTTTATTGTTTAGATTTTGATGAATGCCATGTAAAACTTAGAATAGAAAGTTGGCACCCCAATTTTTATTGTATAATGCATTGTAACAATTAGAGTGGGTCAAGCCGAGTTAAGTCACTACGCCCTAACATGCATAAGACAATCAAGATGGAAGGAAGACTCATGCATGAGGACAATTTGAGTATGGCAAAGAAGAGTAGACGGAACTCTACTAAAGAAGCGGTGAGATGCGACCAAGTGGAGATCGTCAAGTCAACTCGAGAAAAGCCAAGTCTCAAGTTGAAGTGATGTAAGAGTCATCCAATGATTGGAAGTCGACTCTAAGTCACCTGGGAAAGCAAGGAAATGCAAATAAGTCGAGATAATCGTAAAAAGACCGTTGTACGTAAATCAAGAGATTTACTTAAACAAGTAATATCTCCATACCACCTTTCTTGAAGTGCTCGATCCCCGAGAAGCGTGCAAATGGAATGAACCAATGGGAAGCACTACACCGTGTCGAACTCGAAAAGGTGAAAGAACAATTCATACGAGGAAATGGCAATTCCAAGAATCGCAACAAGACAAACCAACGACGCAAGTAACTTTCAAAAATAACCCTATCTCTTCAACGGGCAAATTTTTGAAAGTTCACTATAAAAAGGCCGAGGAGTTTGTTTGAAAATATAGATGACACATATGTGAGATAAACAAGCATAGTAGAAAAATCGAAACATTCTCAATCCTCAAGCCTACATTACGAAGAACATCAATCCAACACTCACCCGTGAAGGAAAGATAACTTCAATCGGTTGAAGAGGAAGATATCGAAAACAAGTGGGTCTACACCCGGAAGGATTGTAGGAAGGTTCAAGCGTTGAGCTGTCTTAAGCTTTTGGAGGGCTTCGTGATCAAATCCAAAGAGCTTGAGCAAGTGAGTCAGTAGTAGCAAAGCGTACGCCCTGAAGAAGCCGAGTCGCACGAGAAGCCGGTGAGTGATCAAGGCATCTCCGATCGAGTCCCAAAAAGGATCAAGTCTACTTTGTGTGATCAAGACTTGATACGGACTGCTACCACTTTGTAAACCGATCATTACCTAGTGGATTCCTCCCGGGAGTTGGAGAAGAGAGGAGAGAAGAATTACCCCATCTTCGAACCTCTATAAAAATTTCATTGTGTCATTTACATTTCAAAGACTTTAATTCTTGCATTTTTAACTGTTTATATCTCACGATAAATTTGCTATCCACTTGATAAATTATAAGTACTAAACCAAGCACTAAGTTCTTGCTCAATCAAACTTAAGGGTGTTAAGTCTTCCACGAAAACAAAACCACAATCGAGTTAATTTAGAAGCCAACAAGTGAGTTACTTCATCAACAAACACTCGGTTGAGTCTTTGAGAGATTAACTCTATGAGTAACTAAATTGATTTGTCCTTCAAGGACACAATCGCCAGTAGTATCAACTCGAATTTTTAAAAGGACTAAATCGAAAATTTGGTAAGGTTTATTCAACCCCCCTTTCTAAACCTTACACTTACACCCTGGGACCTACACTTTTCGACTAAAAATTAATACTTTTTAAGTGAACATTAATACTTCTAAGGGTTTTAGTAAGTAATAATATTTAAGTAAAAAGTATTAATTTTCAAATAAAAAGTAACAATTTATAACTAAATAGAATTTAATTTTAAAAGATATAATAAGTAATACTTATCCAGTATAAAGTAATACTTTTTGAATACAAAGTAATACATTACCTTTTCAAGTAAAAATCATACTAAAAAGGAATTGTAAGTACCAAAATTAAAGTAAAGTAACATTTTTTAAGGAAATAGTAAATGATTTTTAAAATTTTTAAATTGTATATAGGTGTTCTTCAAATATCTTAATCAATATATTTAATTTAAAAGTTATAATTAGCGTGTTATTGAAATACATCAATTCTGAATGAATTGAGAATTTGTAAAAATAAATTGATATCGTTTTCAACAGTAAATTTATATTTGTATTAAAATATAACAAGACCGTATATGTCTATTGACTGGATGACAAGACAATCAATATATTACTGTAGCATGAATGTGGGCCAAACTTTTTTTTTTCCATTAATTTTTTTATTTAAATTGTAAAGCTTTGAAAGTTGGTGGCTATCAGCTTTTAGAGGAGTTGTGTATCACGTTTAAAAGCCAGCAACAGTAGCTCTCATTCCATCATATATACAAAACTGCCACCGCCTAATTTCTAAAATTGCACAGCAAATTTGGGTCTGGATCCGTCTCACAGAAGTTTTGTGAAAATAGATTAATAATTAAGATTTCATCATATCTATGTCACTCATATACGGACATCAACTCGAACTCCCTTCAAGTGCTTGATGTGACTTCTCGTCACAAGGAATATACTGAGCTAGTTGTTTGAACAGTGGTGGATAATTCAACACCTCACCTTTACTTTGCTTGATTGACACGTCTCCAAGACTCAATATGTGGAGACTCAATTATTACAAAATAAAACTGAATACAAATGACACGAAATTCACACACAAAAACTGCTAGAATTTGTGTATATATAAGTTATTAATCCTAGTAAAAAAATCATAATTTTTTTTTTTTCTCTCTAACTCTATCTCTTTGCTTTTCTTCTTGATCTTCACTGTTGATGGGTGATTTTTGGTCATATATGGCCAAAAATCACCCCATCTATATATTTTTTTGTTAATTTAGTTTCTAAATAAGTGGTTTCTTGTATAGATCCTGGATTATTTGTTTGTTTTTTTTTGTGATGTTTGGTGCGACATTTGGTTACTCACCGTCTTATTGAGGTGTTTTTTCGTCGCGGAGGAAGACAAACAAGTTTTTTATCCGATATATATAACAAATCGATTATGGTCTTCAACAAGTTGCAGATCCGGAATAATAGGTATTCTGCACACTATAGAAATTTTAAAATTGTAGGGTTTAAGCGATTTTTTGTTATTAACCTAGATGTTATGAATCTTTTCATAGTTTATATTTCATGGTTTTTGAATGATTTGTTTATATCTTCTATCATTTGTATTGCTAGTTTGAATTAATTAATAAAATTATTTTTCTTGTAAAAAAATATTATTAATCCTATGAATACAATTGAACTTGGCAAGAGATCTTGGAGATTCACTTTACTTTCTTGAAGAGTATCTAATCTTCCTCAAATGTGATTGAAATGTGTTTTGCATGTATTTTGGACTTAATTGTAGTTAGAATTAGTTGATATGCATGCATTACATGAGTAAAAAGTGCTTTATTTTCGTTTTGTTGAAAAGGTATTACGCTTTGCTCGTTTTGTAGGAATTTGTTGATAATTGTAGCATTTTGGCAACAATTGAGCATCATGCAGTAAAGAACCACCGATACTTGAAGTAACGCACGAAGTTTGGAGTTGAATCGGGAAGAAGTCAAATAAACGGGCGAGAAACGGAAAGAAAAGAACAAGTATCAAGACAAAGAATTGCGCACGGACGGGGGCGTGCGCCCCTAGCATGACTCGCGGCGCTAACCCAAGATCGAGACTCGAAACATGGCATGACGCACGGGCTGGTCGCGTGATACGCATGGCCCGTAAGCGCCCTTCAAGAAAGTTGAATTGTTGCGGCACCTAAGAGACGGGCGTGCGCTAGCGCACGGCCCGTGCATCCGTGCGGGAAAACAAAGTTTGACAGATTTTGAACTAGGTTTTGACCCGAACGGAGCACAAATAGAGACGAGGCGGCCACAAACGAGGCACACTAATTTTTGCCCTAGAAAGCAGAGAAAAGAGCAACTTTCCACGGAGAGAATGGAGAGATCGATCATGCTATAACAACACGCTTAAGGATTGAAGATAGATCGAGAGATCATCGACGCCCCCGAGTCTTCGCATTCCATAAGATCTTTATTTTCATCTAGTTAGACATGAACATGAATAATTTGTCTATGAATTATTTATTTTCTATGTCCGGCTAAACATCTTGTGATTCTCGGGTTTGGGAGTAGGTTAATGGATACTTTTATTTGATGATTAATTGTAATTGAAGTTATTATTTTCGAACCCTATTCGAGTACTTTGTTTTAATTCTTGTTTTATCAAAAAAATATTGGTTTAACTTGTTTGATGTATTGATTCATAATTCGAAAGATGAGTTTCAATACTAGATCCGTGAGTACTTGACATGAATATTTGCAAGATTGAGAAGTCTGTGAATATTTGTGAGGATATTTAATCTTTTGTGCTTTTGGGAGTTGGATAACTCATGTTGAGTAGAGATGCTAGCATAGATATTCCAATCAACGTTTTTACATGCATCTCGAGAGAGAGGGTAAATTACTTGTGTGATTGTTCTATAGAGAAGAATACGTATAACTTTGGTTTGATTAATCGATAAATAAAAAGGGATATTAATCGAAACCATAACCCAGGAATCCATTCATCTTCTTGATCTTTCAATCAATCTTTACTTTGTCTTTTTATGCTAAATTCTTGCCTTAGTTTTACAAAACCAAATCACTCAATTCCGATCATCCGGATAAAAATAAGTGCTATTATAATCCCAATACTTAGTATATTAATTTAATAATTTATTAGTCTCTCGTGGATTCGACCTTGCTTGCCCTATTCTATAAACCGCACCGTATACTTGCGGTGAAGCTAAAAAAAGCGAACAAGTTTTGGCGTCGTTGCTAGTGACTAATTAAATTTTTAATACTAATATTGCGATAAATAGAATTATTTTTAATTTAGACATTTTTTCTCTTTTCTTTTATTGGTTGTTTAATTTTACTCCTATTGTGTTTGACTTGTTTTCTTTAGTTGGTTCGTAAGGTAGTGCATGAACACTCGCTCGAAGCAAGGAGAATTAGCACCGCTCATACCGGAGGTTGAGGCTTTTGCTAGGCGAATTAGTGCGGCTACTAGACGGGAAGAAAAGACAATAAGAATAAGCTATGGCGGACGTGGAAGATAACAACGGAGGCAACAACGGAGGTAACAATGGGCCAACAGGTCGTTAATGAGTTACCGCATCAGAGGTTCGGCGATCAGCCTGAATCGATTCGCGATTACTTTCGCCCCATAGACCAATCGCAACTATGGTGGAATTGTCAATGTCCCAATTAATGCGAATATCTTTAAGTCAAGCTAGTAGTGATCTCGATGGTGCAAACAGAATCGGTTTGGGAGTTTCGCATCCGAGGATCCCATTCTCATCTTGCAAACTTCATGCAAATTTGCAATACAATCAAGATGAATGGGGTGACCGATGATGCTATACGCCCGCACCTATTCCCTTTCTCTTTAAGGGATAAGGCTAGAAACTAGCTAGGCACCCTAACTCGGGAGAGTGTGAATACCGGGGACGAGCCGAGTCGATATTCTTGTTTAAATACTTCCCACCAAGTAAGATACTATAGCTCAAAAGTGAGATCATGCATTCAGCAGTTTGACACCGAGCCATCAGATGAGGCCCCGGGAGAGATTCAGGATTTATTGAGAGGTGCCCGCAACATGGATTTCCGGAGGATCGGCTCGCTTCTTTACAACGGGTTGATGGGACAGACAGGTCGTTTGTAGATGTTGCAAAGCAGGAGGCGCTTTACTTGGAAGATTCCCGGATGATGCATTCAACTTGCTCGAAGAGATGGCAATGAACACTCGGATGACTGCGTTGACCAATCAGTTGAGTGTATTGACAAAGGGACTGATGGAAACACGGGTGCAAGTAATGGGGAGTTCTTCTAGATCCCATGGAGGAAGCAAATTATGTCAACTACCGGAATTTCAAAATTACGAGAACAATCGACTCCCACTCATTACCATCCGGGTTTGAGGAACCATGAGAACTTCTCTTATGCAAACACGAAGAATGTGATGCAACCACCCTCGGGGTTTAATGTGACAAATGGTGTCATTAATGCCGAGACTAAGCCATATATGGAGTGAGATCTTCACATTGTTTATGAATGAGACGAGGAACTGATTCAATAAGGATGAGGCGAAGCTAGATAAAATCGAAAAACATGTCGCACAATTCCAACACTATGGGGTCCCAAATGAAAATCTTGAAACCCAAATTGGCCAATTAGCTACAATTGTTGGTGGACAAAGATCGAAAGGCCAATTTCCGAGCAACACCGAGGTTAATCCAAAGGAGTAGTGTAAAACCATTCGTCCGAGGAGTGGAATGGAATACGAGGGGCCAAAAATACTAGAAAATACCGAACAGGCGCAGGGCACGCCCCGTGCGCCACCTCACGGCCAGGTCGTGCGTCCTTCAAGGGCGGCGAATATTGTTCCGGAGACGTGGAAACTCAAGCAAATGGCGATGTTGAGGCCGACGAAGGAGTTGAGGATCATCTTGCTAAACAAAGAGGGGCCGAGAAGCTTAAATCTTCCTCTAACCATGATATTTCTAAACTTAATATTCCCTTCCTTTTCCCCAACGTTTTCAAAAGAAAAGTTAGATTCAGAATTTGTAAATTTTAGATATATTTAAGAAAGCGCATATTAACATACTTTTTCCAGCACGTATTGGAGCGGATGCCCAATTACGCTAAATTTTTGAAGGATGTTATGTCATAGAAAAGAAAGATGATGGTTTCGAGACAGTCAATAACTGGACAGAAAAAAGTGCAAATGCCATAATCCAGAGGAAACTACCATAGAAACTAAAAGATCCGGGGAGTTTCATTATCCCTTGTGCTATTGGTGATGTTTTCTTTAAAAAAGCACTTTGTGATTTAGGAGCAAGTATTAACTTGATGCCCTTGTCCATTTTCGTGCAACTTGGATTGGGAGAGGTGAAACCGTCTACAAATACCTTACAACTTGTGGACCGATCACTCACTTATCCGAAGGGAATCATTAAGGATGTGCTTGTCAAAGTCGATAAATTCATATTCCTGTGGATTTTTTGGTCCGGATATGGAAGAGGACAAAGACGTCCCTTTGATACTTGGGCGTCCATTCCTAGCTACGGGAAGGCCTTAATAGATGTGCAAAGGGAAAACTCACATTACGGGTTAATGATGAGCATGTGTTATTTACTATCTATAAGGCACTACAATTTCATGATGGCCGAGAACTCGTAGTTTCATAGACGTAGTTGAGTCTTGCATTGATGAATATACGGATCATACATTGTTTAAGGATGATTTAGAGTTTGGTTTGACACATTTATGTTCAACATCAAAACATGATGATTGATTTTGATAATCAAGACTTGTATGACTGTGTTTGTGCTTTAGATAATATGCAGGAGCTACCGAGAAGCGCGAGAGGCGCGCATTACCGAAGAAAAACATGCGGGAGTTAGTTGCAGGGGCGCACGACCCATGCTTCCGCAGCACGCCCTGGTCGTGCGCATGGCCAAAGAGGAGGATGAGAAACCTAAAGAGCGCACGGCCTATGCGCCCGAGCATGGGCAGGTCGTGCGTGGGGTCGAAGCAAAAAGAAGCAATACGAAGAGCGCACGACCGTGACGTGAGCACGGGCAGCCCGTAAGGCAACAACCCGAAGTCGAACCTTAACTCAAACCCTTGCCTCGAGCATCTCAAATACGCATTCCTTGGAGCAAATAACACAAATCCGATAATCGTATCATCCCTTTTGACTTGATTTAACTTGATAAATTGCTTAGGGTATTGAGAAAACATAAGTCTGCGATAGGTTGGTCAATTTCGATTTAAAAGGCATAAGTCCATCGATTGTAATGCATAAAATTAGAATGAAAGATGTCTATAAACCTTTAGTGCAGTAATCAAAGAAGATTGAACCCTATAATGCAAGAGGTCGTTAGAAAAAGAGGTTTTAAAATGGTTAAATCTTTGGAATCACATATGCTATTTTCGATAGTTCCTGGGTAAGTCCGGTACAAGTGGTACCAAAGAAAGGGGAATGACCGTAGTTAGAAACGAAAGTGATGAGCTTATTGCGACTAGGATAGTTCTTGGATGGCGTATTTGCATTGATTATAGGAAGTTGAATGATGCCACTCGTAAAGATCACTTTCCTCTTCCCTTTATTGATATGATGTTAGATCGCTTGGCGGGACTCAATTATTATTGTTTTTCGATGGTTATTCGGGTACAACCATATCATGATTGCCCTGGAAGACCAAGAGAAGACGACATTTACATGTCCCTATGGACGCGTTTGCATTTCGCGAGAATGCCATTCGACTATTTAATGCACCCGCAACTTTTCAAAATGCATGCATGATGGCTATATTTCATGATTTTATTGAGAAAATAGTGGAGGTATTCATGGATGATTTTTCTGTTTTTTGGGGATTCTTTTGATCATTGCTTGGATAATCTTTCTCTAGTGTTGCGAGATGCGAGGAAACTAACTTTGTTCGAATTGGGAAAAGTGTCATTTTATGGTACGAGATGGCATTGTATTAGGCCACCGGGTTTTCTATAGGTTTAGAAGTGACGATGAGCAAAGATTGTTGCAATCGAGAAACTTCTACCTCCAACAAACGACCGCCATTAGAAGCTTTTGGGGCATTTGGATTCTACGAAGGTTCATTCGTGGCTTTTCTAAAATCACTAAACCATTGAGTCGGCTTATTAGAAAAAGATAATGCTTTCAACTTTTCCGATGAATGTTTGCGGGCATTTGAGATTCTCAAGAAGGATTTGGTGACAACACCAATTCTTGTAGTTCCGGATTAGAGTCACCCTTCGGCCGATGTACGATGCCGATGACTTTGCGGTTGGGGCTGTTTTGGGTCAAAAAGGGACAAGTTGTTCGAGCCATCTACTATGCGAGCGAGAACTTTAGACAAAGGCTCAAAAACTATACAACCACGGAGAAAGAAATGTCGGCAATCATTTTTTGCGTTCGATAAGTTCCAATGTTACTTCATTGGAACTAAGACGATTGTCCACACGAGACCATGCGGCGATTAAATATCTATTCAACAAGAAGGATGCCAAACCGAGACTCGATTGGTGGATTCTTTTGTTGCGGGAGTTTGATGTGGAAACCGAGATAGGAAGGGTTGTGAGAATGTGGTAGCGAGACCACTTGTCCAGGTTAGAGTACAAGAAAGATGAGAAAGAAGGCACATATGCAATTAAGGAGGAGTTCCCGATGAGCAACTTTTAATGTTACGGGCTAAATTCCCATGGTACGCAGAAAGATGAGAAAGAAGGCACATATGCAATTAAGAAGAGTGGGATGACCCCTTGCTCTTTAAGAGGTGCGCAGACACTATCATCCGACGATGTGTGCCTCAAGAAGAGTGGGAGGGAGTTCTACAACAAAGTGCCATTCTTTAACTTCCGGGGACACTTTGGTCCGACATGCACGCTGCGGAAAGGTATGCGAGTGGTTTATACCGGCCTACTTTGTCTAATGATTGCTATTTACATGTGTAACAGTGTGATAGATGCGGCGGATGGGGAACATCTCAAGACGACATGAGATGCCCATGACCAATATGATGGAAATCGAGCTCTTTGATGTGTGGGGATTAACTTTATGGGTCCCTTTCCATCTTCTTCGGGTTATCGTGTATATTCTACTTGCAAATGGAGCACGATCTCGTTGGGTTGAGGCGATTCGGCACAAAAATGATGCGCGAGTAGTCTTGAAATTTCTAAAGAAAAATATATTCACTCGGTTTGGAACCCCGAGAGCTTTGATTAGCGGTGGGGGTCACACTTTGTGAATAAGTTGATGAGCACTTTATTTGCGAAGCACGGGTCAAGCATAAAGTGGCATTAGCATACCATCCGCAAGCAAATGGGCAAGCAGAGATAGCCAATCACGAGATTAAGCAAATCTTGGAAAAGACAAAGTGAACATAAATCTCAAGGATTGGGCTATGAAGTTAGATGATGCATTATGGGCATATCGATCGCATACAAGACACCATTGGGCACATCACCTTATCGGTTGGTATTCGGGAAATCATGCCACTTGCCCGTGGAACTAGAGCACAAGGCGTTTTGGGCTGTGAAGAAGTTAAATTTTGACTTCCAAGCAAATGGGTGAGAAGAGGCTTTTACATTTAAATGAGATGGAGGAGTTCGGGATGAAGCCTATGAAAATTCCCGGATTTACAAGAAACGCACCAAGAGATGGCATGATCGAATGATGAAAAATAGAGAGTTTTTACCGGGTGAACAAGTCCTTTTGTTTAACTCGCGTCTTAAACTCTTTCCCGGAAAAACTCAAGTCTCGGTGGTCGGGGCCATTTGTTATCAAGAAAGTGTTAAATACTCCGGGAATAGTGGAATTGTTGACCCGTGATGGGGAGATATTTATGGTGAATGGCCGGAGGATCAAGCATTACCTTCATAGAGATCAAAAGAAAGAGGTGACACGCCTCACTTTGCTAGAACCGTGATCGAGTAAACAAAGGCGTCAAGATATAGACGTTAAATTTAGCGCTTGGAGGAGGCAACCCAATGGTTTGCTATTTTATTTCTTCCCATGTTTTTTTTGTTTCGTTTTCCTTTTTGTTAAGTTAGGATTTTTTTATGCTTTCATAAGTTAGGAATTTTTTTCTTTCCTTTTATTATTATAAAAAGGGGAAATTTCAAAGTTTGGTGCGGCACCAAGACGGGCGGGCGTGCGCCATGCGCACGGCCCGTGCATGCACCAGGATTTAAAATTGAATTCACGGCACCCGACGGGCGGCCGTGCGGATTCCAGATTTTGGTTTGAACTTGCGCACCCAACACGGGGGCGTGCGTGCGGGTGGCGCACGGCCCGTGCGCCTTTCGGCTGAAGCAAACATTAAGAAGCGAAAGAAACAGTCGGTTTTATCACACTTTCAAACACCCTTGCGCACGAAGCACACACAAGCTCCCCTCCTCACAAAATATTCGAAGATTACACTTGAAATTTCTTCCGCAAATTCAATACCCACACTACTTACACACGAATTGGGGTCTCGAACTTGATTTGGAGAAAGATTTTGTGTGAAAAGGAGCCTAGGGTTTCAAATTGTCTCTTCCCTAATTTTCGAGAATTCCGGTAAGAACTTCACTTTTTCTTTCGAATTTCTTGTAGATTATGGTTTATAGTTCATATATGGTGCATGTTTTGATGAATTTGTCATGATTTAATTGAATTTTTCTTTTGGGCATTTTAACGAACACCTTGTGGGTTGTGGAATTGGAGTATTTGTGGTTGTTTTATTGATGAATCTTGCATAAGCTTTAGTATTTAGGGTGTTAGTGACTATGATTCTCTGCAATTACATTGTTATTTAGGCTTGGGAGCTTAATTGTTGATTAAATTGTAGGGATGAGACATTATGCCGTATTTGATTTGTTTGTATTGAATTCATCATGTTCTTGTGTTGCTTGGCATGTTCGGAATCTCACATTTTTTTGCTAGGTACTGACTTGAACATATGGTGACCAAAGGAACCGAGGGTCGGGGTGGACCCCGAGGGGGCCGCTACCTTCTACGGCAGAGGTACATCCAGACGACCCCGAGGCTTATGGACTTCTTCCTGATCGAAGCCGATGAACTAGAGCGTTGGAATAGGTTGATCACTAGTTCTTTTACGCCAACGAGATATCTTGACGACGAGTGTACCCAAGCTCTTGGGATACACAATGTTTGAACGGGTTGGATGGACCGCGTTCATGCAGGGAAGGTGGCCGACTTATATAACGTTGGCGCTCGAGTTCCTAAGCACACTCGGACATTACTGAAATGAGAGGCGAACAACGAGCCCCGGGCGATCCATTTTCTATTAGAAACGAGTGGAGGCATGTATCTATCGCCCAACTCAACGAGATTTTTCGGGTACCTTCTAACGCCCCTTATCGGCAAGCGGCGAACTATAGCCAAAGATGAATTCTGGTGTTTGTTGGTTCGCACATCGAAACCGCCCGATGTTATATAAAGGCGCGCTCATCTAATGCCTCATCACTCCGAAACCCCGTCTTCCGCTACATCCAAAAGGTCACTCACTCACTCCGTCTATGCCGACACAATAACGGAGGTATGCAAGCTCGGGAGCTATACCTACTATGGTGTATGCTATCACGCACCTTTACAACATGGTGGCCCACTTTGTGGAATACGTTTGTGTGATAAGGGTCTTTTATGCAAGTTTTATGTGTATATTTGAGTAGAATTCGAGTTATTTTATTGTTAGTATTGTAAATATTTGATTGTACATAGTTCATATTACTCCAAGGTGCTTTTATTGATGTAGATTGACCATTTGGGGCTAATTTTGGTGAATTTCGGACCATGGATTCATGTCAAAACATACCGGGAGTTTAAGGATGCAAAAACGCTCGAAATTCCAAGCCAAATGCATCATTTCGGGGCCTTTTTGGTCCAACACGGGCGGGGTGTCGGGCAACACGGCCGTGTTCCGCACGGAGTTAAAAACTCGATTTTTTCGCACAAAACAGCCTCCGACACGGCCAGGCCATGTTCGCCAACACGGCCGTGTCCAGAGACACGGCTTGGTCGTGTTGGGAAGCACGACCATGTTTCCCGATTCCCTGTGTGATAAAACAACACGGCCCGGCCGTTTTGGCGACACGGGCGTGTCGGGCCACTTTCAGACACTTTTCTATGCGGAATTTAGGGAAAACTCACCAACCAATCCCTTTTGGCCACTTTTGTACACCTTTAACACCCTATTTTGCTGAAACATGTCTCCATGTTCCCTCCCTCATCACTTGAATACAAGAATTGGTATTCACCAACCAACAAATAAAGTGGGGGTGATTGTTTAACAAAAGAGAGTACTATCAATGTATTGGTTGCCTATAAAAGCAAGGGTTGAAGTTGGGAGAGGCATTCATTAGATACTCAGAAATATTCATTGTATTCATTTCATTAAGTAGAATTGGGATCAAGGGTCTTGGAGGAGAAAGCTTGGGGCAATATTGGAGAAGAAGGCTTGAAGCAACATCATCAATCAAGAAAGAAGTCAATTGAGATTTTGAGAAAGATAAGTACACCATGTCTACAATACTTAAATCTTCTTGTGTAATTTATTCTTTGGTCAAAATCATGTGTAGCTAAACTCCTAGTGTTTGAATGTAATGAACTCTAGAATGGATTTGTGATTAAGGTGTGTATGTTTTTAATAAAATCTTCATATATTGTGTGATTCATTTATATTATGCTTCGTTCATTCGAATTGATATATGCGCAATATTGATTTGAAGTTTTTTTTTCATCCCGGAAATCGAGAGATTCATGGTGAAATAGAACCTATATAAGTGAAAAGAGTTGCATGCAATCCTAGATATAGGACGACATAAATCTTCTGGATTAGGGTCAAACCTAATATGGGAATTCACAAATCGTTATAATGCTGTCTTGGGGGTTTTAACTAGAAAGAGATTTCAGTTAATCAACTTGAGATTAGAAGTTTTTCGCCTTGAGAAAGGGTTTAACTTAAATTGGGAATTTCCTTCAAAGCATGTTAGGGATCTTAATGACATCATTCCTAGTGAAAATAAGCTCAACAAATTATCAAATGTGCAATTGAATGATAAATGTCCTTCCAATGAACTACCACAAAAATTTAATGATCCGGGAAGTTTTATTATCCCTTACACAATTGATGGTTTACTGTTGATAGGGCACTAGCCGACTTGGGAGCTAGTATCAACGTGATGTCTTATGAAACATTCAAGCATGCGGGATTAGGTGAACCTAAACCTATTAGGATGGACATTCAATTAGCCGATAAATCGATTAAACATCCTAGAGGTATTATTAATGATGTGTTAGTCAAGATTGATAAATTCATGTTCCCAATTGATTTTGTTATTCTTGACATGCATGATGATATTGATGTTCTTCTAATTCTTGGGCGTCCTTTCTTGGCTACGGCGAAATCTATCATTGATGTGCATGAGGGAAGATTAACTTTGAGAGTAGGGATGAACAAGTAATTTTTAAAATTCATGTTGATATTGAAAAAGATACTACTTGTTCTTTTGTCGATTCAATTCCTTTGCATGATGAGAAACTCTTGGAGAAAAATGTTGTTCAAAGTCCATGTTGGAAGCTTATGCCCAAAAGGGGACCGAAAAGGTCGAAATGCACATTTTGAAGCTTGAGGTTGGGGTAGTTCTCCTAAACACCAAAGGGATTTTCATAAGTTTGAAGCTCCGCCCGACTAATCTTCACATTTAGGTGAGTTAATCCAGCTATACGACTTTAAAAAGCACTACCCGGAGGCAACCCGATGTTTGTGTGCAATTGTTTTCATTTTTTTATTTTTTTATTTTATTTTCTTTCAAAATAATCACAAGTCCTAGAGTCATTTTCAAATTTGAGATTTCACGGTATTCGAGTTGTGTGTTGCTTAACTTTGATTAGGTATGAAGATGCGGTTGAAGGTCCCGCACAAAACAACCCAATGATCGCCCAACACCGATTCCACTATTGTAGTAAGGTCGTATTTTTCTTTTTCCACCTCTTTTATATCATTCTAATTTCTTTGTTTTTGAGTGTTTGGTGTGTGTTTGTCCATTTCTTTCTTTCACATTGAGGACAATGTGAATTTTAAAAGTTGGAGGTGGGTACAATAACATTTTCGGAATGCTTGTATACTTGTTTGTGAGAGATGTGTTTTTTATTTTTTATTTTTAACAAATTGAATGTTGCTAGTCAATAACTTGGCCCAATTATACCTACATTAACTTGTTAATTTGTGTTTTCAAGGTGAAGCAATTGATTGTCTAGGATAGATTGCGTGGATGCAGGCAAAAATTTGATGAGATTTCTAACACCATAAATACTTGATGTGTTAAGGCATATACGACGATACCTAGCGCTATGAACGTCTGAGAACTCGTGATTTAGTAGTGGTTAACTAGTTGTTAAACCAAGCTTGCGAAAAAAAAAAGAGAAAGAGAAAAATGAAAAAAAAAAAAAAAAAGAAAAAAAATGGACCATCGAGGTTATACTCCTCTATTTGTTGTTGCTTAGTAACTAGGAGCATTCATGAGCCCCATGTTTGTCCTTTACTTAAAACGGCGACACAAATATGAGTATGGGAAACCACCCTAGGAGGGTTTGAATAGAAATTCAAAATTTAAACCTAGTGGAAGCATGCTTCAAAGGTCCTAAAAAAAGAACGGAAAAAAGGGAATGTATACTCCTTGACTTCTCATCCCAATAAAGTTCACTTAAGCTTGGTTATATAACTAGTAGGCTAACTACAAAGATCTATTTAGTTCTTGTATTTTCATAGCATTATTGAATTGAAGTTGTTCATAACTATCAATATTTGTGGAGTGATGATTTGAGGTCTCAATAATGCCTACTAATATTACGGTCTTTCTTGGTATCGATCGCTTTGCAAAACAATGTTTTTTTTTTCCTGAATGGTTAATTCGGGTTGAGAAGGCTAAGAACTTGACTGCTTGTGTTCAATGTGTTGAAAAAAAAATTGTGTGTTGTGATTTATTGAATCCCTCTTTTTGATATAATGTTTTGCTTGAGGACAAGCAAAGTTCAAAGTTGGAGGTGGTTTGATAAGGGTCTTTTTATGCATGTTTTATGTGTATATTTGAGTAGAATTCGAGTTATTTTATTGTTAGTATTGTAAATATTTGATTGTACATAGTTCATATTACTCCGAGGTGCTTTTATTGATGTAGATTGACCATTCGGGGCTAATTTTGGTGAATTTCGGACCATGGATTCATGTCAAAACATACCGGGAGTTTAAGGATGCAAAAACGCTCGAAATTCCAAGCCAAACGCGCGTCATTTCGGGGCCTTTTGGTCCAACACGGGCAGGGTATTGGGCAACACGGCCGTGTTCCGCCGTGAGCTAAAAACTCGATTTTTCGCACAAAACAGCCTCCGACACGGCCAGGCCGTGTTCAACACACGGCCGTGTCCAGAGACACGGCCGGCCGTGTTGGGAAGCACACGCCCATGTTTCCCTCGATTCCCTGTGTGATAAAACAAAGACGGCCCGGCCGTTAGGCGACACGGGCGTGTCGGGGCCACTTTGAGACACTTTTCTATGCGGAATTTAGGAAAACTCACCAACCAATCCCTTTTGGCCACTTTTGTACACCTTTAACACCCTATTTTGCTGAAACATGTCTCCATGTTCCTCCTCATCACTTGAATACAAGAATTGGTATTCACCAACCAACAAATAAAGTGGGGGTGATTGTTTAACAAAACAGAGTACTATCAATGTATTGGTTGCCTATAAAAGCAAGGGTTGAAGTTGGGAGAGGCATTCATTAGATACTCGGGAAATATTCATTGTATTCATTTCATTAAGTAGAATTGGGATCAAGGGTCTTGGAGGAGAAAGCTTGGGGCAATATTGGAGAAGAAGGCTTGAAGCAACATCATCAATCAAGAAAGAAGTCAATTGAGATTTTGAGAAAGATAAGTACACCATGTCTACAATACTTAAATCTTCTTGTGTAATTTATTCTTTGGTCAAAATCATGTGTAGCTAAACTCCTAGTGTTTGAATGTAATGAACTCTAGAATGGATTTGTGATTAAGGTGTGTATGTTTTTAATAAAATCTTCATATTTTGTGTGATTCACTTATATTATGCTTCGTTCATTCGAATTGATATATGCACAATATTGATTTGAAGTTTATTTTTCATCCGGGAAATCGAGAGATTCATGGTGAAATAGAACCTATATAAGTGAAAAGAGTTGCATGCAATCCTAGATATAGACGACATAAATCTTCCGGATTAGGTCAAACCTAATATGGGAATTCACAAATCGTTATAATGTTGTCTTGGGGGTTTTAACTAGAAAGAGATTCCGTTAATCAACTTGAGATTAGAAGTTTTTCGCCTTGAGAAAGGGTTTAACTTAAATTGGGAATTTCTACGGTCCACAAGACATAAGATTTTATTAAAAGAGGTTGGTTTTTGCTTAAGGGCTTACGGTTGTATTTTTAACTTGTCAAATCACAAAAACATTCTAGAGGATTTACATTCAAACACATTTCTATCTCTTGATTTCTTATTTTACAAATCTTCCTTCATTTTTATAATTTATAATTTGTTTTCCTTTTTCATCAAACAAAAACTCGAAAATTGTTAGATTAAATAACAAAAAGACGGTAATTATTAGTACTTACAATCCTCGTGGGAATGACACTCGGTACTCAATAATCTATACTATAAAACGATAGGTGCACTTGCCTACGGTTTTAAAGGTATCTTTTGAGCCATCACCGTGTTTATTTCCAAGCAGATCGCAGGACGATCGATTGGGAGAATGCTAACCCTCATTGCTCGATATTTTCATGTCGATTTGAGAAGAATGGAGCCCATAGCGGGTGGTCGGAGTATAAACATGAACGCCTTCGCCAAATGAAAATAATAACGGACGAAGAGAACATCATCCGCTTCCAACAAAGGGTTGGACTGTCTTCCCACTCCCTAACCCGCACTCACATCCGTGGTTGATAATGAAATTAATTGGCTCATGAACTCGAGGCGCATATCGAGTCATGGAAGTCATGATGCAAGGAAAAGGAGGAGCGTAGCCGGGTTGCCCGATGAGGAGGAATTGGCAATTGAGGCGATGGAGTATGTGTTAAGTTGGTTTTATACCAATGTATTGAGTGCTCTAGACTAGGATTTTGCGTTATTTTCGGGTATTTTAGTGTCGTTTGAGTCGAGTTTGTGTCATTTGTTGTCGTTCGATGTTCGAGATTGATCTTGAAAGCCGAAATTGAGGATAAACGGTGAAAAACGTGTTTGGACGATCAAAATCGCATTTTAGAAAGTGAAAAGCGGAAAAATATCGAGCAAGACGAGCATCGCATGCGCCAAAACCCCACGCCGGTCAAAAATAGTACAGTGGGAATAATGTTGGTGGGCGCGCAGTGCCTGGTGATTAGCAAAGCGGCGGCGTGCAAGAGAGAAAAAAGAAGGCTGCGGCGCCCGACCAACATGCAGCGGCCAGGGACGTGCAGAGTTGGGCACGCAGCAGCGCATTTTAAAGGCGCTTGCGCCGCAACACGTGATGAAGGATGGCAAGCAGCAGTATAGGTCTCGGGCGGCGCTGCAGGTGCCCGAGCCAAGGCTGCAGCGCCCGGGGCGTGTGATGAGCGAAGCGGAGAGACACGGATGCGCGCTTGATAGCGTGCGTTTTCAGCGCCCACAGCGCGCGACGGGTCGAAACCGGGCCTTTTTATTTTGGGCTGTTTTTGACGGATTTTCGAGGGTTTCAAGCTTATAAATAAAAGAACTCGCGTACAAACAAGGGTCGGACATTATTTTGAGCACAACGCAAGGCAAGAGAGAGCAGAGCTAGGGTTCGGGATGGCAATTGGAGGCACTTCTCGCCTGGATACGAGAGAATTCCTTCTCGTTTCTTCTCAATTCTTTCTTTGCTTTTCTTTGTCGATTTTTGAGATGTATAATTATTTCTCCATGAGTTTTTGTACATCCAATATGAGCTAAACCCATCTTTCTAGGGGATTGATGTAACTTACGTTTGAACCTATATTTTGATTTCAGTTTATGAAACTCGCATACTATTTAATCTATTTGTGTTATTTGATTTGATTGCATCTTGATTATCGATCAATAATTTAGATTGTTTGGCGTGTTTGATTTGATGCTCGAGAAAGGTAATTGAACGCCTGGCCATAGAATAGCACAACCTAGCATTTCATAGAATCGAGAGGTTTATGAATCTTTTGAAGCCTGTGATAGAATATTTATTGAGCGTATTAGGGTTTAATTTATGATTTTTATAGAGATATCAAAATCGAGAAATTGAAACCTAGAATCGCTTGGCACTTTCGAGAGAGGAAGTGATAAACGGTAGGAATATTGGCTTATAGATTGATAACTTGTGATTAATAAACTGGATTGAAAACGTAGGGATAACTAGGTGAAATCAACCCTCTAGAATTCATCTTCTACGTGTTTGATTAATTGTCCGAACCATTTATTTGCTTATTTTTAGATTTCTTTTTAGTTTAATATTTCTCATCTCTTTTCGATTTCTAGATAGAATTAAGCTATTTTAATTATAGTACTTAGTATAAAATTAGATAACAATCCTGTGGAGACTATAACCCTACTTTCAAAACTTATACTAAAACTTGACAATCGTACGCTTGCGGTAAGATTTTCGCGATCAAGTTTTTTGCGCGATTCTTGTGGGATTGTTTTATCCAATTTTAAACTAATACTATTACCAAGTAGTCTAAATACTAATCTAGACTAGTTTAGGAATTTTAATTTTGTTTTTCTCATTGATTTATTTGTTTATGCGAGATTCTCGAAAAATACTAATTTGCTTCCTTTTGATCCGAGAGATTGAAAGGACACTTCGAGCAATCGAGTAGCAAAGCGAGCATAGAATCGAACAATGGCGAAAGACGGGGACAATGAGAATAATGTAAATCGGGTTGTGAATGTGCCACCACACTGAGGCACCGAAAGGGCAATACGGGATTACTTTTTGCCGCGACCGTGAACCAAAATTACTCTGGAATTGTGTGCGGCCCATAAATGCGAATAATTTGAATTGAAACCGGGCCTCATAAGCATGGTTGTGAGAATCGATTTGGGGGAGTCCAGTGGATGATCCGAATACACATCGGCCACATTCTTGAAATTTGCGACACCATCAAGATGAATGGTGTAACTAATGAGGCCATTCGATTGAGGATTTTCCGTTTTCACTCGGGGATAAGGCCAGCGAAGAATTCTGACGTTCACCCCGGGAGTATTACGAGTTGGGATGATCGACTCAAAAATTCTTAGCAAAATTCTTCCCTCCCAAAGCAAGACACTCCAACTAAAGAGCGAGATAGCCCGGTTCCAACAGATTAATTTTGAGCCATTATACGAAGTTTGGGAGCGATTTAAAGATCTATGCGGAGATGCCCACATCATGGATATGCAGGTGCGAGAGGGCTCGATATTTCTACAATGGGTGAATGGGCATACGAGGACGATACTAGATGCGGCATCGGGGGTACATTGATGGCTAAAACACCGACCGAGGCCTTACTTCTACTTGAAGAAATGGCCACAAATAGCTATCAATGGCCCTCCGAGAGATCAAGCACCGGCCGATTCTTGCGGTGTTCTTGAGTTGATCAATGTCAACTTTGGGCTCAAATCTCGAGTCCGACAAAGCAATTGGCAATCATGAATCGTCAACACACCACTTGCCAAGTCGCACTCCCACCCGCGCCGTTCACACACGGCCGCCACTCATGAGGCCGAGCAAGTCAATTATGTAAATAATTAGGAATTTTAATAATCGAGGTAATTCATTACCAACTCACTACCACCAGGGACTTCGCAATCATGAGAATCTCTGTTATAGCAACAACAGGAATGTATTGAATCCACCTCCGGGTTATCCAAACTCATCCAGTTCAATGCACTCGGAGGTGAAAAGCGATCGCTAGAGGAGATGCTCACTCATTCATCGGAGAGACCAGAATCGAATGAATAGGAGTGAGGCGCAGATTAATGGTCCGAATACTAAGATGAGCACAATGGAGACGCATATTAGGTCGATCGAGACACAAATAGGTCGGTTGGCTACGATCGTGAATTCAATGCGCCAGAAGGAAAGTTCCCAAGTGATACTGAGGTTAATCGAGAGAGCACTTTGCAATGCGATTTACGTGAAAAAAGGAAGAAAAATTCAGCCTGGCCCCAGAAGAATCACCTATTTATGCGAAACCAATGGAATCCAAGAAAATGAAGTTGGAAGATTTTGAGACTGTCTATTTGTGAGGAGTGTAGTGCAATAGTCCAAAGTAAACTACCTCGAAAAATAAAGGATCCGGGGAGTTTCACTATTCCTTGTACTATTGGAGGAGTTTTGAGAAACCACTTTGTGATCTTGGGTCCAGTGTGAATCTTATATCTCTTTTCGATGTGACGAAGTTTGGGCTCGGGAAGGTGAAGCGCCCAATATCACTTTGCGATTCATTTGGGTCGATCCATCGCCTATCCGTGGGAAATCATTGAAGACGTATTGGTAAGAATTAATAAATTTGTTTTTCCTGTAGATTTTGTAGTGTTGGGACGCGAACGAGAGAGAAGAAAATACCTATCATCTTTGGGCGACCATTTTTAGCTACAAAGACGGGCTTTGATCGATGTAGAAACGGGGAGCTAACATTGCGGGCAAATCGGGAGAAAGTTGTATTCACCATCCATCCAACCAACAAGGCTAAAATTTGAATTAAATGATGGTAAGAGATGGTTGGGAATATAGTGAAGACATTGGAGGTTGGGAAGTTTCTAAGAGCAATGTGGATAACATGCCTATTGGAGCCCCAACTTGAGGATAATCGACATAGTCCGGTCAAGATGTAAACTTAGCGCTTCTTGGGAGGCAAACCAAGCCTCTTTTATTGCTTTTTTAGTTTAATATAATTTAGTAGTTGTTTTTGTTTTTTTTTTTTTGAATTTTTGCATTTATAGGAGGAGTAAGTTGCATCATACCCCACCCCTTTTATTTGTGCAACTCCCACATATTCCATTCCATCTTCACAAAGGAGCACTCTAACACCACACACACCATTTTCATCTCATCCACTCATTATTTGGTAAGTTTGCAACTTCCAAACCCCACCCCATGGTTTTCCCATCTTGTGATTGTTGTGTATTTGGATTGTAGTAGTGTTAGGATAATTATTGTTGATTTGAGGATTGTGGATTGGTTGCTCATGCTAGACTTAGGATTGGTGTTGATTTTTGGGATTGAATTGAGTTATCCATTGCATTCACTATCTTTGCCCAAATTCATGCATATGAGGTGTTTGATAAAATGCCCCAATGACAATTTCACATTATTTAGTGCTATCTTGCATATCTTTGCTTATCTTTTGACATGGCACTATATTTTCTACTTGGGTGCATTATGTATGTGCTTTGATTTTCGAGTTCTCACCCATAACCAAATTCCATGGTTCCACGAGTTTTGTTTTCTTGTCTACCTTGCTAGGTTACAAAGATGCGAAACCAAAGAAAGAGGGTACGGGCCAAGGCGAATGGGAAAAACAAGACCACTCCTCGGCGGCATACAACACCCACGAGCTTGTGCACCAGGATGCATTGTGCGCTTATACGAGACATCTCCTACACGTAGTAATACCACATGACTTAAGGAGCCTCCGCTCCTCGGCTACCAGAAAGTCCTTTTTCCCACCTCTCCATTGGGGACGATGTCGTTTTAAGTTTGGGGGTGCAGTCTATTTTTATTCTTGAGTCTTGAGTCAAAAAAAAAAAGAACGAAAAAAAAGAGTCTAGACTAAGTGAATTTGTTGAATATGTTGAATATGAGTTGAACGGTCAAAAGAGCATGTGTTTGAACTGTGATTTATTCTTCTTTCCATTAATTCCATCTATGTGCTTAACTCTGTTGAATTATTCGGGGATGATTTATGCGATTGAGTGTTTCTTTTATGATCCCACCAGATTCTAGAACTTGTCTGATCACTAGTCGAGGCGAAATCCAAGGTGAAGTAACATTAAGGAAGTGATTTAAGCCATCTTTGAACAAGCGAGCCTAAAATGCCTACCTTTGTATTGTATTTTCCCTAGTATCCCCCTTTGAGCCTTATAAACCCGTTTCTTTGGCAAACCATCTAATACCTAGAGCCTAAATGTGAATATCCTAATTACACATCACTCATACACATAAAGTATAGAAAAATATTGGAAGTTGAGGAGAGTATGATGAGAAGGGTGTGTATTTAATTGAATGAAGTTGCCCGAGAGAAAAGAAAATATGAAACCCCATGTATGCAAAAGAATAAGTTTGGGAGTTCCTAAAAAAACAAAAAAATGAGAAAAAATGAGAAAAATCAGCGGATTGAAGGTTCATAAACATTGGGGATGTCAAAAAGTGAAGGGTAGTGTTGATTGTTGATTAAAAGTGATAATTGTGTGTTTGGGTGATTTGAGCCACTTAATCCCATATTTTCCTACCTTACCCTAAGCCCACATTACAAGCTTTAAAAGTCCTATTGATCCTTGTGTTACATTAGCCTACATTAGTGGAGATTAGTGTGAAAGACAAGCCTATGGAGTCCGGTAAGCATCTCATCTCTATATTCAAAAAGTGGATCATTTTGAAAACACTTGATTGCGTGAATCTATCTGGATAATGAAAACGGGGTTGGCATGAACATTCCACCTTCATGATCACTTTGTGAAAATACGTGCTTGATTGATAGTAAAACGAAATTTGACGAATGAGTTTGGTTGTGAAGTTTCGCTTGATTGGTTTGTTGAGTCGATCGTCTTTATTTTTGTTTCATTCATGTTTGTCGATTTTTAGGGTCCTGTAATTGCTTGAGGACAAGCAAACGTCTAACTTTGGGGGTAATTGTTAAGTTGGTTTTATACCAATGTATTGAGTGCTCTAGACTAGGATTTTGCGTTGTTTTCGGGTATTTTAGTGTCATTTGAGTCGAGTTTGTGTCATTTGTTGTCGTTCGAGGTTCGGGATTGATCTTGATAGCTGAAATTGAGGATAAACAATGAAAAACGTGTTTGGACGATCAAAATCGCATTTTAAAAGGTAAAAAGCGGAAAAATATCGAGCAAGACGAGCCGGACGCTAAAACCCCCCGCAGCGCAGGGACAAAAATAATACGATGGGAATAACATTGGTAAGGAGCTGCATACCGGTGATTAGCTGCAGACAGCGTGCAAGGAAAAAAGCGCTGCAGCGCCACATCAAATTGCGGTTGCGCCCGCCAACATCGTGATAAGGGCGTGCAGAGTTGGCGTGACTGCAGCTCATTCGGCGCTTGTGCAGCGCGATGAAGAAAGCAAGCGGCAGCAGTACGAGTCTCGGGAGCTGCAGCAGCCGGCGTGTGAATGAGCACGGCAAGAGGGACATGGATGCGCATAGCAAGCGTCGTCTTCCAGCGCCAGCCGCGCGACGGGTCAAATCGGGCCTTTTTATTTTTGGGTCATTTTGACGGATTTTCGAGGTTTCAAGCTTATGAATACAAGAACTCGCGTACAAACAAGGGTCGGACATTATTTTGAGCACAATGCAAGGCAAGAGACAGAGAGAGCTAGGGTTCGGGACGGCAATTGGAGGCACTTCTTGTCCGGATACTGAGAGAGAATTCCTTTTCTTTTCTTCTCAATTCTTTCATTGCTTTTCTTTGTCGATTTTTGTGATGTATAATTTTTCTCCATGAGTTTTTGTACATCCAACATGAGCTAAACCCATCTTTCTAGGGGATTGATGTAACTTACGTTTGAACCTATGTTTTAATTTCGAGTTTATGAAACTCGCATATTATTTAATCTATTTGTGTTATTTGATTTGATTGCATCCGGATTATCGATCAATAATTTAGATTGTTTGGCATGTTTGATTTGACGCTCAAGAAAGGTAATTGAACGCTGGCTATAGAATAGCACAACCTAGGGTTTCATAGAATCGAGAGTTTTATGAATCTTTTGAAGCTTTGTGATAGAATATTCATTGAGCGTATTAGGGTTTAATTTATGATTTTTATAGAGATATAGAAATCGAAATTGGAACCTAGAATCACTTGGTACTCGAGAGAGAAAGTGATAAATGGTAGGAATATTGGCTTATAGATTGATAACTTGTGATTAATGAACTGGATCAAAACGTAGGGGATAACTCAGGTGAAATCAACCCTCTAGAATTCATCTTCTACGCGTTTGATTAATTGTCGAACCATTTATTTGCTTATTTTTAGATTTCTTTTTAGTTTAATAAATTCTCATCTCTTTTCGATTTCAAGATAGAATTAAGCTATTTTAATTATAGTACTTAGTATAAAATTAGATAACAATCCCTCGTGGAGACGATAACCCTACTTTCAAAACCTATACTAAAACTTGACATCGTACGCAGTAAGATTTTCGCGATCGTATGATCGACAAGAGAGAGGTTCTTAGCAAGGTTTCCGGAAGGGGTTTTGAGCAAGAGTTCCCACGGGGAGGCCCGACATTCGAAAAGCTCTCACCAAGGTGAGGAGCGTGGGGGACAAGATTACCGAGGATAGGCTGTTTGCTCTTGAGAGAGCATGAGACAACACATGGACGATTTCGAACAGACACCAGGATGATTTCGGCATCACCAGGATGAGTTATGTACTTTTCGAACGGAGCAAGAGTAGAGGTATTAGGCCCGGAGCGGCGGGAATTGGAGATGTTGCGATGATGCATCAAGTACAAATGTGGCACATCTCCCGGGCCACTTTCCACCGCTACCCCCACAAAGTGAGACAGTCCATTCCACACTTTTCTTGAAATTCTATCTTCTCTTCTATGCGCTATAATTTCATTCAAGTTTGGGGAGGAGAGGTAGTATTTTGATTGAAGGGTGTGGCAATTTTCGCATTCATATAGTTGCATGTAGAGCATATAGGTTGCATTGCATTAGATGCTTATTTTTATTTTAGCATGTTTATTGTTTTAGCACGTTTACTATTTTCTTAGGTTTTTAGGGAGTGAGTTGACCGCTATTGTGTGCTTGTTGTGATCTTGAGAGCATGTGTTGAATGAGTTTATGTTATTTTGAATTGGGTGTTAGCGTGAGTTGGACCGAGTTGAGAATAGATGATATGGAGCATGTGAATATTGAAATCATGTTTGATATGCTTTGAATTACGCAATTGCAAGCCTGTGAGCTTTTTGAGCCTTTATCGCTTTCATTATATGCACTCTTGTTGATTGAGTGTGTCATTCATGTTGATATGAATTCTAGAACTTGCTTTGGTATCTCTGTCAAAGTCACATGTTGTATGCAATTTATGAAAATGATTTTAGGCCATTTTTGTTAAGCCTTTCGAGCCTTTTGCCTACCTAATGACATTTAATTTCTCTAGTTAGCCAATTTGAGCCTATTCCTCGATTTTTTGATAGCCACAATTCAATCCAGTAACTTGATATATTTGTTATCATAAGCTTGAGCGTATAACATTGAGTAAGGGATTGAATAAGGTTGAATAGGAGGACATCGAGAAGTTAGATAATGGTGTGCATATTGGATGTTGGGAATATAAGAAGAAAATGAGAAAAAGGGAGGATATACTCACAAAAGAGTCGGAAAAAAATCAAATCAAAATCAAAAAAATCGAAAAAAATTAATCGCATAAGTGAGTTGGCCTTAAATGAATTTATAGGCGGAGGATTATGATGTAAGGTGAAAGAGAGCAGATTGTAGAAAAAAAAAGGGAGAAAAATAGATGTGATAAGAATAAGAGGTAATTGGGGGTGCATATTTGATTTGAATGAGAATATTTGAGTGAGAAAAAGATGTGTTTACCCGTCTATACGCTTAAGTTTGAGTCACTTTCTCCATATTTCCCTACCTTAACCAAAGAGCCTTCATTACAACCAAAAGCAAAGTCCTTTTTGATTTATGAATTGCATACAATCGAGTGGCGAGAGATGTGAGACGATTTACAAGCATATGGTAATTCTTCAACAATGATATGATTTGAGCGAATACACATCCTTTATTATTCTAGAGAGGAGAGTATACACTTTATCCATGAGAGGCGTGAGTTGAAGTGTTTGCCATGGTTTTTAATTGACTTGTGCTCTATGTTAGATATTCAAGCTTGGTTGATTTGTTGCTTGACGTCTCAGGGATAAACGACATGAATTGTGAGGCGTTGTTCTTGATTTGCTCTTCATTATCCCCATTTGTGTTTTGTCTTGTTTATAAAGCGTTGACCGGATCATCCAATGATTTAAGTTTGGGGGTTTGATTGGAATGTGTTTTGTATGTATTTTGGGCTTAATTGTAGTTAGAATTAGTTGCTATGCATGCATTACATGAGTAAAAAGGGTTTTATTTGTTTTTTTGGAAAAGGTATTACGCTTTGCTCGTTTTGTAGGATTTTGTTGATAATTGTAGCATTTTGGCAATAATTCGGAGCATTGCGAGAAAGAACTATCGATATTTGAAGTAACGTCGAAGCTTGGAGTTGAATCGGGAAGAAATCGAGACGAACCAAGGCGAGAAACGGAAGGAAACGAACAAGTATCAAGACCGGCAAGTGCGCCGCACGGGCGTGCGTGCGCCCCTAAGACGCGACCCGCGGCGCTAACCCAAGATCGAGACTTGAGCAGCGGCATGACGCACGGGCTAGTCGTGCGTGATGCGCACGCCCGCGCGTCCTTGAGAAAAAGTTGAATTCTGCGGCACCTAAGACGCAAGGTGGCGTGCGCTAAGGCGCACGGCCCATGCGTCAGTGCGGGAAAACAGAGTTTGATAGATTTTGAACTAGGTTTTGACCCGAACGGAGTACAAATAGAGATGAGGCGGCCACAAACAAGGACACACTAATTTTTGCCCTATAAAGCGAGAAAAGAGCAACTTTCCACCTTAGGAGAATTGGAGAGATCGATCAAGGCTACAACAACACGCTTCAGGATTGAAGATAGATCGAGAGATCATCGACATCGCCGAGTCTTCGCATTCCATAGTATCTTTATTTTCAATTAGTTAGACATGAACATGAATAATTTGTCTATAAATTATTTGTTTTCTATGCCTGGCTAAACATCTTATGATTCTCGGGTTTGGGAATAGGTTAATGGATACTTTTATTTGATGATTAATTGCAATTGAAGTTATTGTTTTCCAACCCTATTCGAGTACTTTGTTTTAATTCTTGTTTTATCAAAAAGCTATTGGTTTAACTTGTTTGATGTATTGATTAAGTAATTCGAAAGATGAGTTTCAATACTAGATTTGTGAGTACTTGACATGAAATTGCAAGATTGAGAAGCACTGTGAATATTTGTGAGGATATTTAATCTTTTGTCTTTGTTGGGAGTTGGATATCTCATGTTGAGTAGAGATGCTAGCATAGATATTCCAATCAACGTTTTACATGCATCTCGAGAAAGAGGGTAAATTACTTTTGTGATTGTTCTATAGGGAAGAATATGTATAACTTTGGTTTGATTATTACGATAATAAAAGGGGATATTAATCAAACCATAACCCAGGAATTCATTCATCTCCTTGATCTTTCAATCAATCTTTACTTTGTCTTTTTATGCTAAATTCTTGCTTTAGTTTTACAAAACCAAATCACTCAATTCGATCGCCTGGATAAAAATAAGGCTATTATAATTCCAATACTTAGTATATTAATTTATTAGTCTCTGTGGATTCGACCTTACTTACCATATTCTATAAACCGCACCGTACACTTACGATGAAGCTAAAAATAAGCGAACAAAATACTTATGGCTGATTATGCACGTTTTGACCCTCCAAAAGACATCTAGATCTTCTTTGTATGATAATAATATATCCCACATCTCAACATGATAAAAATTATCTTTCAAGTCCTCTCATAAAACTATCAATATACCAAATATATATTGCACAAGTATTGTTAGAAACAGTGAGATTGGAACAAAAATAAATAGTATGTCAATATGTGACCAAAATTGCAACATGGTGCAAAGAACCAATATTAACAATAATCTATTATATTATTAGAGCATTTCAGAGAGATTCTTTAAATATAAAGAGCATATATTATAAATTAAAGAGCATCTTTAAATTTAAAGAGTGATATTTTGACATTTTCCAACACTCTCTTTGTACTTGACTCTTTATTTTCTCCTTTTCCAATATTAATTTATTATACATAGGATATTAAAAGTAACTTATGATAATTTTTAAATGTTATGTTATTTGTGGAGAGTGACATTCAAAAAAATCATTCAAAGTGCAAGAAATCTAATACAATTAATTATAGAGGTTGTTTTGGCTCTCCAAATTTGGAGAGTGAAAACTCATTCTCTAAATTTAAAAGTTAAAATAAAGAGTTTGTTGGAGATGATTTTGGTTGATGACTCTTCAAAATAAAGAGCATTTCCCAATTAGAGTCTTTTGGGATGCTCTTATGAATGTAGATTGAGACCTATGAGCTATATAGTTACAAACTTCAATACACTTAGATAAACAATTAAATTCTTAAAATAATGAATGACATTTACTTATTCCACTAATTGCTCCACAAAAGTCTAGAATTATGCTCTTGTATTTATAGAACTAATTTACTCTAATATAAAAATAGTATTTTTGAATGGAGAATATTAGTTGATGAGTATGTCTCTTGTGAGACCGTCCCACGGTCAAAATCCGTGAAACGGGCCCCAAGATCCAAACTCAAACCTCAATCCAATCAAAATAGAAAAAGAAAACAAAAAAAATAAAAAAATGTAGCAACAGTTTTTTTTTTTTTTTTTTCTTTCTTTACGTCTTCCTTCTTCTTCCCTAATCACCTCTTTCTTCTTATTCTTCTACTTCTTCTTCTTTGTCCATGGACACTTACTCCCCTCTCCCACCTCCCCCAAATCCATATCTAATCCAATTTGCTTTAAATGAATCGCACTTTTGATCCAAATAGACCACATTGTCAAAATTGAACATTGTTTGCGATATTAAATGGCTCACCGCAAAACCGAGAGTCGTGAGAGTGATCTACTTGCAGCAACTAGATGCAAATAATGTCGTAGTGACGAGATTTAATGGGATCAAACTTCAAACCGTAACTAATCCCACGTATCCCATTCAAAATCTCGGTTATGTCATGATTTTGTAAACAAATTTCCAACTTTATAATTAAAAGAAATCTCATCTTTAAGTTAGTTGTGTTGTATATTTTTAGATGGAAGCCAATTTATGATACTTTTAAGTCAATTTCGATACTTTTAATATGCACATTTATGTTTTAATATTTTACATATCCCGGTGCAGAAATCGATATTTTTCATATAATCATTGATACTTTTGATTACTTTTAGACTATTTCAATTGATAGTGGACTCCCCATAAGTACTAAAAATAAATACAAGATAATTTTAAGTTACTAACTAGTTGAATGATACTTTTCATATAATTACGATACTTTTCATATTATATATGATACTTTTCAACAACAAAATGAATATTTTCAAAAGTGACAAAGTGATACTTTTAAAGCAATGTATGATATTTTTAGGGCAATTTTCGATACTATTAAGGCAATTTCGATACTTTCAAACATCATTAATGTTCACATATTTGTATACAAAAATAACATTACTAAGCGATACTTTTAAGGCAATTAATGATACTTTTAAGGCAATTTCGATACTTTAAGTATCAAATATCTAAAATGCAGAGTGACATAACATATAGTCAATGTTGAAATACAATGACATAAAATTGATACTTTTAAAGCAAATTACGATACTTTTAAGGTAATTTATGATCTTCAAAGCATCAATGTTCACTAATTTGTACACAAATTTTATTACAAATTGATACTTTTAAGTCAATTTATGATACTTTTAAGCAATTTCTAATACGCTAAGCATCAAAGATCTAACATGCATAGTGATATAATGTTGAAATATAGTACCATAAAAAAAGACACTTTTAAGAAAATTATTGATACTTGTAAGGCAATTTATGATACTTTAAAGAATCAATATTCAGAGATTTATATAGAAAATTTATTACAAGTTGATATAGTACTTTAAAATGACGAAACGAGAAAAAAACAAGAAAAAGAACGACAAACACACTAAAGCAGAAGAAGCGAGAGAAAACGAGAAGAAGTTTTGTCGACGACGGAGAAGAATCGAGAAGAAGAAGAAGAAGAAGAAGAAGAAGAAGAAGAAGGAGAGGAAGAAGAGGAAAAGAAAAAGAAAGAAGAAGAAGCAGTGAGGAAGAGAAAAGAAGAAGAAGAAGAAAAAAGCGAACAAAAAGAAGAAGAAGAAGAGTAGTAGCGGCGGCGGAAGAAGAAAAACGGAAAAGGAAAAGAAGAAGAAGAACCCTAGTTTAAAACCGAGAAAAAAAAAAAAACTAAAAAACTGAATCGAACTGGGTATGGGAAGTGGGTCGGGTAAATAAGATCCGTTTTATAGATTTAGACCCATAAAACGGTCTTATATAAGTTTTTGACATAATTGAATGCGGCCCTAATTCATGTCACATTAATATATTAATAGGTTACAGTAATTTTTAAATTAACAAAAACCACATCAAATATTATTAATGTGAGGGCTATTTTAATAAAATAAACATTATCATTATGTTCACAAGTTTAAATAAATATTTTTAGAGAAAATCTCAAATCCTTTTTTTTGTTTTTTGAATTTACCAAAAAATAGAGGGGTCACAACCCCTAACACGACACGAACCCATCCCAAAGTTACTGAGAGAAACTCAAAACTGAACACGAAAAACCCGAACACAAACACGACTAACATAAATATGACACGATGTTACTAATTTGTCTTAAGACATAATATCTATATTTTATTTAAGTTTTTATGTATTTTGAATATAACTGAAAATTTACTCAAAACTAAACACGAACACGACTCGATAACCAGAATTGGAGAATTTCAAAATTTAGCTGATCTTAAATAACAAATATTAAAAAAAAAACTTAACGACCTCAATGTTATTGCCCTTAAACGTAACGTATAACAAACGGTCCCGTTAGATAGTACTCTCTCTAGCCTCATGCTTAGTGGTTCCTGAGGTAGATCCATTTTTCGAGTGAGTATCCACACGACAAACAGAAGAGAGAGAACTTCTGCGTCCTTCTTCATATGGCGGAGGACGACGACGATGAGGCGTTCGGAGATTTCGCTTCGGCTTCCGCTTCCTTCCAATCCAAATCTCATTTCAACGGCCCGAATTCAATTGCCGACAACGAAGACGACGAATGGGGCGATTTCGTGAAATCCCCGCAGCAATCGAAGTCATCCGACCCCTCTTTCGCGGGAAATCATGCATCAGGTAATTCCATATCATCATCTCCGTCGGTGAAGCGGAGTGGCGCTTTGCCGCTTTCGATTTTTGGGGATGCTGAGGAGGAGGAGAAGATAGATGATTTCGGTGTTGCTGGGGATTCCAATCCAGGGAAAAGCAGTGGGATTGCTGGGGATTTCAGTTCCACTTTAGTTCATAATGACGTATCAGATTCTCAGAGTCTTAGTATTACCGATCTGTATAATAGATATTCACAGATCAAGCCTGATAACGGGCCCGGCTCCAATTCCACTGGCAGTGTTGATTCGGTTAAAAATGGAGTTTATTCGAGCTCAATTCAGAATGCCGCTAGATCAGCTGAAACTGAGTTGAAAAATATGGAGTTCAATGATACGGTAGGTATAAGTGATCACAGCCAGCTCACAAACGAGAGTGGCAATGACGAGTTTAATTTTAAGCCATCTACGCCGTCGGGTCCAAGTGAGAATGGCGACTTGTTCGGCGGTTGGATGCAGGATTTTTCTGGATTTAGCTCTAACTTGAATGCAACATCTACAAATGTGCAAAAATCAAGTTCAGACTTAGATATGAATGGTCAAAAACAACTATTGGATGGTTCTGCTACAGCTATTGATGATGATGATGGTGATGATGGATGGGAATTTAAGGATGCATTTTCAGAATTTCGGGCTGAAGAAGTGCATAATAAAGTAAGGGCACACTTTCATAGTTTCATAAGTATACTAATTGGTAGCTTTGAGGGTACTTGTTTAGTTGTCCTAGTCATTTAAATGGTTTTAAATTATCAAGACCTCGAATACAAATATACAATGGATGGACAGTCAGGAATTGCAGTTCATATTAAACTATGGAAATGATCTTAACTTCTGACATGGCTTGTAGATATAATTGACTGTTGGCTATGTGGAATTAAATTGTAGCCTTCAAATACAAATATTATGATTACTTGCTTCAGCCCAAAATATAAATAGTATATCTTTGAAGTAAATTTTTCATAGACTTCTACTTCTAATTGTTCAATGTGACAAATTTATCTGAAGGTTGACTTACTGGCGCATGAAGTTTCTGAAAGAAGTGCATACTCATCTGGAGCTGAAAGTGGCTCTAACAAACCACTTGATTTGTTTGGGACTTCAAATGGATCAATCAATTTCTTTGAGACATCAACTGAATCAGTTGAATATGTTGCTACCAAGATTGGTATTCCTGGCACATTCCAGGAAGTGGATTTTATTGGTATTCGCCAAGTATAGAAACTAATGGTTTTACTTCAAAGACAAACTCATCTATCGAACAAAATAACATTAAAGGCATGCTAAACCATAGTACAGATGTTGGAAGTGCATTATTCGATGAAGATTTTGGTGAGTTTACCTCTGCTTCTGCAGAAACTGGACCAAAGCCAGGGGTAAGTTGCTCTTTTGTCCATTTATTTGGTCCTAAATCCTCATACCAACAAGCTGGTGCCTGGTAAAGTTTGTGTATTTCTTTCAGGAATTATCTACCAATGGTGTTCTTTCTCCTAATGATGCAGTATCAACACCAAATGGCAAAATCCAGGTGAAGTAATTAAAGTTTCCCTTAATAGACCTTCCCTCTTTGCTTCATCTCTATACGTGTGTTCTTTTTGTTTAGCTAGAAATTTCTTATATAAGTTACATGAAACAACACAACTATTAAAAATATAATTGGAATGCCTTTGTCGTGGACTGGTGGAGGCGTTAGGCATAGATCCTAGGTTGATTAATGAATGTCTAAAAGAATGAGCCCACTTCATGATAATTAGTCAAGTACTTCAAAATTTCAGGGTCCATTGCAGGTATCCCAAAGTGCTCCATGCTTTCTTTTTCCGCTGAATGCCTTCCTGAATTATCGTATAAATGGAAGGATTCCAGTCGATTTATCACTGCCTCATCCAACTTGATATCCTTTTGATAGATGATGAAATCTTTGTTAGCTGCATAAGCGACTTAAGATTCTGATTGCTTCTAGCTTTGCCAAAAGACTAATCATTACACTAAAATCGATGACCTCTTCTTGTTAATAAAGCTTTGTAACTGATCTTGCTTTGTTTTTGTCACGCATTGTTCATCCATCTTGTTTTTGAAGACCATCCGCTCCAATAACTCCTTGATGAGTTGGTCTAGGAACAAGTGCCCAAATTTTGTTTCATCAAATTGGTTGAGTTCTTCTTGCGATTCAATTCAGCGTGAATTTCGTAGAGCTTCTTCAATAATCTTAGGCACTATTTGCGAAATAATTGCGAGAAACATATTTCATTGTTCTATGTTATTGATCTAAGCTCATGCAGTTAGTGATCAAATCACCAACTCTGGTAGATGGTATCTGAGTCATCTTTTTTAGGTTGAAATACAGTCGACTAATCTCCTAGTGACTCAGCTGTTCTTTGAAAATCCTGATCTATCAGAATTAATTCATATGGCCGGGCGTGTCATGTTCTTCAGTGTCTACAGGCGAAATCAATTTTTTTCCCATTTATTTTCGATTGGCCATTTTTTGATTCTCTGCACCTCGGTTATGCTGTGTTTTCTATGTTGATCTGATTTGTTGCAATGCTATCCTGATTTTATCCCATGAAAGAAGACGTGGGTGGATTTTCCCACTACTAAAGTTCTTTTATTAAAGACCTGTATACCTTGGAAACAGTAGAATAGCCTAAAAATACTAATTTCCCCAGAAATTTCCATTAGAAAGTGGAGAGTGGGGACTCAAAAGTACAAGAAGGCCTGAGGATCCAATTCATATCATGGTAAAGATAAATCCTTCATTTTCTAATTTAACAAAATATAAAAGTTGTGATTGAATGAGCTGTTTTTTCTTCTTTTTTTTTTCAGGCGCAGTTTCTTATATTCAGTATTTTTATGGTTGAGAATATTGTTTAATTTTTTGTGCAAAAGTACAAATATGATTGGATTACTTATTTGGAAATGTTGATTATAAAGGAATACATATAAAAATATATTTGGTTTATCATTTTTTATGAGTGAGACTTTTCAAAATGTATTTTGCTTAGATATTTTCTAAAGAGAAACAATTACGTGATAATTATATTTTAAGATTAAAGTGATAATTGTTTTACCAATTGAACTATGTTGACTTGTCCAAGTCGACATGGTCCTAATATTTGCTTCATGTCGCACAAATATTATGTTGATAGAAAGATAAAATACTATTTAAATAATACAGTATCATATCAAATATTATTAACGTGGATCTTGTTTTGGCAAAATAAAAATCATGGTTTTGAAAATAACATCTATGAATTTGAAATGGATATTTTTTTGTTTTAAATTTTGTTTTAAAAAATATAGAAACGGAAATAACCAGGAGTGAACAATGTCAAATCATGCCTTTATTTTAAATACAAGAAGCTGATTCCCTGGTGTCTAACCGTTAATCTACTATATTGTACAACTGACGATTCTGTTACGTAGTGCTAGAGCCAAAGTGGTCTCTGCATCCTCTTGGTAAGTGGTTCATAAAATCGCTCCTTTTTTCAAGTGAGTGAGCACACAACAAACCTGCTCCTAGGATTTTGTCCAACAGAAGACCGAGAACTTCTGCATCCTTCATATGGTGGAGGACGACAGTGATGAGACTTTCAGGGAGTTCGATTCGACTTCCTTATGGTTGTATTCTCAATACAATGGCTGAATTCAATGGCTAAAATTAGATTGCGGCTAGATCTGCTGTTACTGAGCTAAAAATATGATTTTGAATGATCCGGTAGTTATAAGTGATCACAACCAGTTCACTAACAAGAGTGATAATGGCGAGCTTGTTTTACATCATGTGCCAGATCCATGTGACAATGTCGACGTGTTGGCGACTGGAGTCAGGAGTTTACTGGATTTAGTTCTAACTTTTACCCAGAAATCTGTAGATGTCAAGTCCAGAATTAGTTGTGATAATCAAGAACAATATTTGGATGGTTCTGCTACTGCTATTGATGATGAGGGTGATGATTTATGAAAACTTAAAGTTGCATATTCAGAATTCTGTACTGAAGAAGTGTGTATTAAGTAGTAAGGCAGCATTTATTTTTTCTCTACTATACTAAATTACAGCTGGGTGGAAGTACTTGTTTCGTTTTCTCACTTATATTTGTTTTAAAGTTTTCAAGATGTCATGACGGTTAATGGACAGCGAGGAATTGCACTCCATGTCAAACCATGGATATGGTCTTAATTTCTGACTTGGATTTTAGTTACTAATTGACTGTAGTCAGTCTGGAATTAAATTGTAGCTTAATTCAGAAACACAAATAATACAATTACTTTTCGGCCCAAAATATAAATTGTATTTGAAGTAAACTTTTAGTCTCTCACATTTGCTTGCTGAATCTGACGAAAATTATCTGAAGGTTGACTTAGTGGCGCATGAAGTTTCTGCAAGAAGTGCATACTCATCTGGGACTGCAAGTAGCTCAAACAAATCGCTTGAATTTTTTGAGACTTCAAATGGGTCAATCAATTTCTTTGCGGCATCAACTCCATCCATTGATTATTTTGCTACCTCAAGTGGTATTTCAAGCACTTCCCAGGAAGTGGATTTTATTGGTGTTCAGCCAAGTATAGCAAATGCTTTTATTTCAGAAACAAACTCAGTTATCGAACAAAATAATACTAAAGGTCTGTTAAACCATAGTACAGATGTTGGAGGTGCAGAATTCGATGAAGATTTTGGAGAGTTTACTGCTGCTTCTGCAGAAACTGGACCAAAGCCAGGGTAAGTTGCTTTTCTGTCCACTTATTTTTTTCTTATATCATAAGATTGTGCGTGGTAAAGTTTCAGTACTTGTCAGGAAAAATCTACCAATGGTATTCTTTTTCCTTCTGAAGACACAGTACCAACTCCAGATAACCAGATCCAGGTGAAGTATTTATTTAACTTGATAGACCTTCTACTGAATTAACTTTTATCCGTGTATTTTCTCTGTATAGCTAGAAATTACTTATAAGGCGACATGCTGCCACTCTTAAAAATATAATTCGTAGACCTTTATCACAGACTCGTGGAGGGGTTAGGAATGGATCCTAGGTTGAATAATGTATGTCTAAAAGAATGAGTGGCTTCATCATTTATGGTCAAATACATCAAAATTTCAGGTCCATGTTGAATGTATCTGAAAGTTCTCCATGTTTACTTTTTCTTGCTCCTCCGACAAACAGATGTGCTTTCTCTTTGCATTGTTGCCTTCAAGAAGATTTTTTTTTGTGCCCTCCAAGTTTACTTCTTTCTTGGTTTTTGAAATATTATGGCCTTCTAATTGTTGAAAAATAGATTATATATAATATGTGAGTGTAAATCTATCTTATGTTCTCTTCTCTTTGTTCTCTCATCATCTTCATCCCTGCTATTTTCTTGGAATTCGATCATTTCATGTTCGGTTTTGTAGTTGTCATTGTTTTCTTCCCTCCACACACACCCCAAAAAAACAAAACATTTAAGCATATTTTTTAATAATTCCTTTCTTAATCCATTGTTGATTTTTACTCCAACTTAGAAAAAAAGGGAAAAAAAATCTTTATCTGCTGAGGAAGTTGTAGTTCAATGTCATTGTTTTCTTTTTCTTTTCTTTTTTTCCCCAAAAGTTTCAGCATATTTTTAATAATCCTTCCTTAATCCGCTGTTTGATTTTTCACTCTTAGAAAAAAAAAAAAAAAAAGAAACTCTTTATCGCCGAGGAAGCTGTTGCATTGCATACTCAGAAAACTATACTCCCTTAATTTGGCAGCAGAACGGTTATCATTTTGGTTTTGTTTTACTAAGTTTGATCGTCACTTTATAGGAGAAAGATACAAATGTAAATTATCTTAAAGGCGCAATCCCACTCTCTATTTTCGGCAACGAAGAACCCGAAAATGCTGATTCTTTAGATGTTCAAGATCTGTTTATGAACCAGTCTACTTCTGATCAAAGAAACAGTCATACTCCTACCACAGTTATTTCGGTCAATGATCTGATATCAAGTTTATACAACCAAGCTGAGCAGACTTCTTCCATAAACACTGTCCAAAAACCAGCCGAAACTCAGTTGAGCTTATCCGATGCAGTTTCCAGTTCCATTATTGTAAATCATGATGATCATCTTGATGATAGTTCATGGAATTTTAAGGATGCCTCACAAAAAGGAGTTGACATTGAGGCGTCTCTCTGTAGTAATGAAGATACATATATGAGCATCTCTTCAAATGTGAAGCTGAACAATTACTTGGATTTCTATTCTAAATTAAAGGAAGAGTTATGCTTTGTCGCCAAATGCCATACTGAAAGACTAAAGGTATGTCTCACGGGAAAGGCAGTTTCTCAAAACTCTTCTGATTGTTATTAAGTTTCTGAAGAATGTTGATAAGAAGATTTGTCAGCAAATGTTTACACATTTGCATTCAACTTTACCAGTCGTTCGGTATCAATGATAATTTCCCAATATGACTCTTTTTTATTAGCAAGCTCAAGGAGATGCTGTTCTTTCTGGTGAAGATGCAACAGCTGCATCTCTTGATAGTGATTTCCAGGTGAATCGTCTACTCATCGTTCTTTTACATTTTAATTTTAGTTTTCTTCCCCCCTTTCTCCCTGGAATTTAAGTAGAAAAGGACTATAATTTACCTCTAACTATTATAAGTTTTTGAATTTCTGTTCTTTACTTGAAAAATCCATTCCAATATCATTTCTTTAAGATTAGACAATGATGATCTGCTCAATCTTTGGTCTGCATATTGTGATTGCAAAACAACTAGCTTCTTTAAGTTCATTTGTTTTTAGCTTTTTCTGTTGTAGGTTTTATTGAGAAAATAATTTGGAGTCTTAGTTGAGATTTAATTAAGGGCTTAGGTTACTGCAGATTGTCAAGCTGTTCTGATAGAATGTTTGGCTAAACTTCCCATTGAAATCAATGAATACGATAATGTTACCCAGTTTCAAAATCTGAATCTTACGGAGATTACACCACACCATCCAAGAACCTCATTGACATTCAAAACACTTCTAGTGAAGCTTTTTCTAGCTGCTGAATTAATCCTTATAGAAAACTCATGAGGGTTCAGCCTTTTGTCCTCTCAGCAGAAATAAAAAACATATGAATGCTGAAATATTTGAAATCATCTTCACCATAGACTTTCCAAACATTCTCTGTTCTCTTATGGTAATTGAAACTAAGAGAATTTCAATTTGAACTTTGTTCTCATTTTGATCACTAAAATATGAGGAACTTTAATTTGAACTCCTAGAGCTACTGCCATTTCTTCTCTTATTCTATTTGCTGTTTCTGCAGCATGGATTGTGTTTTATAAATTAATGACTTGGTTAAAATGGCATAGATTGTTAGTGCATACGATTATGGTTACCAACACCATGGGTCCATGGCAAGCGACCATGTATTGGAGTAAAACAGAAAAGAAACAAAAATGAAAAGGAGACAGATTTGCTGAGTGGTGTTGACTGTTGCCAAAAATATATATATATGTATGAACTTTGGAAAGAAAGCATAAATGAGATAAGGAAGAGGAGAGAAAATTGAGAAAAAAATCTCTCATTGGCTATTTATAGGAGCAAAGGATTGGATCAATTCCTTTACTTTTGTGCCAAGCATTATAGTTGCAACACATACACTATTCTTGCACAAGCTTTGCTTATAAGAAAATGAATAGAGCACAAAAGGGGAAAGCAAATATAAACTTAAATAAGTGAGCTGGGAACCAACGGAGCGCCTGCGAGTATAAACCATTTCACAAAAGCCAAACCAAGTTATTCAATTGCATAGAGGGACCATTGTTTCAAATATTTAACTTAATTCTAAGATGAAGAATTGTCTCATTTTCAGTTTTCTATAGCTATGTGTGAAAATTAGGATGTGTATATTCCATGTGTATGAATTGATGTTACAAAATTATATATATAACATAATGAGTTGGGCCAGGCCCACTAAAGCTAGGTTTTTATTCTATTCTATATCTCAACAGTCAACGCTATGAAATTAATTGAAGTGTAACTTGTAAGAAGTAGGAACTGGTATAACGAAACGAGTTTCTGCTTGTGTGATCAAAGCATCACCAAATTGTTTTTGCTATTGGACAAATATTTTTCCTTTGAAAGAATGCAATAGTCATTTATCCATATGGAAGCAAAACAATATATTTAGTAAGTCAACAATTGGCGGATGAGCTGTGCGTTTCTTTATGTAAATTTATCAATTTTTAATCCAGTGTTTTACAAGGAACTTTTGTTTCATTTTTAAATTTTGCTCTTGCCCCTCTCTTGTTCATATTGATCGACAATTTTCCTGATGTCCGTAATCTTTCGTAGTTGGTCTGCAAGGAACTTGAACAAATGAACGTCCTCTATGAAGAAAGTAATCAGCAGGATCACCATTCAGGAAACAATCTCAATGGATTTGTTCAAGTTTTGCTGGAGCCACAGTTTCAAATACTTGAGTCGGAATATCACTTGTCACAAAAGTTGTTACTAGTATGTAATCTGTTCCTTGATGTTTATCTGGATAATTATGGACTTTGTAATATTGAAAATCTGTACTTATAGTTAGATATATGGATAATATTTCAATATTTTATATTCATAACTCTCATCATGTGGAAAAAGTTTTTTCTTGATATTCAAGTGTATTCTTTTCTTATGGAGGCTTTTTATTCCTTCCTATTTTACTAGAAAACGCAACAAGCATTGCAACTTTATTCGAGTTGAAAATTGGCTGACTGGACTTCTCCTTCTGTCTTATGCTGCTTATGATGTATTATCTTGTGAGCAACAGGTGGAGAAGGATCTGAGATCAGCTATGGAACTTATAAGACATACAACCGCCATGCTTAAGATTTTGACCATGGGAACAATGGAGGAACAAAGGGCATATATTTCCATATGGTCTGAGATGATTTCTGCGTGTCTTCAAGAGTTAAAGCATGGTGCCTCGATATGGAACCAAGCAGTGGAGAAGCATGTTCAAAGTCAGTTACTATCTGAACCTCAAGGTACTGCACTTTAAATTCTTTGTGATCATTTGATGGCAACAGCTATACAATGATATCTTCGGTATTAGTAACAATTTGGGTAAAGGATAGTGGGTTATTATGGCTGTAAACAATAAGTGTCTTGGACAAAGAACATAAGAAGATGTTTAGAGGGCACATTATTTTATGCCCTTCACATACGTATTCTCCATTTTAATTCTCTCTAAAATCAGAATAATGACAACAGGAAGGGAGTTTTTTTCAGCCCTTGGGGAGATTTACAGGGTGGTGGTGATTCTTGGAGCTTCAGCCAAACTTTTCAAGCCTTGGACATTTTCAGGTTCAGTAGATCCCCCAGCCATCTATATTCTTTTAGAGGAATGTCATGCTATATGGTCAACTTCAGGGCTTGAAGAAGCCCTTTCAACTGTATCTGCGCCGACTGCATTGGATAATACATCATTACTCAGGTCCATCAAGCACATCCTTGGTCTTGATGCACTTGAACTTCAGAACTATGTTTTTGCAGAAAAGGAATCTAGGTGTCAGCTGTCAATCCTAACAGAAGGAGTGGCACCAGGTAGACAAATTTAAATAACATGACTCGAAATTCTTTTCCTTCTTGTTCCTTAAACTCATTAGTAGTCCTGAAATGTGCCTCTGAATTTTGCTGCAGATGTAGATAAATAATGCTAGTTGACCTCTGTGATTAACTTCTGAAAACATAGAAGTTGTGGCGTAAACAAATGGGGATATTTTTATTTTATTTTAAAACATCTATAAGATCCAAAATATCAATTAATTGGAAGAAGACACAAAAGAGTGTTAAAGATTGAAATAAGACACCAATTTTGAATGGATTCTATTAGAACTTAAAATTTGTCACTTCTAATCTGCTACTTGCTATAAGTTACATCCTTCATTAGCCAAAAAATCAGCCACTTTGTTGCCTTCCCTATGAATATGACTGATTTTGACCTGCTTGTTCTTCAATGTGTTTTCTTATCCTTGTCAACACATGCTGAATTGTTAAATTTCCTATGTCCATATGTGTAAGAAGATGCACTAAAATTTGAGATTCCAATTTGATCCAAGTTTTCGTATATCGAAGCTTATCAGTTAAATGTCTTTGTCTAATGAGCATGTTTCTGTCATCAAACTTGAATGAGCAAAGAACTCCTGGAAAGCAAGTATCACTTCACCTTCGTGCTCCCTTATGATTATTCTCGCTTTCCTTTCTGTTGCCCGATAAGAAGCTCCATCTGTGTTCATTTAATACCTTCTTCTCGTGGTTTATCCAGGCAGTTACCTGTTGTACAACATTTGACATGTTAATAACAATTAACAGGTTGAGAACCAAGCCTTAATCCCTCACCCACATTGGGGTGTTCTCAATTTTTCGAAAATGTAAAGAAATAAAAAAGGGAAAAAAACCAAGAAACATAAAATTTTCACTTAGGTAATACTGATTATACGTGTTCCGGAAAAAAAAAAAAAAAGGGAAGAAACTGTAAAGTTCTCACTTTCCCATGGTGACCTATGTTCTATTTTCATCACAGCCAAACATTATTATTGAAGTCGTTACCATTAGATGATCTATCTCAGATCTTAAAAATATATTTCAATGATGTTCCACACATGATATCTTTTCCTTTAAACATTTCTGAACCAGGCATGAAGATGATAATGTGGGGAAACGAGCAATGCTTTGTCACACTTGCAAATCTGTGGGCAAATTTGATCAGCTGTAATCCTCCAAAATTTCCGCTGTTAAATGTTTTGGCTGATAAGGAGAAATGAGTGGTACATCCAATATCATTGATCTATGTCTAGAATGCCTTTCTAGATCTGTGCTCTGGCAATCCATACAAGCAATACCAAGCGCGTTGAACCCGGCTTCTTATGATTACTTCTTTCACAGCAAGACAATGATGTTATATCAATGGAGCGAATATCTGCTTGAATGTCGCATTGCATTGCATTGCATTGAGTTGATCAACTGCAGAATCAAGATCTGAGTTGGCGAGATGATTTTGTCCAGAAAAAGGGATTATTTTGTTTCTGTTCTTTTTAAGCTATTGGCATCAGTACGAAATTTCCTCTTTTGTTAGGCATTCCGTTCTATAGGTTTTATAGTATTATGAATATAGTGTTTTTTGTTGTACCATAGAATAGTTTCTGTACAAGTTGACTTTGGGTGAATTCCTAAAACACTTTGTGCAATTCAGTCACATTTTCACCAAAACTGGAAGCGCCTAGTTGTATTAATTTATGTTTTTACTAAAACAGGAAACAGCATTCATCCTGTTCTTACTTTTTCAATATATCTATCTTACTGTGATTACAGTTTTCGATTTCCGTATTTCTCTCTCTCTCTCTCTCTCTCTCTCTCTCTCTCTCTCTCTCTCTCTCTCTCTCTCTAGCACACGCTTTGCCCCTCTCTCCATCCCTCAGTGTCAGAGAAGGTATGCTAGATTTCTGCTAAAGATCTCATTCTCTCTGGTTTTGGCAATTCTGGTTTCAAAGATGAAATTAATTCCATATTTCTTGTTTCAGATCTAGCACTCTTTGGTAAAGGCTGATTTGCTCCTGTTTTTCAAGTTTGTCTGTAGATTGCTAATGAAGATATCACTAGTACTGTAACTGTATACTCTCTCGATGGAGTAAGTATACACTATCCGGCCGTACAATTGTAGTGTATGTTGCCTCTACTACTAGTAGTTTTGCTACATTTGGGATATATTATGTCTTGATTAATGTGAGTGTTTTGTTTTCGTTTCTTGCAGCTTTAACAAATGATGTGTTTTAGATTCAAAACGTGCCGTTTGTATAAATAATATGAAACAGAGCAATTTGGTTCCATTCACTGGTAAAAGCCAAATGTGGTGCTTGCTACATAGCAACTGAGATATAATGATGATTGTTGATATGCCGAAAACTTAATTAAAGTGCCTGAAATCAGGAAGGATAATAATAATAAAAGCCAAATGTGGTGCTTGCTACATAACAACTGAGATATAATGATGATTGTTGATATGCCGAAAACTTAATTAAAGTGCCTGAAATCAGGAAGGATAATAATAATAATAACAATAATAATAATAATAATAATAATAATAATAATAATAATTCATTATTGGTTATGAAGAAGACACAGGATCTGTATTAACCTAATGGTACATATCATGGAGATGCATTTGCAAGTAATGATCAAAATTAAAGTTTCTGATGTTATGCGCACATGTAACGAGTCCAAATAATGAAACACAAAATAAAAGAATTAAAAACATCAATCCTCAATGATACTTTTCGGAAGCAAAAAAAATGACATTTCCCAGAATTGCAGTTCACACAAAACTCAAATCCAAGTAACATTTTAACATGAGAAATGGCTTATAGGGTCTCCAAGGATGTTATATCTTCTATTAATGTCTAACTGGAATTAATTAAAACTGAAGGACATTAATTAATTTGTAGCCACAGCTATATGCAATTTTATCCTATCTTCCATTTCCGGTTTGAAGACACAATGTGCTCTAAGCTCCTTCGGCATGGCATCATGAACTCGCCACCACATTCTATGAGCCGAATCACTAGCGAAACGCTTATTCTCAGGATTATCCCAATTGCAATCATACTCGTCTTTTCGACGGCACATCCATGGCTTCAATCCCAAGTAATGCAAAGCATAGATATCATCAGGGATGATTTCGTGCACGTAATCATCTTCAGGTAAGTTGCTAAAATCTTTGAGAAAATTCAGCTTAGTCGGCCATCGATGCCACCACATAAACATTTCATTAAGAAATCCCTGATCACCCCCGTTGTACGATGCCACTCTGTATCTTTGTTTCATAAGTGTTCGAAACGTGCAGGTTGATGGCTCGACCAACATGAGCCCGGAGTTGAACAGGTACCTGCAATGTCAGAGCCAGAAAAAATATTAGGGTGGACCAATACACGAAAGTGTGGGGTGGGGCCCTGTCTCCGCCACTACTTACCTGTTGTTCCCAGCAGCTGATAGTTGTGGATAAACGAAGAATTCGTCCGTGTTTCGTAGGATTAAAAAGTCGGAGTCAACGAATATTAGCTTATCGTAGTCCGTGAGTTGCCATATTCGGAGTTTGCTGTAGTTCCACTCGTTGTATGTTCCGGTTCGTGCATAAGGGCTGCGTATTCTTTTGATGTGCTTGATTTTCCAACCTGCCGCTTTTAGGGCTTGTTGTGATTTCATGGATATGGAGTCATCTGCTAGTAGGACAAGGTCTTTTGTTGAGTTTGATTTGATGATGCTTTGGGCCAAAACTATTGCACCACAAACATAGTCTTCTGATGAATGAAGTACTGTAACATAAGCTTCTTTTGCCTTGTTATAAACCTTGTCACCTGGAACTGATGAGGCAATCATGTCATTTTGTGTCCCTGCATATTGCCCTGAAATAGTTCAAGCAATTAACTCATCATATTAAACATATATCAGTCAAAGTTTATTATCTTCTTATTTGGCTTTATGCCACTAATTATGTGCCCCTTTCTTCTTTGGTGTAATTTTTTGGGTTAATTGCACTTTGTCCTCTAAACTATGGCGTTTTTTGTACTTTGCCCACTGAACTTTGAAAATACATATTTTGCCCTCTTAACTATATAAATCTGTTGCACTTTACCCCCTGAACCAACCAAAAGTTGGCATGTGTCAACTCGTGATTGGTCCAAGTCAGCTCCCAAGAGGTTAAGTGCAAAATGCTAAAGTTTGGCATGCAAAGGAGAAATTTCCAAAGTTTAGTAGGCAAATTGCAAAACTCACAATAGTTTGGCGGACAAACTGCAATTATCCCTAAATTTGTAGACATTTGTCTACAATCCCTACCATTTTATATACAAGATGGGAAACTTATGGTCTTGTTTTATACCTTACATCTTGCTAAGTCTAGTATGTGTATATAATGCCCTCATGCAGTGATGAGGCTATGTAGGGGCCAAGTGCCCCCTCAAATTTTGAAAAAAAGTAGGGGTATTTTGGTTCCTTCACTTTTTCATCTTAAAATAAATAAAAAAATAGGAAAAAAAAAGTCTTCCATTATCTTTCATTTTTCTTTCTTGTTTTCGTCTGTGAATCTTGTAAAATATGAGTCTTGGCCATTTTTTCTCATTCTTAAAATTTTGTACAGTTTTTATGCTCCGCCATAAAATTTAACTTTTATTTTTGCATTATTCTTTTGTATCTCTATTTGTCTCTTTTGGTGTATTGATGTAATTCTATTTTGTTATTTACTTTTGAATATTAAGAAGCGATTAAATTAATACAATGACTTAATCAAAATTGCTATCTATTAATTTACAGTTTTATTTTTAAATTTGGTGTATTGTTTTTTATTTTTATATGTGGTAATGGACAAATTGACCACTTATGATTTGTAAAAATGAAAAATAGTCATATTTTTCAAAAACATGTTTTTTAGCCATTCTGACACGGTCATACTCGTCTTGTATTTTCTGATGAGGTACTTGGTCATATTTCGAAAAATTGATGGACCGGTCCCTAGAAATGAAAAAAACACAAAGTGGACATTTGAACTTAAAAATAACTAAAAAACATGGTTAAAACTATTTTTATTATGGAGAAGTGGCCAAAAATTCGATGAACTTTTTTCTATTAATTTTAGTTGGGCCCCCCTACCGCAAATTCCTGGCTTCACACCTTTGCCCTCGTACTAAGTAGAATAGGGCTAAATAACTTTTAAGGCTAACAAAAACACGTGCATTTAAGCTTATTTCAGACATTTCAAGGTTGAGCATATATAACCAAATATGCAATCGGCTAAATAGAGAAGCCAACTCAAACCCAAAAGATATCACAAAAAGAATGGGATTTTGTACATTTATTACTACCATACCATGACATATATGGTTGACTTTAATTTCTCATAGAACATATAAAAAACAATAAAAAGTTCATGTATATGAAAAAAATAAGTAATGAGCACCCAATTGTAAACCGATATATGCATATATAGATGGAATATATTACAGGTCTATGTAAACAAAGGTGGTTAATTCACCTGGTTTAGGAAATGGAGGGGCAAGCTGACATGAACCAACAGGCATGAGCACCTTTTGTTTCAACCTTTCCAAATGAGGCCTGTAAATCCAAGTATTACCTTCATGCCACACTACCTCATCACATCTGAATATCTCCCACATAGGACCACAATGTCCCATAAACACAGCCAACACATTATCCTTCCTCCCACATTTCACCAATAAGTTAGCCACCACTAAATTCACTTGTAACCTAAAAACATCCTCAAAACTCCTACCATCATGTCTTATTCCTGCTTCTCCACATGGAACCTCAGCCACAACCACATCTAAATCATCATAACAATTTTCTAGCTCTGGCATTGGAATATAAGGGCACTTTGATGAATCCCACGGTAGAGTTTCATCGATCCATTCTGAAACAAATCGTTCCACTTCACATCCTTGGAAATATGTTTGAAATGTATGTCTACAGTCTCAACTGCATCCCCGTATACCTTATTTTCCCCGAATGATGTATTTGTAACATGAACAATACCTATTTTCGTCTTTTTGCCGTTGATCATCTTTCCTGCAATGACTTGGTACCATGTAGGAGTTTTAATGGATCTCCAAGAAAAACGTTGTTTGAAAGACTTATGATGACCCATTTGATCTCTATGATCAATCTTATGAAGCTTTTCGTTGTATAGCATGGTGAGGAAAAGGAGGGATAGAGAAAATATTATGAGAGAAAAGCTAAAGAGATTTGTTGTTTTCATTGGTGGTGTATAGGCAATTTTTGGGTTGCTTTGATACTCTCATTTATCTTCTAGGAAAGGTTTGAGGATATGTTAATTTATGCAACAATTGGATTATGTATTATACTTCAAATGTTTGCTTTCCATTTGTTGAAATGTTTTACAAAGCAAGTGGAGTGAATGCTAAAGATTCTTTCAAGTGCCAAAAGTATGTGTAATGGTAATGAATTGATCACAAAAATGGATAATGACAATTCTTGGAGGAAAGCACCATCATCTCCATATGTAAACAAATTTGTGAAAATGAATGTAGTAGTGCGCATTGAGGGTAATACAATTATAGGTGAGATCAGGTGTCCATTCTTGATTTAGAGAAATGAAGTTAGCATTCCATTGTTCAAGTTTCACACCTCACTTAAAAGAAGAAAAAATAGCGAGAAAAAGAAACTTTCACAATGAATCCATATATAAACATTTCCTATAATGGAAGTAAACATATGAGTATTCAGAATATACATGGCAAATGTAATTGATCCAATATCAACAAGCAATAAAGCATACACTGGGAAATCTGTACAAGCAAAAGAAATAAAAGTATACAAGTCAAAGCTGCGTTGTTGCTCACGTAGACAGTAATGACTTCCCGTTATTTTTCATGCCTCTCAATTTCAGTGGACTCCAAACCAAGTGTTTCTTTTGTAGCGCTACGACCGTTGGATGCTTGGGCCTCCATGAACCTGCCTGTGAAGGAGGACTTCCTTTAAACTTACTACTTCGCGGGCCAATAGGTGTTGCTTCTATTGTTGCAGTTGACAATTGTTCCTTGAATGTGGCAACGGAGAAGATACTCTTGATGTTCTCCATACTCTTTGTGGGTCCCACACAAATGACTGTCGGCCCATGACGCGATCATTCCTCAATCTAACAGTAGAGCTGTGAAGTGGGGTTGTCATCGTGTTTGTGTTGAATTCCGAGCGGAGAGTTGCAATGGAAGCCCTTCGTTTGGGCTGACGAACCTGACTTGTTGTGGGAGGAGGTGGTCTTACAGCAATAGAGCCTCGTCTTGCTTTGAAAATTGGCTTTTCTTTCATTGATTTTCTTGATATATTCTCTTTATCTTCATTCACAACAGGGAGAAAAGACATCCTGGTTCTGTTTGGGGAACAGGAGATGGAACAGGCATGAAGTTAGTAATTCTTGAAGTGGCAACCTCAAATTTGATGGAGCCAGAGGTGGTCTTCTATCTGTTGAGGTCTTCTGTGCTTGGTTGGATGTTGATAAAGCTGACTGAGTAGAAATTGAGGCCAATACTCTGTTTTCCTGTTTTAGTCTTGTTTTTCTTTCCTCTGCTAATTGGTTTTCAAGATCCCTAACCTGTAGAGTATTTAAAATAATCTCAGAATAAAGACCACACAGATCAATTTATAACACTGTGCTATCTATATATATATTATGCTTCTTATTTGAATGTGAATAATTTTATGCCATTCCACCTGTATTCCTACCTTTTCTTGAAGATTTCTGCAACTATGTTCTCTACTAGCAAGCCTTAATTGCAAAGACTGCAAACTGTCCTGCAACTTTTTCGTTTCCTTCTCATCTTGTTTTGCTTTTTCTGCCTGTTCATGCATACATAATAGTGGGAAATAAGAAAAGAGAAGTTAAATTGGAAGACTTTTTCGTTAATATAGCAAGAAGTCTCAGACTAGATTTGTGCTTCTTACAAGCTGCTTGTATTTCAAAAGCTCTGTCTGATCTGTCTGTCTCCGAGCGGGCCCATGTTCAACGCCTCGGACACGACTTGCAAAATTCAAAGAGCAAAGAGTTTCTCCTAAGTCAGCCACATTTGGACTGATTTGGACGAACATCAAAGTCTTACAATCTCCTCCTGCATTTAATTTCCATAGGTGTCATTAATAATAGTGGACCATATTATGATGGAAAGATGGGTTAGCCACAACTAATAAATTTAAGCCAAATAATTGAAACTTTAAAGTGACTCACTCACCTAGAGAACTTTGCAGCATATGAGTGAGTTTCGAGTTCCTGGTTTGTTAGCAAAATAAACTAATTACAAAACAATGTTGGAAGAGCAAATAGCCACAAGATAAATATACATAGATGGGATAAAGGAAGGGATGCCTGTAAGGAACATGAGACGTCTTAGAGGCAAGAGCAAAGATGACATCCCCAGCGCTGATAAGGATTTATTTATGAACTGAGATTCCTTCAACCTATCACCTTCAACTTCAGTCCTGCTAACGCGCCGCTTCCTGCCAGATCAACCAACCACAAATGGCTTCTTGTCCTTTGCCCATTTATTAAGTTCTCTCCTATAACAGTCACACGCAACAAGCTGCAAAGTAAAAAGGACAAATTACTAGTTCCATTTCTCTGAAATTATGCAATAGAGCTACCAATCAGTTACTAGATATATATCTTACTTCTGAATCAGATGAATAAATAAGTCAAACAAAAAGCAATGCAGATCGCAGAATGCACTCTTAATTACCAGTGAGAACGACTACTCAGCTCATTAGCGTTGGTTGATCCAACAGATCTTACTTGACTTCCTGATGAGAGCACGCCCCAAACTTCATCCGTACCATAAACACGAGTCTCAACAAGTCCAGGAACTTCCTGAGTACCCTCAGCTGATTGTTTTATCTCCAACCTGCATTTTCCCAATTATTGAAACTTTTCCATGAAAAATGTTTGGTTTTCAGATAAATCATCATTATTGTCAGTAGTCTTGTTTTAGTCTAAGTTACTATTACATACACATTCTATGGATCAAGATTCAAAAGGATCAACGACTGCCACAAGCACCTTGGGAGCAGAGAGTCATAAAGAGACTTCAAGACAAATATCTAGCTATGCCAGCTTGAGCAGGATCAACATGGAATGCATGATACTATTGGGTATATGTTTTTGTTTAATAATACATCCTCAAATTTTGAAAGAAAAGGAATGTCCGTAAAAGATTACAACCACCTTGGGAATCCATGGCAGGTAGAAATTTCCAGTTTCTCCATCTACCCATGGATTATGATCGAAATGGAAAAAGGTCAATAAAATAAAAGAACGGGCATAGTGCTTTTTAAATAAGTAAATAAACAACCAAATTGGTCATGGATCTACAGTAAGTTAATGAGAAAACATGATGCACATTTTAAATAACTTGATATAAAAGCTTGCAAATGTTAGAACTTGCACAATACGATTGAAGAGAGAGTGCCTGAGATGAAGGGAGGGAAATAGTAACATATGGATATTCAGCAGATAGCTTCCTCAAAGACATCCTATTAGTTATTAACAACACATAAATGCAGCAGGATGGGAAATTATGCAGTGGAAACTTATAGACCTTTCTCACTTTTTCATTCCTTATCACTAAAAGAACAGTCAGCAGTTGTCATTTGAAAAAAAAAAAAAAAAAAAAAAAGTGCTATTTCTGTACAACATATATCGTAAGGAAGTATGCTATCCACAATTTGCCCAGGTGATACAGAAAAAAGAACTTTATGTTGTCAAACGTCTCAAGTTAGAGTGAATCTACCAGTTAATGGTAAACTAAATGATTCTACTGATAAAAGAAACTAGAAAAGGTACTATCTTGTCAAGCAAACAGAACTTTGTAACAAAAGACCTTAATTAATTCATGTCAACCAGACTTCAGATACGTGAACACCTCTGCAACAATGAAAAATTGTTTTTATATAAATGCATTATTAATCTTCTACTGCAACTAAATGGAATCTCTTTTACAAGTCTCATAGTTTTTCTCTATAAATGTATTTACCAGATGCAACTTCAATCAATTATTTTTTGAATTTGAGATTTTGGGAAATTCTAGCGTACTAAAGAAAATAGCTAGCTACATTGTCTACTTTTTTTTTATTATATTTTATGCAGAAGCTCTCCCGAAGGCCCAGACACAATAATCATAATTCAGAAGAAATTGCAAGTAGGCAAAGATTGATCGAAGCTTACTTCTTTGCTGGTTCGTTCGAGTTCCCAACCAGGAGATCCCTTATCTTTTCATTGTAAACCTCTAACATGCTGACAAACAATTCATATCTCATGGTACTTCTCCTCTCATTAGATACTCTAAACAGCTCGTCCAAAGTCCTGTAGTTTACCCCCCTATTTTCTGGTGTTCCTTCCATTGTGTATGTCTTGCCAGTACCTGTTTGTCCGTAGGCAAATATGCACACGTTGTAACCATCCAAGACAGAGGTCACTATAGGCAGAGTTTGCACAAAGACAGCCTCTGCATTTTGGAAAAATCATGGGTTTAAGGCTGTAGGTAATACATGAACAATCAAAAGAAGAGTGCAGCAAGCTCACTGAAAAGGTCTTCATTGACATTACCTTGGTTATCCTCAGGTTTAAAGACATGATCAAACTTAAATAGCTTTCTCGAAGAATCAGAGCAAGTGATCTGTAACTCATTTTCCTGAGATGAGTCGAAATCAACGACAGAAGTGGAACCATTTGCAATCTCGTCTTTCATCAATGGCCTACACCTACAAAATACTCTAATGTTTCCTTTGAGTTCAATCACTTCATTGTAAAGCTTCTTTCTTTCCGAGCATTCATCAATATACTTCTTTTTCAGTAATGCACACTCTTCATGGTACTTCTTCTTGAGAAGTTCATACTCTGTGCCTAAAATTAAGTAAAATACATCTCAAAATGCCTTTAAAATCACAAGAAGCTGTAACATAATCCGGAAGAGGTGACGTACTAAGATTCTGAACGGCAGAGAAAGCTTCAGAGCCAAGTAAAGAATCAGCAATGATGCCCTTTGCTTCACTGCACAGAAGTGCATGCTCCTTCCTTATAATCTGAAAGTAAGTAATATTTAGAGTCAAATACAGACAAAAGAAACTATGGAATTGAAAATGTCTCTGTCATCGACCATTCACCTGTACTTTGTTGCTGAGATCTTCAATTTTTTGAAAAATTGGTAGAGTCTGCCCCTGATTAGAACATTCTCTATGGTCCTCACTATGGGCACCACTGGAATCCACTAAATCATCATTTCCTCCAAATTGCCCTGCGCACAATTCCGAAAACCATAAATTAGTGCTTGACAGTAATAATATATCCTATAATCTCCTAATTCAACTAAATATTATCTTAAACTTTCTGAAGGAAATCTTTCAAGATTCTCCTTTCAGGCTGTGTGTGTCTCAGACTGAATTTCATTACACCAGAAAAGCAGAAAACTATCAACCCAATATAATCTTTAACTTGGGTTTTTCTAAGGGGAAAAATAATTGAAAATAGCAAGATACAATACAACTCCATAGAATTTAGTCAAAAATTATCTGCAAAAGAACCAACAGTTCCACAATTCTGAAATTCATAATTAAAAACAAAAAAGAACAAGAAGAAGAAGAAAAGAAAGAAAGAAAAAGATAAGACACAAACCAATGTCTTGTTTCCGAGTCTCTGCCGCTTGATCTTCAAAGAAGAAACAAATAATTAAATAACAAACAAAAAGAAAAAGAAAAAGAAAAAAAATCACATCCCTACTGTAAGCAATATTTTGGAAAAATCAAAAAAATGCAAAAAAATAAAATAAAATAAGTTTAAAGAACTATAACAATGAAGGCAAACCAGTATTCCGACCGGAAAGAGTGACAGCCTGATCGAAATCCGAGCATAAGGCTTCTAGGGTTTGATTTGTAAACAATTCACCTACACCACGACCACGATGTTACTATACAAACACAAACGTGCACCTGCCTCTGTGTGTATGCGAGTGTGTGTGTGTGTGTGTGAGTGAGATAGAGAAGGAGATACCATCCATTATTACGATGAAACAGGTGCGCTTCGCTTGACTGAGTAATGATCGGTAAAGCAAATGAGAATTTCAGAGCTCAATTGCGCGCGAGAGAGAGAGAGAGAGAGAGAGAGAGAGAGAGAGAGAGAGAATTGAGAATTGTCGAAGGGTGAGGGAAAAAGGGTCCAAACTGAGTTTGAAATTGGAGCAATCTGAGCCGTCCAATTCTAGGAGCTCCCATAACGGCTATAATCCAAGTACTCCTTGGGGCTGGATTGGAACGTTTAATCATATTTTACTTAACTAGTAAGGACTGATCCAAATAATTTTAAATAATTTTTAATTAAAAATATAAACTTAATTAGTTGTAATTAATATTGAATAAATTATTTTAAATTTATTGTGAATGTTGTTCATGTATTTTTGATCTTAACATAAAACCTACAAGATTAAAATTGAACTTATATATTGGATGAACTATATCTTAAAAGATATTATAATTAAACTAAATACAATGGACATTAAAATAACTTAAAAGAAATACAACTAAAAAAAGTTGTTCTATGAAATTATTTTGTATCAATTATGAGTTTAGTGAAATATAACATAACTTAAAAATTTTACTTAAATAATAGATGGTCTTGTAAGTATATATATATATATAGGATTTGGTTCAAATGAGACCACCCTCCCTAGGTGAGATAACAGTGTGGACTCATCTTACCCATTGATCTTAAAAAATGAAGGGATGTGATTTATTCATTTTTTTAATTATTTCCTAATTTTCACGATTTTAAGGGTAAGATTGTAATTTTGTGATTCAAATTAGTGGTCCCAGCAGATTTTATGGTTCAAATTAGTGGTCCCAGTAGATTTTATGGGTGAAATTGACACTGCACGGATTTTTTGTGGCGGAATTTAAGGAACCCGTTTTTTTTCCAAATATTTTTATTTTACAAAGATAGTTAGGGTTCTTCTACTCGCATAATTAGACATCAAATAATGCATATTTAGTTATTTTGTTGGCATTGTTTTATGAAAACAAGACATAATTGAATATAACGTCATCGCATATGTAGTTATACTACATCGCATAAATAGGTTCAATATAATGTATATTTAGTTATGAAAATGGGATGTTGCTTTTGGAAATTATAAAAATGAGATGTTACATAATGTACTGCATATTTAGTTATTCCACAATGCATAGATAGTTTCTAGATAATACATAGTTAGTTGATTTTGTTGCATAGTTTATGACGTCTTGCATAGTTGGATATATTGTACTACGTATTAGTTTTTTTACGCTGCATAGATAGTTTTCAGATAATGCATATTTAGTTTATTTTTGTTGCATATTTTCAAATATGTAATATCCTACAGATATATGCACCGTTTCATAAGTATCTATGCATTGTTTAATAAGTATTTATACATCATTTCATAAGTATTTATGCATCGTCTTATTCGTGAAAATTACAGTTTTTTAAGAGTTGATGTTAATGGATATTTTCGAATTCTCCATCGATGTCTACACCATTGATGATGTTGTGTAGAGTTTGTTCCACGATCGATGATTCATCATGCATCATGATTCGAACATAAGTGCATCTTCTTCACTGTTTTATTTTTCACGCGATTCGAGTTCTTCAAATTTGCATTAATGGTGGAATTGTGTGTGTGAGAGAGAGAGAGAAAGAGAGAGAGAGAGAGTGAGAGAGAGGGAGGGAGGCGTGAGGGAGAGGGAGGGAGAGACAGGTGAGATGAGAGATGCATGAGAGAGAAAGAGATTTGATTTCTACCTTATTATGTTATTTTACCCTACTACCCTTATGTTGATTAAATTAATGTTTTAATATATTTTTTATCCCTTAAATCATACCCATTGATTAATAGTGGAGGATGGTTGAGATTAGTCCATTGTGTCACACCTAGAGACATTGTTGTCTCACTTGATCCTCCCTATATATATATATATATATATATATATATATATATATATATATATAGGGGAGGTTAAAATGAGACCACATATTATAGTGAGACAATCGACCCATCTCAACCCTTTATTATCTACATCAATGGCTAAGATAAATAGGGATTAAAATTAACTATTTATATAACAAAACACATCTAATTATACATCGAAAAATATCTAAGTCGTAAACCACCCCACACCCGCTTCTAGTAGTTCCCAATGACCGACGGCCCGCGCGCGAGTCTCCGCCTCATCGCGTCGTCCATGAGCATCACACAACCAACCTTCTTCTTCTTCGCTTGCCGTCAAAAAATTCATAAAAATAATTCCATGGACGCATCATATATCAAGCCTCAAGAAACTCTTCACCTTCGTAGTAGCGCGCCTTAGCAAGACACGCCGAGCAAATCGCCAACATCATATATTTATGCCGTTAACGTGCGGCCGTGGTGGATCTTTGTAAGTCCAAGTGGCTACGATAATCTAGAGGGGTGAATAGATTATCGCCATCTTTTCGTTTTCGCCCTCTTTTTCAAACCGAATGCTCAAAACATAATAAGGTGCGGAATGTAAACAACACACGTCGATTTAAAGAGGTTCAACCCACCTAGGGCCTAATCCTCTACCACCCCAAAGATATCCAGGGATGGATTTGAAAAGAAAAAGAATTTTATTAATTACCAAAATTAATACAAATTCAACTTACAACACCTTGAAGAGCACCACACTCTTCTTCAACACCACCTTTGGAGATTACCACAATCTCCCTTTGAAGATTACCACAATCTTCCTTCAACGGCACCTTGTGAAGATTACCACAATCTTCACCCTTCAAGAGCACCACACTCTTCAACACCTCAACAAGAAGATTACCACAATCTTCTCACACCTAACACCTAGTTCACTCAAGTGTGTTCTTACCACAAGAACACTCACAAGGATATCTTGTGTTTGAATGACGACCACAAATTCAAGATTACAACTCGATAATTGATAATACAATAGAGTGCAAGTGTAATCAAGAATAGCCTAGACCTCAAAGATGTGAAAGTGATAAGCTAGGCAATTTTACAACAAGAATAATGACAATGAAAGACCAAGTGTTTGCTTGAAGTGTATCTTGTTGTGTTGTATCTCAATTGTTATGTTGGTTGCTCCAAATCTTCCTCTATTTATAGGAGATGATTGATCAAGCATAGCTCCTCTTGGGGATTGAAAATCTCTGAGAAAAATACAATTAAAATCAAGAATATAGCTGTTAGAAATCAATCCCACAATTTAAGGAAAGTTTGTCTGTTTGTCAAACGGTCGAAATTTGTCTTTGTCAAAACATAGGCGATGCACCGGTCGCACGTAAATAGACGTTGGAAAAAGTACAAAGAAATAATAACAGGGCACGGCCGACGTCTACCTCGGACCGGTCGACCATCACCCCAACCGGTCCCCCCCTCATGGATTTTGCAAGGATTAAACGCTCGCTTTGAAACACACTTGCAGTGTACCGGTCGACTGGCGGCATCGGCCGACCGATCGGCCGACGCCAGATGCACGGCCGACCGCTCTTTTTTCTTCCGTCTCATTTTCTGTTTCAACACATCTTTTACGGGTTGCCTATATAGGGCGACCAGGTCGACCACGAGACGTAAATATTGTCCAAATTTTGTCGAAAATAAAACTCAAGAAATACTCCAAAATTTAGTAAAAACATTTTAAACCGATCGGAAGTATTAGGACAATCATTTAGAAACAACGTTTGAGAGTAAAAACCCAATAACGTAAAATCATTAAAAGCGTTGTCCAATTTAGACGAAAATAAACTTTGAGAAAATACTCCGGAAAATATTAAAATCATTTTAAATCATTTTGGAGTATTTGGACAACCTTTAAAAACATTGTTTTGGTGATAAAATAAAATCATCAAAATTAAGATAAAAACATGTATCAAACAATCTCCCCTTTTTGATGATTACAAACCAAAACAATTTTATCCCAAACTAAGAGAGCAATTTTAGAAATGATTTTCCGGTAAAAGCATTTGACCGTTTGAAGCAACTCAGAATTTCCAAAAATATTAAAGCAACCAAGTAGTGAGTAAATATTTTCAAAAATGAGCTCAAGCTCCCCTATCATCAAGCATATCAAGAATAATGTAAAAGCAATTATCCATAAGCTAAAAACTTAAGCTTTTACAATTTGCTCAAGAGCTTATAAGCTCCCCTGTCACAAAACAACATTAAACAATAATATAGGTCCATCAAGCAACAAATGGACTAACAATAAATCACAACTTATGGCTTTTATGAGCCATAGCTTATAGCTTTTATGACAAGCTTTTATTAGCTTCTTTGAGCTAACGAGCCAATTTCTGTTTCTCCCCTTTGGAATCATCAAAAGAATGTTAGGATGATAGAAACATCATAGGAGTATATCAAAGTGCGCAAAGAAATGGTTTATCAACCATTGAACAATTTAGGCTTAAAAACCAAAGAAAATGGGAAAAATGTATCATGAAGAGTTCATATGCTCGTTTTAATTCCCAAAACATGATCTCAATGAGTATAGAAGACTAGTGGAAGCGAGAGAATCATGTAGAAGTTGAAATTTTCATAGCGACATTTTAACAAGCACTCTTGTGTGCGTGAAAATAGAAGAGGTTGTATATAACCTTTGTAAATGGTTCAAGCCAAAAAATTTTCATATCATCAACCTCATTTCAAAGCTCAAAAATCATATGCACCATATGCAATAATTTGTTCATCAATAAAGAAGCTCAAAGTAGATTCTCAAGGGTTCAACCCAATTGAGATAAGCTAAGAATAATCAAGGCATTACAAATGCCAAAAATTAGAGCAACCATCAAGTAATAAGTCATGCTTTCAACAATACATGTATCAAAAGTCCCAACATATTCAACTAAGCATAACAAAGCAATAAAAGAAGCACTTTTACCATCAAGTACTTCATACCAATGATCAAACAATGCTTTAGAGTATTTTTACCATCAAATACTCCATCAAAAATCATGATCATCCACAAGTCATTATCAACTTGCAATATTAACCCTTTTAAGAAAAACAAGCAAATATCATTAGTACAAATGAGTTTTACAAAAATTCATCAAAATACAAAACATCATTAATGAAAATGCTAGAAAGTAAAGGGGTGGGGTAACATCATTCCTCATCCGAGGAGAAGCAAGATCCGGAATAAAGTCCTTGATGAATTTCTTTAACTTGCCGATAGACTTTGCATTTTAGAGGTCTTTTGCTCCAAAGCCTCATACCTCGTCTCATGAAAAGCCCTCATCTCATCAAATTCGGCTTGAGTATACCTCCTAGGTGGTTGAGCACCCCAGATTACCCTCCGGATTGCTCGGTTCGCCTTCTTCCACCAATCTTGGCCCGGCGTCATCAAAGATGTCATTAGGATCGGGAGACTCTTGACCTCTTCCTCTTGCCATTTTGGTTGGTCGGATGTCCATATTCTTGCGCATCGTGACTATTTGGGAGATATTGTCAATGTCGAAGTCATTTTGAAAAACTTCCGAGTTAAACTCCGACGGGAAGGGAGTCCCGATTGAATAAGAAGTTTACAAATCCAATTTCCCATAACCAACTTCTTATTACCTTGAGTAATGGACTCGATTAGACATTGAATGAGTATGGCACCAAAGTTAAGTGGTTCCTCCTAGCAATCTTATAAGTCAAAAATAATCCATATTGCTAGGCATCTTTCCCGACTTACCACAAATGCAATATGCGACAATGATCGATAAAATGCGATGCTCAAGTGTCATTGCCAACAAAGAATACTTAGGCCATACTCCCAAATACGTCTTGACTTCTTTCATTGAAACCCCCAACATTTCATCATTCCAAGTCCCGCAAGAGAAATAATCCCAACCACCTTCTCTAACATGTAAAAGCCGGCAAATATCATTGGGAGTCCATCTAAAATGACGACCCTTTATAAGTGAATTAACGGCAATCGCTTTCTATCATTATCATATTGCACCCACATATTAGCATAAAAATGTTGGATAATATCATCATCATACAACACATAAGCATGCTCCCATAAATACATCCAACCTTGCTCCTCAAAAATCCTCTAATCGTAGGATACTCATTCGCAAAAGAGCTAAAACGACACATTTTAGTCCTCGCAATAGTTTTACCTTTCATCCCCGTATCCTCATAGTACCATTCCGCATACTTATTGATGAAATTAATAGCATTCGGGAATTAGGAGCTTGAGTAACAAAAGATTTTTTACCTTTCGCCCAACGGCAATTTTCGAGCGAAATTGTTCGCGGAGCTCGGTGATTTGGGCCCGAGAGAGAATGGGATTTTGAACATCATCACCTTCTTGAGCCACGTTTCTTTGAGCGGCTCGAATATCCCTTTGTTCGGCTTCTTCTTGCCGATTTCTTGACGAACCCTCTCCGTCCCTTCTACGCTTGGAGATGGGATTTCGACCGGTGGAATTCTTTGGAGGTGCCATATGAGAAAGATTCTTGAGAAAATAAGAAGATTAGCAACAAGAATCGTGAAAATGATGAAGAATTGAAGATTCTAGAGAAAAGGGGATGAAAGAATCGCTCTTGGGGTTTGGGGATTTTGGTGCGTCTGTTTTGAGAAGAAGAACAGAACGATTTAAAGAGCAAAAATTAACCTGGGCGGCGACCGGCCGAGGTGGGGTGCGACCGGCCGAGGTGCGAGCGGCACGCCGCCCCCGCCGGACCGTCCCAGGTGATTTTTCTTTCTCCCGCATTTTTCAAAATTCGATTTTCCACCCCAAAAGTTTTAAAACTTTGCAAAAATATAAGTTTGGACTAAATCCAACAAATATGGGTTTTGGAAAACATATAAACGATAAAATCGAGACTAAACACGTAGTGCCTTTTAAGAGAAAATATTTGCAAGTTCAATTTGGGGCACTAAAGGGGTCAAAAAGAAATATCTTGAAAGATATGTGCATAAGCATAAAATCGAGTTAAAAAAATACGAGTAGACATACCTCGATGGTTTAAGAAACTTGATGACGTAATAGCCAATGAGTATGAAGTATGTATCCTACACAATTCTTAGACAACATATGCATAGAAAATACAAGTGTAGGCAAATAATATGAGATAACAAAAAGAGCTTATGCTAAGATTTCATAAGAGATAATAAGCCACATAAGTCTAATGAAAAAGCTCAAGAGTTTAGAAAAACATGCAAGGTCTCTTTCAAAAAAAAATTGAAACTCATAAATATATAAGAGACCTATTTAAAAATAAATGCTTGAAAAATCATTTTGCAATTAAGACACAATTAAAAACATGCATATAATTAAAAGAAATAAAATGCATATACAAATGGGGAGATACGGTTTACCAATTTCGCCGTTTCCACGGGTTGTGTCTTTCCCATTGTTGATGATGATATCTTCCCATTGAGAAGTCACTTTGTTGATGATGACTTCTCCATTTCCAAGTTTGGTTACCTTCCCATGGTTGATGGTTTCTTCTTCTTTGAAAATCACCTTGTTGATGATGTATTTGCCATTTCAAGGATTGTGTTCTTCCCATTTTTGATTATACGCTCTTCTTGGAAATTGGCTTTGTTGAGAGTAGTTTCTCCTTTTGATCAAATGAAACGTTCATTTGATGTTTTCTTGGTGGCATGAATTTTCTCCGATTTTTGCTTTGCCGGGTACCTAATAGCACATTGTTTTGTGGTACCCTCATGTGTTTGGGTCCTTTAAGATTAGCTTTGAGACTTTTAGGTCTCCAACAATATTTAGAGCTATTTCTAGCCCGACAAGAATTAGCCGTATGACCCTTTTGCCACAATAAAAGCAAGTAATAATTCTAGGAGCATAATGACCAATATGCATATTGACTTGATCCTTTTTCATATGATTAACAACATTAGGCTTATGATCAAGTCCTTTATCACAATTATGAATATCAACAATATTGGACATTTTATTGGTACTCAAGTTGGATTTTAATAAATCCTTTTTCATGCAATCAATATTCTCAACAAGAGTACCATTTTCTTTTTCAAGGTTTCTAACCTTGTCAAGTGTGGTGGTGTGAGCACATGATAGTGATTCATAGGAAGTAAATAAACTATCCTTATCATTTTTCAAAACAATGAATTCCTTTTTCAAATTTTTGTATTTAACAAGTAAGTTTTGGAATTCATCTTGTAGCTCATCAAAATCATTTTGCAAATCACTATAATCATTTTGAATAACAATATCATAAGAAGTAGAGGGCTTAAGACATACCTCATTTTCTTCATTGATGCCCATAAAACAATATTCAACTTCTTCATAATTGGAAGTTGTAGGAGGCTTATTCCTTAAATTTGAGCTTGTATGATCTTGAGAAGTAGATGCTTTTGTTTGACTCCTTTCATTTGCAAATACTCCATAGATGGCTTCTAATTTTTGCCATACTCCATGTGCCGACTTTATTCCTACAATATGTTCATATTCTAAATTAGTAAATGAACAATATAAAATATTTAAAGCCTTACCGTTTAAGGAGATGATTTTCTTTTCTTCATCATTGAGCTTTTTGAGGCCTTTTGAGGTGTATGGTGTATCTTTCGTCGGAATGGATTCTCCATTAATGACGGTGTTCCATATGTCGAACCCGCAACCTTGTAGATAGCATTCCATTCTTTCTTTCCAAAAATAAAAATTCTTGGAATCAAGTAGTGGTGGCTTGGTGGTGGAGGTGCGGATAGATGAGCTTCGTTCAGTAGCCGTTGATCGTTTCTCTTCACTCGCGATGTGAAACGAGCTTGCCAAAGAGTTTGGCTTTGATACCACTTGTAAGTCCAGTGGCTACGATAATCTAGAGGGGGTGAATAGATTATCGCCATCTTTTCGCTTTTCGCCCTCTTTTTCAAACCGAATGCTCAAACACAATAATAAGGTGCGGAATGTAAACAACACACGCCGATTTAAAGAGGTTCAACCCACTAGGGCCTAATCCTCTACCACCCCAAAGATATCAGGGATGGATTTGAAAAGAAAAAGAATTTTATTAATTACCAAAATTAATACAAATTCAACTTACAACACCTTGAAGAGCACCACACTCTTCTTCAACACCACCTTTGGAGATTACCACAATCTCCCTTTGAAGATTACCACAATCTTCCTTCAACGGCACCTTGTGAAGATTACCACAATCTTCACCCTTGAAGAGCACCACACTCTTCAACACCTCAACAAGAAGATTACCACAATCTTCTCACACCTAACACCTAGTTCACTCAAGTGTGTTCTTACCACAAGAACACTCACAAGGATATCTTGTGTTTGAATGACGACCACAAATTCAAGATTACAACTCGATAATTGATAATACAATAGAGTGCAAGTGTAATCAAGAATAGCCTAGACCTCAAAGATGTGAAAGTGATAAGCTAGGCAATTTTACAACAAGAATAATGACAATGAAAGACCAAGTGTTTGCTTGAAGTGTATCTTGTTGTGTTGTATCTCAATTGTTATGTTGGTTGCTCCAAATCTTCCTCTATTTATAGGAGATGATTGATCAAGCATAGCTCTCTTGGGGATTGAAAATCTACGAGAAAAATACAATTAAAATCAAGAATATAGCTGTTAGAAATCAATCCCACAATTTAAGGAAAGTTTGTCTCATTGTCAAACGGTCGAATTTGTCAAAACATAGCGACCGGTCGCATTTAAATAGACGTTGGAAAAAGTACACAAAAAATAATGGGCGACCGGCCGACGTCTACCTCGACCGGCCGACCATCACCCCAACCGGTCCCCTCATGGATTTTGCAAGGATTAAACGCTCGCTTTGAACACACTTGCAGTGCACCGGCCGACTCGGCCACGGCCGACCGATCGGCCGACGCCCAGATGCGGCCGGCCGACCGCTCTTTTTTCTTCCGTCTCATTTTTGCTTTTCAACACATCTTCAGTACGGGTTGCCCTATAGATACACTAGGTCGACCACGAGATGTAAATATTGTCCAAATTTTGTTTAAAATAAAACTCAAGAAATACTCCAAAATTTAGTAAAAACATTTTAAACCGATCGGAAGTATTAGGACAATCATTTAGAAACAACGTTTGAGAGTAAAACCCAATAACGTAAAATCATTAAAAGCGTTGTCCAATTTAGACGAAAATAAACTTTGAGAAAATACTCCGGAAAATATTAAAATCATTTTAAATCATTTTGGAGTATTTGGACAACCTTTAAAAACATTGTTTTGGTGATAAAATAAAATCATCAAAATTAAGATAAAAACATGTATCAAACAGATGCCGTCCATTTTTGTTGTTTTCTCTCACACATAGTACACAAAGTCTTTGTCAAAGGGTTGTATGAAATTGAAGTTGGGTCGTTTAAATGGAGGGTATCGAGAACTATATATATGGGATTGTGAGTGACAACGACAAGTGATGGATATGGTTTTATGGACATCCTTTATTTTCATGAGACTAACTCTTTTTTTTTTTTTTTCTTCTCTCTTTTATGGTTAGAAGCGACGAGGAAGAAGGCGAGAGAGATGGAGGAGGTGAGATTGAGTGGGCAGGGTGGGAGATGGAGGAAGGGGAATATTATGTAATTATGTAATTACAATGTCGCCCTTTCGTGTTTAAAATAAATTGAAAATAATTATTAAATTGGAAAGATCCCAACCATCTAAAATTTGAGATGTGTGGCCAGGATTAGTCCACACTGCCTCACTCTAATTATGTGGTCTCATTTGATCCTATTCCTATATATATATATATATATATATATATATATATATATATGGTTGCATATTTAAACTAATATAAATTTAAACCAAATTCATCTAAGGCATAAGAGTCCTCTATATATGTTGATAACATATAATTCGATTGCTTATCACCAAACCTACTTTTGATTTATAACCAAAGCTTCTATAATTAAAATTTTAGTTCTATCTATTTTTCCGTAAATTCACTCATTTTCCCTTGAAGTCTAATAATAATATTTTTATTACTCAAAAAATATATTACATTAATACGGTTATTCATGTTGCTTAAATTTTAAAGATTATAACATTATGAATTTCTTATATAAATTTTGAGATATATATGTTTGGAAGGGATTTGAGGTCTAATTTAATATAAAATCGGTCAATTTTGTTTGAAATTTCAAAGTATTCAAATAGTTATGATAGGAAAAATAAAGACGCCCAATTTTTCAAAAGAATTTGGGATATAGAAAGTCACTCGAACTTATTCAAGTGATATTGTAAATAATAATTAACTAAAGTTAAATTATACCTTTCCTTTTTAGCTTTTTAGCACTTAAGTGGAAAATCAAAATAAGTTCAAGTATATAAGGAAAAACGTTTACTCAATTATATGTTTGAAATATATATAACTTTGAAAATAGTAAGAGTAGTCATCTTTAATATTAATCAATTCTTACTATGAAGAGAAGATATAAATTATTATTTATTTCTAACAAATACATATGAATATAAAAAATTGACAATTTTAAGTTTATGAACCATGTATAATTTAAACATCCAATTTTTTTCTTATATATATATATATATATATCACGTGAAAAATATAATTAACTCTCAATCTTATTTAAAAGTGAAATTTGTTTCTAGTTAGTACAAAATAAGTTAGGAAAATACTCTAACAGATAAATTAATCCTCTCTATTCTTTTTCTTAAAATTTCACATTAAAAATTAATTTATTTTATTTTAATTTCATTAAATAAAAAATATAGCTATCATATATTTTATTTTAAATTTTATTTTTCATATGATATAAGCATTGATATACTTTTTAATTTGTTTGTTATTAATAATAATTTATATTGTCACATTTATTATTTATTTGATTAATAGAATATATTAGAAATATAATAAAACTGATTCTTGGATCTAATTTAAGATGTAAAAGGTTAAACAATTAATGCAAAATTCAGATACCAAAATGTCTTCTGTTCTGATTTTTAGGTCGCTTGTCTTAAAACCAATTACTATTTATCTACAATCAAAGCACTTGGAGTTAACTCTTTTTTTTTTTAATGTAAATTTATTTTATTGTTTTCTCTAAAAATACAATGGAGATACATCATTTGTTCATAAACTATTATAAATTAATACAATTGTGTATTTTATTAATCTTTGAATGATTATAATTTTATTATATAAATTTCATATATATGCTTATGAGGTATGTTTGGAAAGCTATTGAAATGTATTTTAATATTGATTTTATTTTATTTAAATATTCTTATTACACAAAAAGTTATGACAGAAAAATAAACTTTTAGTATTTGAAAAAGAATTTGGTATATGAATGGACACATTAAATTATGTATAAAAGACAAGTTCAATTATACCCTCTTCTCATACTATTAAACACATATACTCATTAGGGTTATAATAGGTACATCAAAAGTTTCAAGAAACCTTTAAGTGATTCACACTTTTATAAGTAGTATAGATATAGATAGATAGAATAGATTAATATTTTATTTTATATGTATTATTATTTTTTTTAATAAATTTTATATGTATTAATTAATTAATATTATCTATATATATATATAAACACAGAAGTCTATCAAAATAGTAACTTGAAATTTTCCCACCTATTTCTATTATTATTAAAAGTAACTAAAATCTTTGCAATCAAGGAAATAGTGATTATTATTTAATGGTAGTTTTTGGTAGTCAACTTTTAAGGTGACTTAATTAAAATTATATAAAATTTTAGTTTTATAAATTTGAGTGTGTACAACATTAATTATTATATTTTTTTAAATTTAATAATTTTCTTATTATCTTCAATTTGTCAACAATAACGCATTATAAGAACATTAAAAATTATGCGTGCGGTATTGGACATCAATTTGTATATTCATGTATTTTAGCTATTTATGATCTATGTATAGTTATTATTCGGCGTAGCCTGCGTTTCTTCATAAATATATAATTATATTTAAGTCGATTAAATTCAATTAAAATACTTGTTTTAATTAAAAAAATATCTCAAAATATATATCAAAATATTATATATTACATATATTCATATGTATCATTATTTATAGTAATGTAAAAAGAAATTAAATTTTTATGCAATATAAAATTGTATTCATAATAGTTTTCTGATATATAGAAAATTAAGTTTTATATTTATTAACATACTTTTCATGTTAATAAAAAATATTGTTTTATATTTATCAAATATTTTGATATTTAACTTTCAAAGTAGTAATCTTCACACTTATTAAGGATCTAAACATGTCTAAAATGCAATGGCGAGGAAGTTCCATTGTGCGGATTTATGAAAAATCAGTTTTCAAAGATCAAACACGAATACATAGTCTTGAGTGTATTTTTCATGATTATGATGTATGATATTCTTTCTTTTTGACTTTATCGATCAAAATCAAAACAAAATATTAAAATGTATTTTCATTTAATGTTTGATTATATGTTAAAATTATTACAATTGAGGGAGAAATAGTTTTCCTTTTGGAACTATTACGAAAATGCACATGTCACAGTATGAAACGGATGTCTCAATAAATATACACCATATGCATTGCACATGGGATTTATCTAGTACATATGAAGAGAGAGCAATTTAGGAATAGTAACATAAAGATTTTCCCACCAAAATCACATTACTAAAAAAAGTAATAAATATTTGGGATTTATTGTTTTTGGTAGTCAACAATTATTGTGTTAGTTGTACTTATACTTGACTTTGACCCGATTGCTTGAGATGCTAATACAATCAAGGAATATATGGCATGGCATGGTAAGATTATGCAACGCTTGATATCACCAGGTCATTTGACTATTCATCAAAAGTTCCAACCTCCAAACATAGTTTGCCCGTAATGTTGCGGTACACTAAATGTTTTCTAAGTTGTGTTTAAGTAAAATATAATATTATTTAAATAAATATTGTGCATGTTATGTGTCTTTTCAGTTTACATGGAGAAACTTAGAGTCAGTTCAATCAAGTGACATTTGAGGTCAATGACACACATTTACGCCGTGTTTCTATGAATGTTAGTGATGACATTGAGTGGATACTGCATAGGTCTCATTACCATGCGGGTCCACCAAGAGATGATATACCGTGGATAGAGCCACCGCAAGGCGGATGAGACACGGTAGAGAGCACGAATAATAGGCCACAAGTGCTTTGTGTTCCTCCCTCGGTTATGACTCCTTCAATTACGTGACCTTCTACATATACATCCGACATGGACCATGTATAAAATTTACAAATTTCTACAATTATTATTCTATTAAAAATAAACCATAAATTCATAAAACGATCATTTTAAATTATATATAACATATCTTTCTAAATCGCGATACCGCCTTGTAAACCGATGATGATGTATTATTATATCCTTTAGACTGATGTTTTCTATACGACTAAGTGCATCATATCACAATAGATATTATTTACATTACTATTGCGGGCAGATTATTGTGCTACAGTTCCAGATGTTGGATTTGATCGACTCACATTCAGGTGTCCACAATTCAAACATATCACCAGCTTTATTTCCGCCGACACTTAGTGGTGAAGTCATAATCATAGAGAGTCTAGCTCATCAGCTGCATCAAGTCACCATAACACATATGAACAAGATGATGACTCACCACCATATGTTGCACAAGACGAGCATGCGGATGCTGATAGACATAGGAATACTCGACAGAGGTCAGCACCTTGGTGTGGCACCAATGGACATAAATTTTAGAATTTATGATGACTTATATAATAGTCGTATAAATATATTACACACTTGTAATAATTTTTTTTCTCTTTTTTCTTGTTTATTTTTATTTAAATATTGTGTATTTTATAAAGAATAATAATAACATTTTTTTATTATAGAGTAATGTTCTAAAAATTCCTGCTTAACCCCGATTAGTCATTGCCTATGTCCTAGGTCCCCCTTGTCCGACTACAGTTTTTTTTTCTGATTAGGCCCCGCTTAACCCCGTTCAGGTCCCGCCTAATCCCGCTCAGGCTCCACCTAGGCGCTAGGCCCCAGCCTGCTGCCCGACTAGCGCCTAGTGCTTTTTAGAACAATATCTAAACAGTCGACCCGCCCCATTTCGCCTCATTGCTATCCTATTGAGTAGAGATGTTAAACGTGTCAGCCGGCCGTTGGCACCTGGGATGTTTAAATCGGGAAAAAGAGGGATAGAGCCGAATTATTTTGACTTGTTTAAATCCAGGCCTTTTTTGGCCCTGCACCGTTTGCTTAGCCCGAGGTCGTTAGGCTAGCTCAGTTAATCGGGCTAGCCCGCTAGCCCGACAATTGTGTTTTTTAAAAATAAATATAACTTTAATATTATAAATCTATTTTATTACATATTACCTATTACTAAATATATTTTTTCAAGCTCACATCTCCTCATCTTTAATAGGTTTAAATATATAATTCTTAAAACTATGACTTGAATACTTTTGAACAAAAATACCAGTCAGAGGAGAGGAACATAAAAACTTTCACTTGCTAAATTGAATTACTAATTTTTCTTAAAAGTTTACCAAATATTGCCCTTGAGATTTTGTAACTTGGTGTGGCAAAACAAACAGGAAATGCAACAGCAACCCCTGTAAAATGAAGTCATATGATTTTTTTTTAAAGTATTATTTTTCCGAATTTATATGGGTATATATTACATAATGCTATCTTTTATTATTATAGTTTTATTTTAAAATTTAGATCACGGAATATTTAAATTTTATAATTGTGTTAATGCAATATAATTATAAATTATGCAATATTTTTTTATAATGAACACTTTAACTTAACATGTTAAACTTAAATGTTATATATGTTCGAGTTTAAAATTTTAGATTTAAATATATATTTTTATTTTTTTGACTTATAGTCCGATAGTGACCCATTTTGAAGCTAGAGTTAGAGTTAGGGTTAGGTTTGCAATATGCTAGCCCATTTAATAGTGGTTTGTTTAACCCAAGCTCGTTTAGCCCGAAACTCGTTAGGGCCACCGCTTAACATCTATACTATGAGTGTGGGGGTGCATGGGACTTGGAGATTACCGAAATCGAACCGATATCCGGATAGAAAGATCTCCGAACCGAAAATATCCGTTGACTTTTTGACTTTCCTCGAACCGTACCGTACCGAAAATATTTATGGTACGGTTCTGGAGATTTTTCAAATACCCGTCGAGAATCAGATCAACCACTCCGAACCGAAGATCCGGGCTAGAACCGATTTTAAAGATTTTATATAAATACATATACATTATTTCTATGTTATTTTTATTTTGATATTGAATTAACTAAAAACTATTTGAAATTAAATTGAATATAAAGGAAAAAACTATAATAGTGCAACTATTATAAATTTTAAAAAACTCTGATATTAATAATAGAGTAAATCATTTGAAATTGAAATTAGTTAAATAATTATTAAATTGCACTTAAAAGAGAAACAAGTAATAGTACCATATTATAACAATATAAAAAAGATCATATTTTAATTTTTTTAGACATCACATAAATTATAAATATAATTTTATTGATTATGTTAAGTTGTTAAGTATGAGACATTGAGATTATAAATTTATACAAGTTTTTATTTCATGTTAATTTATACAAATTATTAGTTAATTATATATGTTCTAACTTCTATGTCAATAGAAGGACAATTGCCCAAATAATATACTATTATTGTATTATAGATGTTATTAAGTTTAGAATATTGGATTGTGTTACCTATTATAGTTTTAGTTTTCATTTTGAGGCTACACTAAAAAGAGACTAAAACTCTAGAAGTATATCCATTTGGTGATTTTTATATTGATTTTATTTTTTCTTTTTTTCCCCAAATTTGTATGTTTTATTTATGGCTCATCTCCAAATCTCCGAACCGAACGCACTGCCTCGCCCCATTAGAACCGAATCTCCGTCCGAACCGTCCCGAACTTTCGATGCACGGTTCGGGACTAAGATTTTTTTTCTATGGTTTGATTTGGAGATTTATTTTTAATCTCCGAACTTGAATGATTTCGGAGATTTCTAATCTTCGAACCGTCCCGTAACGTGCACACCCCTAACTGAGTGCCCTTGATTGAATAGAGACGTAACACACGGAAAGCGGAGAGGTTGGGTTTTGGAGGACATACGTGGATGCTATGATTGGTACATTGGACCGTTGCCTCCTTACAGCATTTCACACCCGATCACATTATTTCAGTTGAGGCGTGTTACTGTGTGGAAGGAGAAATGGCCTCTGCAACATATTCAAACATGGCTACTTACATGCCCTCAATCCCCAAACTATCCTCCACCTCCCATTTTCCCTCGTCAGTATATCCCTCCAACGCTTGTGGGTCCAATGGAATTTCCCGTCTCCGACTCATTTCCAGTTCAAGAACACATGCCAAGTTTGAGAAATTTCAAGGGCAAGACGACCTTGAAGAGGACGATGACCCACAACAAGAACCGATTCAACAATTCGTCGAAGAAACTGAAGAGGATGACAGGTGCAAATTTATTTGGTGTTAAATAAAAACTTTTTGTGTCACTTTGTTCACTTCAATAGTTAAAGTCGGTTCTATGTTATTTTAATCTGTTATTGTTGGAATGCTTTGTGGCAAACAATTACCTGCTGCCTTTATTGAAGTTGAAGTTTGTTGTTTCGATGAATGCTTTTTTTTGGGGAATAAATCGCCTGGGCTTTGTTGTGGTGGGCTGGTACAAAAGCAATTACATGGTGGGTATATAGGGTTGAATTGGATAATTTAGTGAGGGAGATGAGAATCCTATGGGAGTATTACCTCAATTACAATCAACTTTAGAAAACAGTAAAGTAATACTTTCTACATAACAAGAACGTGAGACAATGACAATGAGCTCTTACAATACTACCTCAATCACGAGACAAACTATGAAAGCAGGAGAAACAAAGAAACCTGTTGCTAATTAACATAAGAAATTGCCACTCAATCTAGTTTGTGGATGCCTTAGATTACTCTAGAAAGCACAGAGTCTTGGAGAACTTTACTATATTTTGATTTGAACGTTTAGCAAGTAGTCCGTTGTTCCACTCATGATGAATGTCGGATATAGACACAAAGATAGTATTAGTTAAACTAAATTCTTTCGCACACAACGTAGAAAAACCTCCATACTTGTGTCATCTCGTGGTTGAGGTTTCATTGCTTTATGCCTAAAGACACTTCCAGCAATTAACTTGTGGTTTCAAAGGCATTTTAGGGGAAGGTTGGATTTTCTGCTACTAGTCATAGCTGGGTAATTGCGAACAGTTTATAGGTGCAGTTTTCTCGGCACATTGTTGGTGAGGAGTCAGGATCAAACATGTCATTGACCATGATAAACCAAAATTCATGCCATGCCTTATAAACTACATTTTGAATTTTTCGCAACAAAAGTACATTTTGAATTTGTTTGCCATCCCTCATCTGGATTTTCTAGCTACAGAGCTGATTCCATTACCATTTTCTCTGTCCAAATCTGTTATTTTCTATGTTCACCAGAGCACATAATCTATTCAGTTTTCTACCATGCATTGCTTCTATTTCTGAACTGTTATCTGAGTGCCATAATGGTTTTATGGAACTTGGCCCCACCCTAATATATAATATGTGTTTTTGATGCAATAAATCACTAGAGCATGCCAACCTTTTATTGCACAAATGATCTATAAATAGACAGAATGGGTGTCAATTTTCTTCAAGTGAAATGAAATAAAAATCATTTCCACATGAAGTTCCTATTGACCTATTTGGTTCATTATAATTATAACTAGTTTTATCCATCCCCAAATGCCTTTCCACAGCATTAGTCACCAGAAGATGATTTTATCTGATTCATCCTGGATGCGATTTATATAAGTGGGCCTTAATTTCATTCATTTTGTGTTTCAGTTGCCTTCCTTCTGATTTGGAGGGTGCAGTTCGTCAATCAGGCCAAGCAAGTGCTGAATTTGTTTCTTCAGGTGGAATGAGAGCCATAGTAAGTATATGCAGATGTGTGAATACATTTCAGTTGGTTATGTTAGATGAAATGGTAGACAAGGGCTTGTTGCAACTGTAGCAAGAGTAATTTCCAAGCTCTGAACCTTGCACTTGTAACATACTTGGAACTTAAGACAAACTGTTGTTTTACACTTTTTGTTTCTCTAATTTGACTTTTAAATGCTCGATCCATAGATAATGCACATTCAGAAAATGGGTTTTTTTGCTCAATTGTGATTTCGGGATTTTTGCTTATTAAACCATTGAACTAAGTTGTCAATTGTTTCCAGTTGATAGAAACTATTTTCTGGGGAAAAAGAAGAGAAAAAGGAAAGAAACACACTACTCATGACCATGAATTGTTTACGCAATTTCATTTTATACTTATGTGTAACTGTTGTAGTGTTATTTGCGAGATGTCTGTAATTGTATTATATTTTTTATTTTCAATTTTCTCTTCTTCATCCTTCATTTTTTATTTTTTGTTGGTTTCTGTAGGTGGAGCTATTAATTCCACAGTTGCAGTTCCTTGATGATGAAGGGGCACAAGTTGAGCTCTGGGAGCTGTCAAAGATCTTCTTGGACACGCTTATTGAAGAAACAGGAGGCCAGGTTGGTTTGTGATGTTTCTATTATTGTAGTTCTAGCATTGAGACTCACGTGGTGATACGTTATGAGCTTATGTATAAATATTATCTTCTGCCAGGTGCAAAACAAATATATACATGTAATTATATATATGTATGCATATATATATATATATGCATAATGTATGCATATAAACATCATTATTAGCATTTTAGAGAGGAGGAAGCTCGTAACTGACCAGTATGGAGATTGAAGGGTTTGTAATGCCAAAATATCCATGTCCCAGAATATCTTTATGTTCTTCTTCTTTTCTCTGCATATTCACCTATCTCTATGAAATGGTGATACTATGTTATATTTTATGTAGTCAAGCACTGCACTTCTTATTTAGATCCACATGGGCATGCAAGTTATCTCGTAATTTTGTCTGAGATAATTTCAAATATTGAGATGTAAAAAGCCTTATGTTTATAGAGAGTTAAAGCCGTATTTCCGGATGCTGGTGCTGCTGCACTACTAAAATATCAGTGGAAAGATGCTGCATTTGGTTTCTCCAGGTAAATCATGCATAAGCATATTTGTCTTCTTGTCATCAATTGCAATTATAATTTAATTATGAATCTCCATTGAGTCCTTGAATCGATCTAATTGCTACTCCTTAGGTCATCAATTAGCTTTGCATAAGGTTGACATATATATTCTTGGCAACACTATTTTGAATCTCCTTTGTTTGTGTTTTTTAATTGCAAATGGACATCACTACCTCTGTATGCAATATAGCCATTTTGGTTCATTTTAATGTGATAACCATATCTTTTAACTGACAATCGTGATTTCCAAAATTAAATAAATTTATGTTGGATTTTGTCACATTGATTCCATAGCAACCAGGTGGCATTTCCCGTTATTTAGGTTTCTGAAAGGGGTTCTAGAGTTTGTACCTTAGATGCATTTGATTGTGTAATTTTTAATGACTTTGGGATAACTTGACATGTAAAGCATTAACTCTTAAAAGAAGCTCTTGGCAAAAGATCTTTAACGAGTGCGTATTTGGACTTTTGATTTTGGAAAAAATGATCGCGTAATTATTCACAAGTGATCAATCTAAACAGAAAGTACTAAGTAACAGCATCTGAACTTTTTTCTTCTTCTTTTGAAATGATTTTACTTGTATGTAATACTAGTTGAATTTTTATCCAGTCTAGGTGACCGGAAGCCTGTGACCAGTGAAGATGAGATTGTTGTGATGGTGGTTCCTGATTATCAGATGTTGGAATATGTTGAAAAAATTGCATCTGACCTCTCAGATGATCCGGTACTGATGCATCCTCATTTGTCATATGGATTTGTACATGGAATCATCCATGGCATTAGCACACAGAGTGAAAGGCACATTTTCAGTAGGGGAAAGAAACGGGACTTTTGGATGGGTTGGTTTTCTTTTGCTATTTCGTTGTTTATCAGGGGGCTGGCTCTTAAACTAGTCCCTTTAAAGTCCAAAAGTATAACATACCCTTCATATACTGTCTGATGGTATTTATTAAATAAACTCGTAAAAGATATTCTGCCTCACCAATTCGTACATTGGCTGGCGTTTTCCATCTTCTCATCCAATTCTTCTTCTTAACTTGTTTCTGTCAGCTGATTTCTTCAAGTCATTGAGTTTTGGGGTTTCTAACTTAAACCTACTCGTTGTCAAAATCTAACTAATTTATTCCTAACAGTGCAACTGAGAAGGGTATTCGTACATGCAATAATTACTCAGTATATAGAAGCATTCCTTGGTATTTAAACGAACATTACAATATTCAACGTTTGTTCCATACTCAGCTAGACCCTTCATTGAACTAAGTTCACATATTGCTGTTAGCCTAGGCCTCTTATCATGTGGAACCCGCGCCTTGTTAGTGAGGATGTTGGAGTTGGGATCAATGTTCGCCGGTTACGACGGAACTTTTTAAGGTACTTTCAGTTCTTTCTGACATACATCTTTATTCTAACTTAGTTGTGTTTGGGTTTGCTCATAGTATGAATCGTCTCTGTTAATTCTCTACCTCTTTCCATAAGGAAACAGAAATTTATTCTCTAATGTGTTAAACTACTACCTTTCAACTCATCTTTATTTCAGTGTCTGCAGTTCTGTAGTTACTAGCATGTATTAAAGGTTTAGTTAGGAATGATTCATCAGAAGTAGTTGATTGTAGTATGTATTGTTGTGGCTTTATTTATCTAATTATGTTTCTTTTCCTTTTTTGTGTTTGTTTTTTTGGAAGGTTCGGCGTATGCTTTGCTGCTAGTTTACTGGCTGAAACAATAGTGGTGCTTGTCTGTTGTTAGCATGAGACCAAATAACTTATGATGTTTATGTATTGACAATTTCTTTATCATGAGATAAGTTGTTCAGGTCATTGTTCTCATTCATGATTTCTGTACAGCAAATTTACAGTTGTCTACTCGATGAAGCCTCTTCCATCCGGTGCTGTGTTTAGATGTTACCCAGGGTAAGTAATCATCTAACTGTTTCATGGTAATTTAAATGTGGCCAATAGAGAATCATGTCATCTCTGAGATCATTATAGTGACTTTAAAGCAAACCTCCAAATTCACCAAGTCACTTTCCTTGTTCGTTGTTGTGAGGAGTTTTGGTTGCAGTGCAGTGTCTATCTTTCTTCTTATGTCTTATTGCATCATGAATTAATCATGACCAACTTTATTTGTTTGTTCTCGGGACAGTAAGCCTATCTGAATACTGAAATATTTTTGGTCCCACATCAGACTATGGAAGGTCTTTTATGATGATAAGGAAAGGCCCAATAGGTATCTGCTTGCCAAGGAACTGATACGACGTCCTGATATAGAAGAACTCGAGGTTAGTTGCTCTCTCATGCTGAAAGCTGAAAAAGGCCACAAATTTTGGGGCAAGATTCTTTTGTTTCCTCTTATTCTTTTCTGTAGCAGTAACAATACTATATTACTCGAATCCCACGCTTATTTAAATAAGGGGCAAAATAAAGAGAAACTATCGGAAGCAAATATTTCCATAACAGGAAAGGATAAAAGTATTTTGCTAATCAGTGAAGAAATGGGGAACTAGTTTGTGTTTTCTTTTTCAGTTATTGGGGATACTGTTGTGTCGATGTACTTAAACAATGTCTATTTATTAAAAAAACAACAGAAAAGTGACACCACCTAATAATCACCATATGAATGGTGCTGAATTCTCTATACATGGAAGCTGTAGATTAAAATGTTGGGTTGAGAACACGACAGTTTTTGAGATTACGGATTTGTCAAAAAATGCTGATAATTTTGCTTTTTTTTTTTTGGCAGATTATTTTTGGTGGGCAAGACAATTCAGAGAAGGGACCATCTTTGTTTGATCAAGCAGCAGGCATCTTCTCCTCTTTCAACCGTTTCATGAAAGTCATCTCAAGATGAATTTGAATTTTCTTTCTTATCCATATTTGCATTTGCAGCTCTGTATGACATTCAATTTTAAACATCTATCTGTACCGATGTAAAATTCTTATTATGTATCTACAAATCATACTCCAGAAAATGTAAGACGAGTCTTGTGCATGAGATCACATTCCTGAAGAAAATGTAAATGAGTCCTTGTAACCGTAGGAATTATTGCAAGTTTTGTTAGTTTCTGAAACTATTCTACAACTAGATTTTACAAATTCCACCCTCAACATTCTATTTTCTAATTTTGATAGTCATGCACCAAAACAGCAGTTGAAGTTTTTGTTTGTGCATGCTACAGAATAATTTTCACACAGTTAATCATAAGCATCAACTGGAAAATGCACCATAAATAAATGTCGCTATGTAGCAGACCAACGATTAATTAATACAACGCACAAGTCATAGGTGTATTTTAGTAGCTAAAAAATTGTTTGTCTGCACCAAAAGAAAGGAGCGCGTTACTCTACAATGCTTCAAGCCATATTCGAAATAATGGACTACGGTGTGAAAGTAATATACAACCATCTGCTGTACAGTGAATCTATACTGCAACATAATGACTACAAATCATCTATACAATTTTCAAATGAATAGTGGCCCAATGGTTTTGTTGAATTTAGCGATTGAGCTGTATTTAGAACCAATCAACATGCTTGGTTGAGACCTTGGCATTCTTCTTAGGTTTTTGATAACGATTATTCTCATAGTTGGCTTTAACAATGAGACTATATAGCAACTCGGCCTCAGCTGAAGTATCATATGGCATGTTCAGGATGCTGCAAAATATAGAATATATAAAAGCAGGGATGAAACTCACACAAAAAGAAGAATAAAGAAAAAGTTTCGAGACAGAGAGTGAAAGGTATATAAAAGGTAACCTGTCAAGAAGCTCCTCCAGAATAATTCTCTGTGAAGGTGTAACATAATGAATACAACTTCTTGGACACTGACCGACTGCAAGGTGAACTTGATAGTCATCAGCATGCCCTGAGGAAAAGGAGAACGAATCCATTAAAACATCCAATGGGACTAAAAAGCTTTGTTTTTGCGGCATATTCCACCCCCTTGAATCACACTCAAATAGAGAACCTCATTTCTCAGAAATACCATTTCAATAGGGTTTTCTTTTCTTCTTATTTTTCTGTTTTGCTTTAGTTAGGAAAATTCCATGATAGAGTTATTTCTAGGTATCGCAATAATAAAGAAGATAGAACCAACCTTGAGAAGTTGCACATGCTGTCCCTGTTACTGAAGAAAATTTAAAAGCATGAGGTGCCATATTTACACATGAATATGGACAACCTGCAGATATTAACACGAGTGAGAAGTACAAGTCTATCATTTAAAAAAATAGAAAAAAGGGACAATATAAAAGTAGTGACCCAGCGACCGATGCAAGTGAAAATCCTTATTGGCAATTGCAATTTCCAAGTTATTACAGAAATTGTCTGCATTGTAGAATAATCTATATATATTGATGCACTTAACAATAGTAAGTGCAGATGCGTTATCCTAATGAAACAATAAGATTATGACTTGGTTTTTTGTAAGATAAATACCACATATAAAGTTAGATGGTGCATGATAGTAAAAAACTGAGAATTTGCCAGAAGAAATGAAATACTTCCGTTAGGTTTAAATAATTTTATGATTTAACCATCGGGGTCCAAATAAAGTATTCACGTATAACAATGCTAACATCATATCAATAGAAGTAAGAGAGTGAAGAAAGAGGTCGTAGCAACTATGGAGTTTCTCTCTTTTCTACCTTTATTTAGGAGGGTCAAAGCCATGATGTACCATGATATGCATAGAAAACTATTCAAGGCGACAAAGTTTATATCTTTTATTCATCTAAATGTTCAATAAAGAAATGTACTGAAAGAAGATAACTATACTTTTGAAGCAAATATACAGGTAGTGCTGCAAAATAATTGCAAAAAGCATTAAAAATTATACCATATAAAACCAGTTCTTCAATCATTAGATAGTAGGCAGCAATTTATAAACGTGCACTACTACGGCCACTTTGATAACAGTACTATACAGTGGTGGTGCCTCAAAGATTCATCCTTACCTCATTTTCCAGCAGCATGTTTCTGGTACATAATTATGTTTACTAATACAATCAAAATTTCAGATTGTTTGTTTTAAATTAATCAAACAATGCCTCAATGACAATGGCATCAACAAAATTGTGGGGAAATATGTCAATGTACCGAAGAGTTGTATCCATTTATAGACAAAATAATCTGAGATGGATTGTTTCTTTAAGGAATTGTCTTTCGATGAAATCATCATCATCATCATCATCAATCGCACCTTATCCCACTATGTGGGGTCGGTGGTGTGAAGTTTATAGTGTCAATTAATTGTCTAAAATTAGTTAACACTACAAATTCACATAAAAAGCAAAGTGGCAAAGTTTTACGCCGGATGCCCTTCCTGACGCAACCTTCATACGAAGGAGAAATGAGATGAAATTCCAAAACCATCATCATCATAAGTTTTTCCACTTGCATGGAAAATACGATGAGACGGCGATGAGTTGAGGTAGTTGCTCTAGTCATATCCCATTACATAATTGATATAGTAAAATCAACATGTACATCATGGAACATGACCACTGTCTTACTGATGAAATGGTTAGACAAAATCCTATGCATTCAGGTCCTTTTCACAATTTCTCAAAGGTCTATTTTTACGAGTCTGAAATGTCAAACTTCTTAGACTGCTGTGTGCGGGTAAATTCTGACAATTGGCAAGATAAATACTTCAGAAAGATCCTCATTTCACGCAGTTACTTCAGTTCCAATGTCAAAAAGGACATGTTTAGCACAACATCTAGGAACATAGATACGAGGAATACTGTTTCAATCTTGGCAAGTCAATGTTTGAAATAAACACACAAGACCTCATTGACAAAGAATAACGAAAGAGTTGGTACCTCTGCCAATGCAAAGAACCCCATTAACAAAAATATCATATGCCTCGCATTCTGGTTGGTCAAATGGATCCATACATTCTCTACACATGCGAAAAATTAGTGGATTAAGATCATAAACCACGGTAAAATCAACATTTACCAAAGAGATCGACAGATGATGAAATCATCAGACAACTTTTGTGAAGATTTTATTTGTTGACGTCCAGCAAAGGACTTTTGGAGTCTATAATAACAATTATGTAACTGCAATATAAAATAGTCATGCCATAAAGTAATACTCAACAAGAAGAAGCGTATAATGTTCTGTTTACCTCTCAATAATCTCAGATTTGCTGTAGTTGGATAAGATCTGTTCAATATAGCAAATTACTTCTGGTCAGCCATTGTCTAATCAAGAAATTAAAATTCAATGGAAGTCTTTGTCATTTGATGGATGTTAGCATGGGGAACAAAAACAAGCTAAAACACGTTTTGTACAGTAAAAAGAAATATCATTAAGTAGATCTGAAACATATATAATGAAGACTTTTACAGCTAAAGTTTCAAACTGCTTGACCATATCAATATCAACAATAACGAATTTATAAGAGCCCTTTCTAACTATTGAATTGCCCTTGAAGCAATCGATATCATAGAAATTTACTTCAAAATTGAGTCCATACATTCAAACACCAAAAAAGAAAAAATTGCTAAATGCAGTATGAACTCAAAAGGATGAAATGGAATTTTATATAACAAGACATAGACATGAAAGAGAGGCGCTATTCTTTACCCTCTTTTCCTCTAAGTAGACCCACCCACTTTTCAAATCCACTAACATTTCCCAATTTATCCTTCCTCTAACTTTATGTGGCATATGACTATGTGGCACGATTGTGTGGCACTTGACTTTATGGCACGATCGTGTGACACGATTATGTGACACATTATAGCACGATCATAGCGCCACCCGACATGAAATTGGAATACTAATTACTAATGAGCCTTTCATCCTCGACGAGCAGATTCAATAGGAAAACCGGTTGATGCAAATGATTACCTCATAGGCTTGAATCACACGCCGAATCATTATATCCGAGTTTTGCCCATCTCTTGTTACATCTGGATGAAACTGCTTGACCTGAAAAACCACCCCACCCCCACCACACAAAAATTACACAAACAAAAAGGGAAAGAAAAGAAAAAAAAGTAAGGAATGCAATCAGTATAAGAAGTAAAACAAGTTCTACAATCCTGAAGAACCCGTATTGCTCGAAATTTGAAAAAGTACTTTCAGAAACGGAAAAAGGGTTCTTTAGGTGATTACTTTGGTTCGAAAAGCGGCTTTTAGTTGTGTAGATGAGCATTGAGGGTCAAGTCCCAGCACATCGTAAGCCCAAGAAGTGGTGAGGGTTTCATCATCTGAATCACCATTCTTCCCACTATTGTAACTGCAACTCACTCTAAATGAAGAAGAAGAAGAAGAAGAAGAAGAAGAAGAAGAGATTGAGGGTTTGAATTTGGAAGCAGAAGAAATAAATGGGCAGTAGCAGGTGTGGTGAGGAAACTTTGGGTATTTTTCTTCTCAATGGTATTGAAGAATAATAGCTGTGAGGTTCCAACCGTGTTATTATTGCAGAGTGAAATGGGTTTCATTTTTTAGCCTCTCTTTCTAACAGGCAAGAAGGAAGAGTGGACTGCAGTTGGGTTACGCTCTCAAAGTCGTTGGATCGTTTCCTTAAAAAAGAAAAAGTCGTTTGATAGTTGGGTGGCGCTTATCGCAAGAGACCCCAAATTGATGAAAGACACTCACTTTCTAATATTTCAAAACGCGTTAAGTTAAAAGACTATAATACCCTTACTAAAAGCCAAGTTCTAAATACACACCCCAATCTCTAAGACACTCACATCATTCATTACACTTAAATCTACTAAAACACACCCACCCACATCCTTCAACTACATTCTTCTTCTTCTTCTTCTTTTCTTTCTTGAGAAAAGTCGAAACCTTGTTCTTATAAACCCTAGTTTTTTCGACACCAACACAACAACTTAAATGGACAACAAAGATTTGATTCCTCCAAATATTGTAAGTATCTTCTGGTTTTCATTCAAAATTATGTAATTTATCCACTTTTACCGCTCGATATTTTCGCACGCACCATTGTTTTCCGAAGCACGCATCGATCAAAGATGGCACGATCATCACGCCGATCGTGCCACATGGGCAATATGGCACGATCACATGTTCAATGATCGTGCCATATCGTGCCATATTGCCTTATGTGACACGATCGAAGGTGGAACGATCATGGTATTGATCGTGCCATTTTTGACAGATTTGTTTTTTTGGGCTTGTTGATTTTGTTTTAATAGGGTATGGCCTCGTTGCTACGGAAAATAGTATTGTTTGTCCTCTCAAGAATGATGAGAATGTTGAAGAGCTTGGTGTTGTTTCGATTACACACACGTATTCACGACGCATTTGTTATTTGTTTCTCGAGATAAATTATTTGATTGGGTGCGTGAGAGAGGACATGAGCACGTCATGGTAATTGTAATAAGTAGGTCGGACGGTGGTCAAGGAAAGAAAAGACCTCGGATATTTTTGGCTTGTGAACATAGTGGGCATTACCGTGATTCAAAAAAAGACTAGAGATGTCGAACAAAATGATGCTAAGAAATTTGAAAAAAAGTCTCTAAGGGAGAATCTGAACTAAGAAATGTGGTTGCCCATTTCGTTTGAGGGGTCGGGCAAGTAACAATTGAAGGAGAATGGTCACTAAATGTTGAATGTGGTGTGCATAATCATCCAATTGCACAATATTTGGAGGGTCACTCTTATGCCGGTCGATTATCAAGAAGTCGAGAAAAGAATATGTGTTGGATATGTCACATGGCAATACTCGGCCAAGGACATTTTGTTTGGCCTACAAAATAAGTTTCAAGATAATAAGTCCACCATACGGACTATCTACAATGCCCGTATGAAGAATAGAGTTGTCGAGCGTGAGGGTCGATCTCAAATGCAACAACTTATGCATAAATTGAAGGAGCATGGATATTTCTATCATCATAGACGTTGCGAGACGAGTAACACCGTGAAGGATATATTCTTTGCTCACCCTACAAGCGTTGAGTTGTTGCGTGCTTTTCCGAGTGTCATTTTTATGGATTGCACATACAAAACTAATAGGTACAAGTTACCTTTGTTGGAGATTGTTGGTGTGACATCGACACATATGACATTTTGTATTGCAGTTGCTTATATGGAGTACGGCGGGAAGATAATTACATATGGGCTTGCTCGGTCTTAAAATCATTGATGGACCCATCTTCCCGCCAAATGTGATTGTTAATGATAGAGAATTAGCTCTAATGAATGCAATAGAGACGACATTTCCCACTTTCGAGACATTTTCTCTATCGGTGGCACATTAGTAGGAACATTTTGGCAAACCGCAAAAAAATATTGGCCACAAAAAGAGAAGTGGGAATCTTTTAACCTCTATTGTAATTTATTGGTCATCGCAGATTCTCGAGCAATCATTTTATGACTTAATTAGAGATTGCAATCGGATTTTGTGATTATCCATTACCGTACAATTTGTAATGGAGCAATGGATGGGGCCGTATAAAGAAAGATTTCGGTCGCTTGACGAATAATGTCATGCATTTCGACAACACCACAACAATTTGTAGTTTTGTTTTAAATAGACAACGTAGTATGCGTAACTATGCTCATCATTTTTGTATAGTTAGGTTACTATCGTTGGTGTTTTTTTTGTCTTTGGGAGCCATTTGCATATGACTTAGATGGTTTCTTGAATTGTGGATATGAATGGTTCAAACGTGGGGTGTTTTTCTTTAATCAATATAAATTTGCATTTTCACGTATATATGGTCGGAATGTTGTTATACAACGTTAATATTGCATTGTAATTATTACATTGTATGTCTTACGCACAAAATTATGTACGATTAAGTATCCACTAACCCAAAACTATATACACATTATTATATAACTAAACACACGAATCCTATTGCTAAATACACATGATTCCAAAACAAGTATACATAAATGTGTACTTAAAAATAGTGCAGTTTTACATAATTTTTGCATCTTATATTAATTATAATTGTAAATGTATGCAATAATAATTTTTTTCGCCAATGACGCTTAGTTTAATATAAAATGTAAATGAAATCTTACTGATAAGAATTACAAAACTAAATATAGAAAAAAATTGTATATGATAGTTGAAAATTATAGAAAATTGACAAGATGTCTATAAGACGAGATATATATTAGTTATAAAAAAATTAATAAATTGGGATATATATATTAGTTATAAAAATTTAATAAATTGCTACCGTGTTATTTTTTGATTCAATTGGATAATAAAGTAATGAACATACTAAATAAAAACTATAATTATTTTAGATTATAAATTGATATAATAATAATATTTAATTTTGAAATATTTGATATTTTTTCTTAGTATTTGATACTCTTAACTGATAACCACAAACCAACAATAGTTTTTTTTCGTTTTAAGACTAGCGAAGCTTTATTCAATGAGGAATGAATATGAGACAAATTTCAAGTTATTATATTTTTTTATTATATTATATCATGCAAGTGATTTTATGCTTTTTGATTCAAAAGATGGTCTTAGATCAATGAAAACACTTTTGGTACTTAAACTTCATTTGATAATTTTCAAATTACACTTTTTCATAAAGATTTTTTTTTTATGAAAACATGATAAATTTATATCATATTTCTGTTAAGAAAAATATTTCCTTAACATTGTGAAGTATTCATTTTTTTAACAATACAAATTCAATATGAAAATACATGTTTTACAAATATATACATATATAATTATTTATGAGTAAGTCTCATGTGAGACCGTCTCACCGGTTTAAATTTATGAGAAGGATCTAACCCATTTTACAAATCAAAAACAAGTTAAATCCATATCCAAATGAGTTATACATAATATGGGTCAATTAGGATCCGTCTCACGAAACTAATTCGTGAGACCATTTGATATGAGTTTTTGTCATTATTTATAGCGGATGGGATCTTCTATTTCAAAAAGTGTTTTCTCTCTATTCAAGCATTTGTGTGGATGATTGACACGTGTATTACACTTACCATGTTAATTTTCAAGCATAAATCAAGCGTAAAATTGTAGGGTTCTAAAATGGTAAGTGTAATACACGTGTCAATCATCCACACGGTTGAATAGAGATGAAACACGGTTTTGGAATAGAAGATCCCATCCGTATTTATAGAGAGGTAGAATGCATGTGTATATGTGTGTGTGTGTGTGTGAGAGAGAGAGAGAGAGAGAGAGATAAATATAAACCGGATGAATTTGACATTCAAATTAATTTATTATTAAAAATATAACTTTGAATTTTTGATAGATAATTTTTTGTTTTTATTTACCTTATATGAATATTATAATAAAAATAAACTAATAAATACTCAATCATGTTAATAGATATTTGTATTATAAAATAATAATATTAAAATAAAATGCACGTGCAATGCACGGGGGGAATTACTAGTAATCCTAGTAGTGGAAAAGGAAGTGAAACACCAAAAATGGAACATGAAATTTGTTTCCGCTATTTGCACCCTCATTTCTTTATAAATACACCCCTCCATAATATTTACAAAATTGCCATGACTTAAAATGACTGTAATACCCTTACTATCACCAAAAAAAATCAAAATACACAACTAAATCTCTAAATACACCTCTATCTGTTTTTTTCAAATTTATATTCTTCTTCTTTAGGGCTCAAGAAGTAAATCCAAAATTCACGAATTTGACATAGAAAATCCAAAAATTGCAACACCATTTCGAACCCAACCTATAAAACCTTAAATCTATATATTAAAAAAAAAAGAATGAAATAATTTTGCACCTAATGCTACTATCATAATAACATGATAGTGAAAAGATTTAAAAAAATATGACTCTTGAGCCTTAGGTTGTATCGTTGGCGTCTCCACTGTACATTTTTTGTGGTGAGTAATTAAGTTTGTTGCTAGAAGGGCAAGATAGGAAATATATAGGAAGTGCATTTATTAATTAGGTTGGTTTATAAAATAGGGTGGGGTATATGAAGTAAATGAGTGTATTTATTAAAAATATGGGTACAAATAGTGCCTCCCGCAAAAAAAATGAGGAAAGTGAAAGTAGTCTTTAGGAGTGATAAGTTATAAGACCTTTTTTTTTTGGCCTTTTTTGTATATTACTAGATTAAAAAAATATAACAATACCATAAATTAAGGGGTGTGTTTAAATTGGTTTCTTTAAGGGTTGCATTAAAAAAAAAGCCTTATTTATTTAAAAGAATCAACCAATTGTATATGGCCATCTAGTAACTGTATATAGTCATTTAAACGACTTTATATTGCAGCTTAAACGACATCGAATATTTCTTTTGTGTAGTTTAAACGCATGTACCATGTGGTTTAAATGACCATAAACTATTGTATCCGTTATATACATATATATCCTTGAAAAGAATTGATCAAAGAAGACGTATGTGCTTCATGGTCAAACAATCCACATTTGGCACTAAGTGATCTAGAACTTTACCTCTCAAAGTAAGCGGTGAAACCAACAGAAAAAGGTAATAAAGAAGCTTTTCATTTATCTAGCCAATCATAAAAGCCTTAAACAATATCAAGGAACTTCATAACAAAACTTGCCATAAAGACTATTGTTACATATGATGATACATCAACTCGCAGAGCTTGGGGATTACGGGTCTATTTGACGGAAATGGACAAGGTTAAGCATCCTTTCAAATGTTCACATATTGTGCAAAGGAATAATTCTAGTTAAATACGATGATAGGAAATTCAACGAGATTTTTCTCAAAAACAAAACCCTTAATTCAACGAGATTTTGGTTTGAGATTTTTCTCTCTAAAGAATTCTCTGCAGGAAGCCTCACATCTTGCTTACTCTTTCATCGACATTAATTCTTCTTCTGTTCGTTAACCATCTTACTAATCTTCAAAACTTAAACACAAAATATTGTGTTTCTTTCATCGCTTCTTCTAGAACATTAAAAAATAGGGTTTGCTTGAGAGACTTCCTCCTTGCGCAGTTAGGGTTTTGGCCCTTCATGGCGCCGATAGTCCATCTAATACTCTTTGCTCGAATCTTTACTTTACCTTTCTATCTATCTCTTCACCAAAGGTTTTGAGTGTTTTCCAAACTTTGAGAGATTTCTCTTCGAGGGTTTCTTCGGTCTTTGCTCGTTTCGATCCTCCCTCTGATTTATTCCTTTGTATCTTCAAAGATGGGTCTAGGAGCGTATATTTCAAGGGTTGTTTTGACTACCTCTCTGGATCTTTATTCCTTAGAGGTCTTCAAAAGCGACTTGCGGGTTTTTACTGGATCTATGGATACTCTGAGTCTTCTTTTTGGAGCTTGGTTTGTGCTTGACTTTTGAGACTGTGAAGGGTTCTTTTGGCCCTCCTAGCCTAAATCTCATCCCTTTTGGGTCTAGGAGCGTATATTTCAAGGGTTGTTTTGACTACCTCTCTGGATCTTTATTCCTTAGAGGTTTTCAAAAGCGACTTGCGGGTTTTTACTGGATCTATGGATACTCCGAGTCTTTTTTTGGAGCTTGGTTTGTGCTTGACTTTTGAGACTGTGAAGGGTTCTTTTGGCCCTCCTAGCCTAAATCTCATCCCTGTTGGTGGTCGCGTACTTGGTTGCGAGAGTTCTCTTTGCTGCTGGTGTAGGGTTTTCTTGGACCTCTTGCCCCCATGGAAAAACACCCTCAGTCATCTCTTGCTAAGGCGAAAGGGAGTGCTAAACATGTTTATTTTGAATCCCCTAACCCTACCTCCTCTGAATCCAACTCTCGAACCTTAGATTCAGTGGATTCATAGACGTTGGGTGACACGAATTCCTCTTCTACTAATCAATCAAAATATGATCTAATTTCTGTCTCTCATTCAGGTTCTGAAACCCTCCCTGATGAGGAAACCCTACTTCGTGACCCTGGTGGAAACAACACTGGTCCCAAGCCTGACCACTCTGGTGTTGATGGTGATTTGAGCCCTAATGGTAATATCTCTTCTAAACGGCCTTGGCTTCAGGTTGCTAACCCATTAATATCCCAAGTATGTTTTAAAGAAAACCATTTGCTGATCTTAGAACCGTTCAACAATGTGATGAACTTAAAATTAAACCCCTACTTTGTGACCCTATTGATTCTGACACCATTGAATTCGATGAAGCTGAATTATGTGATGTTCCCAATGAATGGGGTTATTGCTTGGTTGTTTTGATGGGAAGTGGTTTGGAATGATCAACATTAAAAAACTTGTTAACTTTTGGAATGTTGGTTGTGAGGTTTTTCCTTATGTGAACGGGTCAGTATTATTTTTAGATTTGACAAATTATCTGATATGGAATTTTTTTTACAAGGGGGCCCTTTCTACTGTCTCGGTAGGCCTCTGTTGTTGAAATATTTTGATTTTGAAAGTTCTCCTAGAAATGCAAACTTTTCTATTGTGCCAATTTGGGTGAAATTTCCCTTTTTGCCTGGCCCCTGTTGGCACCCTGCTGCATTTGGTAGACTTTGCCACAAAATTGGTACCCCTATTTGTAGTGACATGCCCACATTTGAAAAAACTAGGTTTGTATTTGCTCGAATCCTTATTGATATTGACCCTTCAAAAGTCCCCCTAAAATCAAGTTTTATCAAATCGCTTTAATGGCAAATCTTTTGAGCAAACAATTGAGATTGATTTTATTCCTCAGTTTGGGTAAAACAAATGTAAAAAATTTGGGCACTACTCTGAGGATTGTGGTGGTAAAAAGAAAATAGCCCCTCTTAAGGTTGATGTTATTAAAAACCCCACCACAAAAGATAAAGGTAAGAAAATTGTTGAAACATCTATTTTTTATCCTTCTTTTAATTCTGAGGGTTTTGTTGTTCAGAATAATGAAGGAACAGGACCAAAATCCTTACCCTCTTACTACCCTTTGGGTGAGAGTAAGGATGACCCTCATGTTCCCTCTGCTTCTGTAGTTCCTGAGATTAATAAACCAACTTCTGAGAATGATCAATAGTTGGTTGTGAATGATCCAACTATTATATCCATGGGGGAATCTCTTGAGATCCAACCCCCTATTACTGTTGTTTCTAATAATTTGGAAATGTTAGATGTTCCAGCTATTTTGAAAGGCACTGAAGTGATTGGACCTCCTGGTCCTTTACCTTCTAAGGATCAGAAATTGGGCAATATGGAGGATGTGCCCCCTGGACCCTTCTCCCCTCCCCCTTGTCCTGTTCAAACCAAAGTAGAAGAGCCCGAATTCTCTCCAATACTTGTCTAAAAGTGCTAAAAAGAAACAGAAAAAAATAATAAAAAGAAGAGTCCAACCAGGAATCCTCTTCTAATGCTACTGAAATAGGTAATCCTGAAGGTGGAGGTAAACACCCTTCAGGCTTAAGTAATGTTTCTTGTCAATCTAATACTGTTAGCAAGAATGCTTCTCTGGGCAATGGTAGAAATATTGTTCCCAGATCCTCTGTTGGTAATAACCCAAGGAAAAGAATTGGGTCAAAATGATTGTTGTCTCCTAGAATGTGAGGGGTTTTAACAACCCCATTAAACATAAAAATATTATTTCTTTTGTTAAAAAAAAAAAGAAAGTTGATGTGCTTTACATTTTGTAAACTAAACTTGAATCTGAGATTGTTTCCCATTCAAATCTCTGTGATTTTATTGTTCAAAACAAGTTTCCTGGTTGGTTGTCAGAATAACTTTCATCTCATTAAAAATGACAGGATTATGGTTCTCTGAATCCCTATATTGTTGATCGCAAGTTTTAGACTTAGACCCCAAATGATTCACTGTTTTTTTAAAGTGCAAAGTCTCTCAAAACTCCATATTTACTTTTCATCTATGGACTTAATTTCGGGTGAAAGAAGAAGGCTTTTATGGAACAAAATGTTGGATTTAGGTGACAAAATTTCCTCTCCTCGTCATTTGTTAGGTGATTGTAATAGTATCAAATCTCCTGAAGAAAAACTTAATGGAGAACCATTTACTAATACATCGTGGAAGAATTTCATGACACTTGTGCTTACCTTGGTCTTTTCAAGTACATTCCACTGGTTGTTACTATACTTGGACCAATAATATTGTTTGGTGTAGCTTGATAGAGCCTTTAATTAACTCACTTGGACCAACTCTAATTGGAGGTGTTCGGTGATATCCCCTGTCCCAGGGAATGTATTTGATCACTTTCCCATAGTGGTCTATTTTTTTGAACAAAATATTGTTCTTTCGAAATCCTTTAATTTTTTTAACATGTGGGCTCTTCACCCCGACTTTCTCCACTTTGCAAAAAGTAGCTTGGAATCTTTTCTTATGTGGTACAACACAATTCATTCTTTGTAAAACACTTAAATCTCTCAAACCCTCTCTTAAAGAATTGAATAAGCAAAGATTTCGCCATATCTCTTCTAGAGTCAAGCAAATTAAAGTTACTCTTAGGAGTAACCAAGAAAAGCTTCATGTTGGCCCTTTAAATATTTCTCTTCTTGATTTTGTTAAAGAACTTACGGCATGATTGGTATGAATGAATGGAAATAGGTTGGAATGAAATGAATTTTGGAATGGAATAACATTAGGAATGGAATGATGTAGTATTACTATTCCTATGATTGGTATGTACAAGGAATGAAGAAATGAATGGATGACAATTTTTTACTTGATTTAAATATCTTGATTGGTAATTATAAATGAATGATAGTAATTGAGAAAAATAATTTTAAAGTATCAAATTCTCTTAAATAAAATTTTATTAAATATGTTATTCGTAAATTGATATAAGATTATTTTAATGTGTGCTAAATAATATATATATATATTTATATCTATGATATCAAAAATATTTTATATAATATTTTTTAGGGATAATTACAAAAACAGCCCTGAGATTTGGGCTAATTACAAAAAAATCCAGAGATGTTTCAAAAAAAAAAAAAAAACCCATCAGGTTTGATTATATGTTAAATTTAAGGGGGTAACTATAGAATTTTTATAAATATCAGGCAGGTTTTGATATTTTGTTTGCTTATGAATGGGAAAAATGTAAGACATAATCAAACCTCAAGGGTTTTTTTGTAATTTTAAACAATTTCTGGGTTTTTATGTAATTATCTCAAATCTCAGGGGTATTTTTGCAATTATCTGTATTTTTTATAAGAAAATATAGAAAATTTCTATATCAAAATTTTGATTTAACTATTGAATATTGATAGAAATTGACTATGATTTATTAAAATATTAAATATAACTCATATGTAAATTATAAATATTTTTTTATTTATAACACTACTTTTCTAAAATATAGATTATATCCAACATTTTTAGTCATTTATAGAAAGATAATTTTATTAAAAATAAAATTTGAGTCATTCTTGATGACTGTGAATAGTTAAACCCATGGGGGAGAGGAGAAATGGACATTCCCTTACTTTTGGGAATAGGGATTCCCATGGGAATGCGTATTCCCATTACTAAAGCATACCAAGCATGTGAATGAGAATGAAACAAGGAATGCTCATTCCATTCCTACCCCATTCCACATACCAATCATGCCGTTAAATCCAAAGAATCTCTCTTGGCTAAAGCTGAGAGGTCTTTCCTCTCTCAGAAAGCTAAATGTGATTTCTTAAATAATAGTGACACAAATACCAAATTTTTTCATAGTATTGTTAAAAGGAATTCTCTTAGAAAACAAATGAATTTTGTTTTATTGGAAGATGGCTCCCAAACAACCTCCTTTGAAGACTTTCAGATGCATTTGTGAATTATTGAGGAAATTGCACTTTTTGGCCCCATAAGAAAAGGTGTCAAGCACTTTTAGTCCCACAATTTGTATTTTTGGTCCCAAATGAATTTTTTAAGCACATTTATTCTCATATGATTCAAAAGTTGCAATTTTAGTCCCAACACTAACGGAAAACTTAACTGGCCGTTAACTCTATTCTTACGGGACAAAAAGTGCATTTTATCCGAAAATTAATAAAAAAAAGAGAAGAAAATTCAAAGATTATCAAACAATTTAAAAATCGTTTCAAAAATATTTAAAATGATTTTCAATTTATTAAAATGATATAAAAAGGTCCAAAAAAATTTAAAAATCTAAAAATTAAAATATAAAAAATATTATGATTCGTTTAAAAAAAATTGAAGTTATTTTCAAATCCCGAAAATTACAAAAACAAGAAATGCGAATTGTTTTAAAAAAACTATACACTGTGTTTTAGTTTTTTGAAATAACTATACATTGTTTTAAACATCTGAAATTTATTTAAAATATTTTAAAATTCACTAAAAAAAACTCAATATTATTTTCAAAAAGTTGTTTTAAAAATAAATGATGTTTTAAAAATCTAAAATTTTGTTTAAAGAATTAAAAGTTGTCTTAAAAATCGACAACTATTTCAAATAATAAAAATGAGTTCAATATAAAATTAAAAATGGAAAGTTTTCTAAAAATCGAAAAATGGATTAAAAACTGAAAACTAGATGATTTTGAAAAAATTAACCAAGAAATCTGATTGTGTCAAAAAAATCCCAAAAGGGTAAAAACATTAATTTTTACAAAACTAAAATTATTTTAAAAAATATAAAAATTAACGAAAATTTTGAATTTGTTATAAGAAAATCCAAAATTTATTTAAAAGTCTTAAAATTATGCCAAAATCAGGATATTAAAATTTGATAATTTTTAGAAAAGTTCCAGAATTTTTTAAACATTTTTCGAAGTTTTAAAAAGTGTTTTGATTTTTATAATTTGGAATTTAAATATTTTTAAAAAAAATAAAAGAAATGTCAATTTGTTTTTAAAAAAAAATGATTTATAACTTTTTGAACAATTTCCATATTTTATTTTTATAATTTTTAGATTTTAAAATAATTTCCATTGTTTACTATTTTTTTGGTTTTTTAAACAAATTATCATATTTTTAGATTTTAAATTTTTTTATGGATTTTTAACTTTTTAAATAAATTGCAAATAATTTTAAATTTTATTGAAACATATTTTAAAATTGTTAGACATTTTTCAGATTTTTTAAATAATTTTTTTATGTTTTTATTAGTTTTCAGATAAATGCACTTTTGGTCCCGTAAGAATAAAGTTAACGGCCAGTTAAGTTTTCCGTTAGTTTTGGGACTAAAATTGCAACCTTTGAATCATATGGGACTAACTGTGCTTAAAAAAATTATTTGGGACCAAAAATAGAAATTATGGGACAAAAAGTGCTTGACCTCTTTTCTTATGGGACTAAAAGTGCAATTTTCTCGTGAATTATTTCAAAAACTTGTTTGGTACCAGTGCTCAAACTTGTGCTGTGGTCTGAAGATATAAATGTTCTTCTGAGTCCTATATCTCCCACTAATATTAAATTTGCCCTTTTCAATATTGAAGATGAGAGGTCCCCTGGACCTGATGGATTCTCATCTGGTTTTTTTAAAAAATCTTGGGATTTTATGGGTAGTGATGTGATTGAGGCTGTGTCTGAGTTCTTTGCTTCTTCAAAATTACTTAGACAATACACCTCCACTGCCCTCATTCCCAAAACTGTAATTTCCCAGAAACAACTGCTCACATGTTCTTTTCTTGTACTATTTTCAGGATTATTTGGGAAAGGGTTAAAAAATGGCTTAGATTCAATCATTCAATGAGCACCATTGTTATGGCTCTTAAATGGACCAAAAAGGAACGTGCATCCCCTGCTCTAAAAAAAAAAGCCAGGCTATTGTTGTTTGATGCACCATATATCAAATTTGGAAGGCCCGTAACTGCCAAGTTTTTGAGGGCACTTTTTTCTCTGAAGATGCTATTTTTATAAAGATCCAAAAAGATGTCTACAAAATTGTATACTTCTATTACCCTGTTGAGCTGGTCAATTTTTAAGACCAGATGCCTTGGTTTTTTATTATGCTTTTTTAGTTATGTCTCTCATGTGGGACATCCCTCTTCTCTTCTTTGGTCTGTAATATGTAATAAACGATGCTTAGTGGAATCCCCCCTAACTACCCCGTTTCATGACTCCCCTTTCTTATACTTTAGATGGTGGGTGCTTGCTTTTCTCTGTTTGTTCTTTGCACGGTTACTCCTATTACTTTGCTTATCCAGGTCTGCCTTAATTGATGGATGGCCCAGTGTGGAATTTTAAATTTTGCCCAAATGATGAAATGTTTTCAAAAATTTATCGGTTGGGTTGTTCCTTTTTATTTCTTTTTATGGGGTTTTCTGGATCTGTTTCTGGGATTCTGGAACAAATACAATTTCCCCATTTAAGAAATTTAATCCCCTTATGAAACAGGGTTAACCCTCCATTGGATGGCTTATTTGGTACTGGATGGTTGTGTGGCCTCTTTTGGCTGCCCCTTCGGTTAACCTTATTTTGTAAAATCATTGTGGTAGATTTGAGGCCCCCCTGACCTTAACAGGCCTGGTATCCTCATTCCCCTACAATTGATCCTTATTTAAAAACCTTCAGAAGCAGCCTGGGGTAACTCAACTCTCTGATGGGTTCTTATAGCATTTCTCAAATCTCACTGGGCCATCCACAAATGAACAAGTGGTGATCTTTTATTTATGGGGTATATCCATCTTCAAAGTGTAAATTTTTATGTACATCTCTCGCCACTCTTTTTCTAAGTTTCAACTGGGAGCTCTAGGTCGGGACCACCTACTCCTATTGAACTCTTGATTAATTGGTTGGTAAACCTCTATTGAGGCTCTGACAGTTCAATTGGATACCATTAATTTAACATTCTAGTTCGGCTTTTTTTTTTATAGTACCCTCGTATTTATGGGCATGTCCATTTAAACACCAATTTTTCAAACTGGGGTATGCCCCTTCTAATATGTATAAACATTCTTTTTAATAAAATTTTCACATTTTCATAAAACAAAAAAAAAGAGCCAATTTTGAATCAGTCCGGGCCTATTGACGGATCGGGGTCCATTTGGTGAGGCCTAATTGTAGGATGCTAGATAATGGATGCATGGTTTAAGAGGTTTACGGTGTCATTTTCTTATGTTCACGCACCTTACATTTTTACTTTATTGAAAATGAGAACATGTCTCTTTTTATTTTGAAAAAATCTCTTTTTTTATTTGTTTTTTGTCCACGAATTGCTTATTTTTTTAAGCAAAATCATTTTCGTGGGGTCTAATTTGACATTGGGTCTTAGTTCCTGGTGCTTGACCACTTTGCGTAATTGCGTCCGATATGTCATGACTCATGTTGGATATACTATTTAACTTTTAGGAGAAATTACATAAAATACCATCTTTTTAGTAAACATACAATAAAATACATTTTTATCATTTTTGTATCTATTTTTTTCCTTTTGTACCTGCTTTTTTCTTTTTTTACGCTTCTGCATTTTTTTGATTATTTTATTTTTTTTCATTTTTTTTGTTCATGTATTTCTTTATATGTTATATACGTTGTTTCGATGTTGTTTAAATTTGTTTCTTGCTGTTTCTATATTGTTTCTTTGTTGTTTCAATATTTCAAAATAACTTTCACCTATTTTTTATGTCTTTTTTTGTTCATGTATTAATTTGTATATTCTTCCTATTGTTTTGGTGTTGTTCTATAATATTTTTAATGTTATTCTAATAATTTTTTTATTGTTTCCATGTAGTGTTCAATGTGTAGATACAATTTTTTTATACCTATTTTAAGCTCTTTTTATTCATGTGGTGTTTTTAATATTTTTTACGTTGTTTCTAGGTTGTTTTCATACCGTTTTTAATGTTGTTCTAATGTTTCTTTGTTGTTTCCATTTAGTTTTCGATGTTTAAATACAATTTTTACTTATTTTTAACTCTCTTTGCTCATATTGTGTTTTCTATTATTTTTGGTTTGTTTCTATATTGCTTCCTGGTTGTTTCCATGTTTTTTATGTTTTCATGCATTTGATCAAAAATTGTATTTTTTTTATTCATGTTGTTTCCATAATATTTTTAGTTTGTTTTGTTTTAATATGTGTTGTTTTATGTGTATATTTCTTGATTTTTTTATAAGACTTCAAGTATAAAATTGATTATTTAACGAGGGCCAAATTTATTTTTCATTGAAATTTTATTAAAAGAAACATGTTTGAAACATGTTAGAAAAAATCTTGAAACAAAGCGTAAAAAATCTGGAAATTTTGGCGGGAGCGTAAATTTGTGTAAAAAAAAAGCGGGAGTGTAAATTTGGGTAAAATAGTACCGGAAAACGTAAAAGACTGACATTGTCTCCAAAAACTGGGGCATTTATGTCAATTGCCCAAACTTTTAACACCTTTGTTAAATCTTTTGGGTGGCGCTATTCACCCCAAATTGATAAATACACTCAACTCTATATAATTTTAAAAATGTCAATAGTTTAAAAAACTATGATATCCTTACTCACATAAAAAAATGGGATAATTACAAAAAGTACCCCTGAGGTTTGACCTAATTATAAAAAAACCGAGCTAACTTTAAAACTTACAAAAAGTACCCATGAGGTTTGATTTAGTGTTAAAATTAAGGGATAATCTGCAATGATTTTACAAATATGAAGGGGGATTTTGAAATATATTTCAAACCTCGGGGTACTTTTTGTAAGTTTTAAAGTTAGCTGGGTTTTTTTGTAATTAGGTCAAACCTCAGGGGTACTTTTTGTAATTATCCCTAAAAAAATTCTAAATACACCTCATTTTCTTCACACCCACCCATATTCTTGCAAAAAGCTGAAACTATTTTCTGTAAACCCTAGAGTTTCCAACACATACATTGTTGAAAATACGGACAACATAAAATTAAATTTGTCGAATAATATAAGTATCCACTTAATTACAACTCAAACAATGTTATTTTTCCTTGTTTACACATTTTTTACAGTTTAAAATTTGCTATTGAATAACAAAAGTTCGATATTTGGCATGCCCACAATGCAACCTTGATTACAACTTTGCTCGTGCCATCGTTAGTTACAACTCGATCTTGTCTTATGGCGCGACAAAGTAACTCGATCGTGCTTAATATACCATCGCCACCAAGGGTCATCCATCGTCTTCTTCCCTAAACTCAAACAAAACCAAACAAAAAGCCCCAGAACTCCATAATTCAAAATAAATATAATTATCCAACAACTACCCAAACTAATCTAACTACAAATGCGAAATTAAAGTGAAATATTACATTCGAAATTAAAGTAAAATATTATATCTTCTTCCGTTTTAAACTTCTTGTCTTTGTCGCCCCGACGGGATATGTCGATCTACCCACTTGCAGCTATTCAAAGTGAGTTCTATACCGATTGAATTAACATCGCCACCCCTTGGGGTGTATAATTTTGGGGTGTATTTAGAGGAAAATAATGCAAGGGTAAAATGAGAAATTATGAGAGGTATATTTAGTAACTTATGTTATATTTTAAAAAGTGAGAGGGGTGTATTTAGAAGGTTGTGTATTCTTTGGGTGTAAATAGTGACGCCCAATCTTTTTGGAACGGAAATGGCCCCTAAACCAAAAACAGCAAAATCTCATTTTAGGCCCCAATTTATGCCATTTCTTATTTCCTTACCAGCCTTATTTCCCCTAAAAAAATCCCCCCTCTCCTCGAGCTCATGCGACGCTGTCATCATTCCGACATCACATCTACGAATTTGCCCCTTCAAATCCTCTGTAACTCTCTCTCTCTCTCTCAATTTCTCTTCCTACATATATATGTATATACAGCTCTGTGGCATGTATTTCTTCAATATATTTATGTTTAATACACTTGCCCGAAACATACAATCGCATCATAACCATTTTGATGTCAATAACTGTTCTTTTGTATTTTCGTTTCTTGAACTTTTTCTCCCCTAAATTGCTGGTTATATGTTGCGTAAAACTGGGGATTTGTTATTTATTGATAATTCAAGAGTTTTTAGTTTAAGGCGTAACCTAATTGTTTCCCTAATTTCCCCTTTTTATCAGGGTTTTTTGGATGCTGAGCTCTGGAGATATAGCAAATACGTATAAATATAAATAATAATGTACATATAGTTTGAAGCTTTGTTTGTGAGGGAGGGAGTGAGAGATACAATGCGATTGTTTCCAGTTTCATCCAGCTCAGATAGTTCACCTTCGGAGCAGAGCAACTTGGAGAACAGTCGGGCAATGCTATACCTGAATATATATGATCTCACTCCTATAAATAACTATCTGTATTGGTTTGGATGCGGAATTTTTCATTCCGGCATTGAAGGTATAATCGACTATGCCTTTTTAATTCAATGATCGAGTACTTTGTCATGCACCTTTTGCTTGTCTTAGGTTGAGTTTGGCATATGTTTGCTTTTTAACTGTACAAGGCTATGTAAATTGGGCTGTTGGTCTAATCTGTTTGAGGACCGTCTGGTGGGTGTCAGCAACATTGCTGTCTTACTTTAGCCAATTTGGAGTTCTCCTTTTTGTCCCTGTTGGCTGGTAGTTTATGCTATAATTAGTAGTGGCACAAATTTTTCATGGATATAGGATACTGCCAATAAAGGACTATTCACCAGCGGAAGTGTTTGTATATTTTGATTTCCTATAAGTTTTGCTAATAATGATTGCTAGAAATTTTTGTGAGTTTCTTCTGTATAACTTGAATATATGATAGGCTGATTGGTGACAGTTACATGACTGTAGCACGAGACTAGGTGATACTACAACTGTTCTCAGGACTAGGAGTGGCTAAATTATATCTCCGGTTGACTAAAGTTATATGATTGGAGATTCAGATGCTCTAGCTCGTGACTTGGCAGTTAATTGTTTGAAAGGTTTCGAATTGGACGTTAAGAGAGGTTAACAAGTAGATAAATAAGAAAACATCAAACATTATATGCCATTAGAACAATAATATATTTGAAGAGGGCCTGATTGATCTCTTTTGTCTGTCACTATGACAACCAGTTTAATGACAACCAGTTAGATGAAGAATCTGTTAGGTGGTTTTGAATTTTCATTCCCGAATTCCTTTCCTCTTATAAGCCCCAGCATTTTACAGCTTGGATAACTGCTTTTACATTGGAGACATAAAATCCAGAATTTTACAGCTTGGGTAACTTCTTCTGCATTGGAAACTGCCGTTAATATTAATTTTCCAGATTTGGGGTAAATTGCAACTGTAAGTAGATGATAAATATTAGCCATCTTGCCACAGAAGTTAGATTCTAGGCTTTTAAGATTAAAATTTCCCCTAATCCCCTCAACAAGATCCAAGCATCGTCAAAGATGATGTCCGTAGCATAAAAGTTTGGTATGCTTCAAATTCTTTGCATTCTCCCCTTTATTTGAAGGTACAAAAATCACTAATGCCTGATTTGTTTGTGTCCATCTCATAAACATTGTAATTTTTGTTTGAGTTCCTCATTTATTTCGACCGATGTAGTGAATTTGGTTTTGAACCTATACCTCATTATTTACATGAATTAATTAGTAGTTTCACATATTCTACAAAATTTTATTTTTATCATATTTTACTTTTTATTTCATCGTTTTGGATTTAGCGTTGATGCAACTGTTTCTCATGCCTAATGGAAGAAAACTTCTATTTTCATCATTTTCCTCAAATCGACGTAGGATTTAATGTAGACAATTTTTTGCACATACTCTTGATGTATCTTTCATATGTTATGTAATAATATTTTGTGATACACTTCTTTTTGTTCTTCTATGCACAAGCATTAAATGTGCTTGAGTTGGTACTTGATAGTATATTATTTTACCAGTTACCACCAGTGAAGTGTGATACTTTGTGATACACCAAAACTTCTCATGGTTAGAAATGGCTTAGTTTAGATTAGTGTGACTAGAGTTTTATGCCTGGAGATTAAAATGCATCTGGTGATGAAACTTGGCAGCTATTGTTTCAAAGTTTTTTCAACCCTCAGTTCCAATTGACGTCAATGAACATTAATGTTGGAAACTTGGTGGGGTTTCAAACCCATAACCTGATTATTATCCTATTTGAGTTGGACTTTAATCTATAATTTGGTTAGGACTAGATTCATAATCAGATTGAGATTATTCCTTGTCTAAGAGATATATATATATTTATATATACCAAATTCTTGTCCTAATTGACAAGGCAATTCATGTGTTATCTCAAAAAGATAGACCTTCAGGGGCCTAATGATAGTAGTGATACTATGTCACTGCCTAATATTACAAAAATGGCACTGCCCTGAATGATACTATGACACTGCCTATATTACAAAAATGCTACCGCCTGATATTTCGAAAATGCCATAGGGTTTGGGTTTAGGATCTGCCTGACGAACTTTGACCCGTTAGACTGGCTAACATGAGTTTTTGCCAGCTAGGATTATAGATGGAAAAGTTGTTCAACATAAATTTGGAAAGTGTGTACATATTCTCAGCTAATTTTTTCAGTACCTGTACCATACTTGTGCCCATGATTTACAATTCACAATGTGCCTTAGAAACTCTCTGATTGTACTCATCACCTAATTGACTTTACAACTGTCACACTGGGATCTGTTTCTTGATATGATCCCAATTCTACAATTTTCTTTCACTTTTCAATATCTGTATATGTGGAGCTCATTACCATCCATTTCCCTTAATCTTTTTACTAGTATTCTAGAATATCTGAATTTTCTCTGATAAAAAATTTCCAAAATGTTTTAAAGAAACTATTCACTGTGCACTTTTACAGATTTTTAAAATATTATCTGCCTGATTTTTCCTTCTACTTCCCCAGGAATCTGTAATTTGTTCTACCAATGATGTTGCTTCCTGTAATCTTTTTGTCCTTTTTTAATAAGATTCAATATCAGGAATATAGATATCATCAGCCTGGCAAGTGCAATTCTGCGAAGAGAACACTTATCTACAAACATGTCTTCTAAATCTGCTCATCATCATAGGAAATGCTATCATGACTCTGCTTTATATGTTCACCTGAGTATGACTAGGACGATGTGGTCCTAAGGCTTGTGAGTTTTTTGCCTGGTTCAAATTGGGTAGTAAGGGAAAAATTGTCAAAATGGATTTCAGTCATATGCTTATTATTTATTATATCACAGGCAGGACAAGGTATAGCACTAACATGAAATTGATATGTGAGTCCACTTGATTTCTTTAAGGGTTTCATTGTATATTTAAAGCTTCAGAAACTTGAGGCCGTTATTTCTATATTCTTTGTGAATCCCTATGGTGCATTGGTCTTAGACCAATTATATTGTATCCTTTAGAGACTCACTTTACTCAATTATTTATTTTCACCCTAGTGTTACTACAAAGTGTGAGGAGGTATTATGTGTGATGAATGAAAGATGATCAGTATGTCTATGTTAGTTTGGGTTTTCTGGTATATTACCAGGGAATTCCATGTTTACTAGTTCTTTAGATTGAGCAACCTTCTCTTTATGTTGACTTGGTAATTTACTGCTTGTTATGAAATGAAAGTAGCATATATCCGTTGCAACTGTTCTTTATGTGTCTAAAGTGACGTATATGGGCTATGCAACTTGTGCATAAATACATATTTATAATATTGTATCTAAACTACTAAATGCTGGAAATTGCATGTCTGACATCACAATAGTAGTGCATTTAATTAACAATGTAGTCGTATATTGTCTCCATCTAGTCACACCAATTATCTGGGAGCCATCTCTGCTGACTTTAGCAACAGAATGGAATTAGGTCTAAAAGTATGGTGTTTAGTAGCCAGCGACGAAGCCATATGGGGGCCAAGGGGGTCGTTGGGGCCCCCTGAAATTTTGAAAAATCCAGGGCTGTTTTGGTAATTACCCCTTACAACCTTAAAAAAATGAATTAGAGAAAATAGGAAAAAGGACTGTGCTTAAATAAGTTACAATAAAGAAACAGAGCCTCCAATTTCTTCATTCTTCTTTTCCCTTTTCCACTTGTGAATCTTGAATTTTTTTTTTTTTTGAGTCTTGATCAATTTTTACCCTTTCTCAATATTTTGTACAATTTCTTTTACTCCACCATAAACTTGAGCTTGAATGTTGGCAATGAATCTATTATGCAAAGATTTCAAAATATGAAGAATAGAAGAGAAATGTTGTGATATATTGATGTAATTGTATTCTATTATTTATTTTTGAATATTAAGATGTAACTGAATCAATATATTAACGTTATTAAAATTGGTACTTATTCATAGTTTCTTTTTTAGAGTTGATGTATTGTATTTCATTTTTATATTAGTGTTAGATGGGTCCCCTACACGAAATTTCTGGCTTCCTCACTGTTAGCAGCTGTAGTAGGTTCACAATATCTGGCTATTGGATACAATCCATTATAAAGCAAACCACTTCATACAAAATGGAGTTATTTTCGCCTTTTCATTCTACATGGTATATAGCCTTCCTATATGCACTTTCTTGAACTGCTAGTTTTGTCATTTTTGTGTGAAGACTTATTCTATCCTGTGAAATTGGTTTAACTTTATTAATCTATTTTCTAAATTTTATGAAATAGCACATGGTCTGGAATATGGCTTTGGAGCTCATGAGTACCCAACCAGTGGAGTGTTTGAAGTTGAACCTAGAAGTTGCCCTGGTTTTATGTTTAGGCGTTCAATCATGTTGGGAAGCACTGACATGTCTCGTTCAGAATTTCGGTCATTCATGGAGCATCTTTCCAACAAATATCACGGGGACACATACAACTTGATTTCTAAAAATTGCAATCATTTCACTGATGAAGTTTGTCTGCGTCTTACTGGAAAACCTATACCTGGGTGGGTGAATCGATTGGCTCGATTAGGTGAGGAGTGGCGTCTTTTCTACCATTTCTTGCATCAATACTTGGAGCGAAGTTGTTTGATATGATGATGCATGTCTTTGTTATTTTATCGGTTTTAAGTTCTGGTATTTTTTTTGTACTTATATGATTAAACACATAATGATTACTATTTACTTCTGAGACTGGTGCAAATCACAATCATTTAGCTGTTACGCCTTTAAAGCTTTCTATTACCAATGGTATGAATAACACCCCCTAAGCCTGCAAATAGTTTGTACAAATTTTTAGTGCTGGTGGTCTACATTATCTCCGATCTCTCCTCTGTCTTACATTATTTATCTGTAATTTCAGGTTCTTTCTGTAATTGTCTGCTACCTGAAAATATCCAGCCTACTTCAGTCACACATCTTCCTGATGTTGAAATGTATTCAGGCAAGTTCTTTTAAATACGGAACATATGGGTATATATGTGCTTTCTCATCCAATTCATCATTTTCTCTTAATACGAGATTAAAAATATTCCATGCTAATTTTGGAATTGGGAAATGAATTATAGAAACCAAAGTTGTTTGGGGTGAAATAGACAATCCTCGCATCCTCATTAGGTTGTATATCATGAGTTACCAAATAATCTTGGAATTATCTATTAGTTTTCTTGAAGGATTTGGGTTATACAAGCATGAAACTTCTGAGAGGTGTTTTGTGTTTGTTCTTTACCTTGTTTATTTTGGTACCTCTAAATTCTTCTCGAATAATTATAGTAACATTAAAGGTGTTGTCATTGATTAATGTTAAAAATGTTAATTGAATAAATCTTTGGCTTATTAGATCATTTTCTGTTGATTTTAGGGACCCTCTTTGTATATCGGTCCAATTGTGTAATCATATCCGAGATCTGGAGAATATATCCAGCTCTTGTCCCACATCCTGTTTATTATTTTGGTCAAAGTGGAATGTCTCTGTTACTTTTTGAGTCTTTTAATACTAAAAAAAATCTTGATTTTTATCGAACAAAGAGTTTTTTCTTTTTTAGTTTTTTGTGATTTAGTAACACTGTACTTCGGGTAACCCTAAAAATGTTTGTGGGCCTTTTTCTCTTGCTTCAAATGTGGTTTCAATCTTATGTCAAACAATGTGTATATGTAAACAGACTAGTCATTGTTGTAGCCTCTTTTCTAGAAAATGTATTAATGATTTGGTTAAATAAAATTTTATCTGTTTTGGAGTCTCGTAGTGTAGCCTATTTTCTTGAAAATGTATTAATGATTTGGTTATATAAAATTTTATCTGTTTTGCAGTCTTGTTTCTCTGTATGTTCAGAGGGACTTATTATTCAACATTTCCAACTTATCTGTTGTACTTTGTGGTAAAATCTTTTATTTTCCAAAACAGAAGATGGAACCGATTTTGGTGCATCATCCGTAACTGGAGAGAGCGAAGAGGAAGATATAGATCATCATTTGCTTACCGCACCGAACAGTGATATGGCATTTTTGAAAGACAAACCAGTGAGGCTAGCAAAAGATATTCTTTGAATTTCATTTCTATTGCCCCACAATTTCTTAATTGTCTTGGATGTCTTGTTTGTACAAGTAGTTTGTAAATCTACATTGTATTTTGTTATTCACAGCAATATCAACCAATTTGTTTGCGTGTTTTTATTCTTGGCCTGGTAGTCAGATAAGTAGCTATCATTCATCAAATGTCTGTTTTTATCGATCTTTGTTTTGGATGTGTCATCGTACTAGCTGTTCTGTATGATTTCGATATGGACTACGTTTGGGTGGCATCTTCGTTTCTCTCTACTATTTCGTTTTTTTTCCAGAGCGCTTTGTGGTTCCATACGGCATCTTATCTCATAAACTAAACACTCAATCAGTAATCACACTGTCTGGTCAAAGTTTGCCTTTTTCGAAATTATTTTTTGATCAACAGATGAGAAATCCTTTATTAAGGTTATTGGTCCTGCTTTATATCCTTATTTTATTATTCATCAAGGCTGTCCTGATCTGGAGGACACTGTTTACAATCTAACAATTCACTTAGATTTGAAAAATATGATGAAACGATTGCTTAAAAAAAGAACTCACATTTTGATTGTTGATCTAATATTGTGAGGGATGTAATCTTCTAATTTTATTGGTCCTGCTTTATATCCTAAATAGATGAACAATGTGGTGGCAAAAATTGTTGAAGTGACTTCAAGATGATGACTTTCTAAATGGTTGGCGTTGTGCAGGGGTCATACACGAGCATGAAAACATGATATCAACTTAACATGTTATAAGCAGTTTAGAGTTGAGGCTTGACGGGTTAGTATCAAAATCGGGGCCGGACCCGAATAACAAGAACAATTAACAAATCAAGTTTTGGTTGACTTGAGATGACACGATTAACACGCTTGATATTTGGTCGCTTCAATAAAATTGGAATACGATGTTATTATAGCCTAAGTGTTTCACAAATCAATCCCTGAGGAATACGACATTATTCTATAAACTACACTGTACACTTGCAGTTGTATGATCCAAAATATGTTTGGCGAACAATATGATATTGCAAAAATTTTACAAGATGACCCGAAGCTCCAAACTCGGGTTGTCACGAGGAAACACTAGAGATGGCAAAATGCCCCGAACCCGATCGAGGAATTTGCCCTCATTCCGAACCCGATGAGGAATCCCCGCCCCAATTATGTCAACGGGGCGGGGATGGGTTTAGGTCACCGATCCCGCACGCCCCGCCTTGCCCCCGCTTTATTTATATATAATTATATATTAAGTATATTTTATATTTTATATATATTACGTATGAAAATATTATTTTTTAAAGATACTATCATCCCATATTCAATTTTTCAATATACATGATGTTAACAAATATAACATGTAAATTTAATAAAATATGTATGTATTTTTGTTAAGATATATAAATTGAGAGTTGAAAATATTATTTAAATTATAAAAATACAAAATGGGGGCACTCGCTCGGCCGCTCCCGCCCGATCATACCCCGATCTTTAGCGAGGCAGTGCATCGGGAATGACAAAACCCGCTCCAACCCGCCTGCCGCTCCTAGGACCTAATGTTCAAGTCCTCAATATTTTTAATGTTAAATCAAATGGACTAGTGCGTAGAGTAAATTACGTAAAAAATCGCATACATTATATTAAATAAGACGGGATGGACTATTTATAACGGGATTGGGGCCTCATAAGCCTTGATTAATGAGTTGGCCTTGGCCAATCATTTGACAGCAATGCAAATTTAGGCCCAAATTAATAACTAGTCCAAATAATTAAGAATAATTAATTGGGAAAAGGACATGAATACCCCATTTTCCATACTCAATCTCTCGCACAATACCCATTTTCCGCCTGATTTTGGACAAAAGTACAATTTTTATTTGAATTTTGACAAAAATACCCATTTTCCACGATTTTTGACAAAAGTACCCATTTTCCATTGATTTTTGCGTTGGTTTCTTTGTTGTTTCAAATATGTTTGTTGTTTCTTTGTTGTTTCATACATGTTTCATTTATGTTTCTTATATGTTTCATTTAGCCAACTTTTCATTGAATTCCACATTGCATGGAGAAAATCTCGGTGGTATGCCACAATGGACAATGGGAAGAAAATAGAAAGTATACCAACTTTGTTCTAGGGAGTTGGTGAATATTTCCATATACTTTAGCTTTGGGATAAAGATTTATGCTATGTGCAAATTTTTGGAGTCTCTAATCAAATAAGTAAATCATATTCCCAGGAGATGGATGTACAATACATATTGATTTAATTTTTCAGATACACTAGTTTGTTATTATTTGTAACCCCGCTTTATACTTTGCTCAATTGTACTTATGATCACTACATCTTGCTACTTTCTTTAATTTCATCAACATGTTGAATTTATTCACGTGAAAACCGAAAAACCCATGTAAATCAGGTTTTGCTTTCATCAATTACTCATCCTTGGGTTGTGATTACTCCTCCAGATTCTAGGATATAAGATATATTTTTGTTAATTAAAAATATGTTTCTAATATTGTTTCTTTTTAATAATGTTTTTCAAAAGTTATAAAATAAGTTAATTAATGGAATTAATGGTTCTAGGTCCGAGTCTAAGATTGGATTGAATTTAAATATGAGTTCTTAAAAGTTTCAATATTTCCGAGTCTCGAATGCATACAAGCTCACTCCAAAACACACGACTCATTAGATCGTGCTAATTTACTACAAACTTTTATCACATGATCCCCTGTTTCACAATTATTTCTTACATGTTTTATTTATGTTTCTTACATGTTTCAACTGATTACACCATCATTAAAGATTTACGTAACAACAATTCTCTAAAATCATTAGGAAGTGGAGGTAGAATCTCAATGTCGTTGTCATCGTCATCACCATTTTGTACTTCAACTTAGCATGATTGTGAAGCGGATGGGTCGAGCCTTGCTTGTTCATTCTCAATCTCGAACGCTTCGACGACATACATAGCCTTCCCAACAATAAAGTGTTTGGCATAACAAGCAACAAAAATCCCACATTCACTACAAAAGAAATAAAAAAAAAAAGATACACAATCGGATAGATAACACAACAAATCAAAAACAATAAAAAAGAACAAAATAAATAGAAAATACTTAAAAGAACAAAAGAAACATAAAAGAAACAACTTGAACCAACATCGAAACAAACAAAAACTTCAAATCACAAAATAATAAAAGAACACGAAAAATCATGCATCAAAGAACACAAAATCAACAAATCATTCAAATTTGCATTCAACACAAATCCGCACCCGCGCGCATGGGGCAGTCCACCCCGCCTGTTAAAACAAAAACCAAATGCTTTCCTCTTTGCATCTATCACGATTCCGGGAAAACATATGACAACTCACATAAAGATAACAAGATCACATATCATATTATCTCCATTATAGCTATCATGATATGAATTGATTCAAAATACGTACAGTGATGACAAACCAAAAAGGAAACAATTTAATTTACAATTAATTGCAAAAGGTCGGCGCCTTTAAAATTTTAATCCCCTAATATACAAGAAAAATCGATGAAGAAAATATCGAAACAAAAACGCGTCAACTCCCTCATAAGAACGAACGTGCTCTCGATCTCTATAAAAGTCTCTTTCTCTAACTACAAAAAAACCCAAATTTGAAATTAAAAAAAAATAAAGAGAGAGAAAAACAGACTTAGTCAAGGCGGGGCAGCGGAGAAGATGGCGAGGCGCCGGCTGAAAGGAAGAGGTTTGGCAGCCGTGCAACAGGTGGGAGGTGGAAAGAGAGTAGGATTTGATTTTGATTTTTGAGGAGCTAGGGTTTGTGAAAAAAAGGAGAAGAAAGAAGTCTTAATAAGAAGTCTTAACGGGAATCGAAAAAAACTTAATAAAAGTTCTTAATCCAAACATGTGATGAAACCAAAGGTAGGGTATTTTTGTCATGAGATGGAGTGGGTGGGGTATTTTTGTTTTTTTTTCTAAAAATCGGGATATTTTGTGTAATTTCCTCTAATTGGAATCTATATTATGTCTTGACCGGGCCGTGATAGCCTGTAGTCCATCTTGCTTGGCCGAATTGTAAACAATTTTATCAAATTATTATATTTGATAAAACTATTGATTAAATGTAACAAAACATAAATTATTAAGAAACCTGTTAATTGTAAATTATTATATTTAGTTAAATAATTTAATAAAAATATCAATTAAAAATAAATTTTGGGTTTGCATTTAAAAATGTTTTTTTCTTCCTTGAACGCAAGAACTTAATGCGTTTCAATTTATTTTTTTCATTTTTTTAAAAAACTGGCACAACCTCAATTTGTGGATTAATGAATTAGAAACGTACTCTATATTTCAATTCAATTAGTATAATGGCTGTGAATATAAATATTTGGATTAAAATTAACTTCCACAACCCATATAGCTCATATAAATAGAAGAATAAAATAGATATTTAATATATACATGTTATTTTGGGTCGATTGTAAGTTAGAAGGAACAAGACTCATAAACCGTCCAGGTCAATAACATGAAAGCCCAAGACCTGTCCGTACCCGCTTGTAATCAAACTTGAAGTCTTGGATCAATTTCCATTCCTAGTTTAAGCTAAGTGCTGAGACGCTTTATCTAAGTAGACAATCAAGCAGAAAAATGCGTTCCTACATAAGCATATGAAATGACATTCCAGATAATTAAATAGTAAGTTTTTGATAAATCAATAACAAGTTATAATCCAAGAGATTATGGTTTCTGTTACAGACAAGGATGGATAACATAGTATCTACCTGGGGGATGTTGGCTCCATTTATTCATGATGAACTGAATAAACAATGACTAGAAAAAAACATCCAAAGGAGAGTGAGAGTGGCGAATGAAATCATCTACAGAAGAGTATGTCCATGTCGGTAGTTCCATCCGTGAAGCTTAACACGAGGGGTAATACCGTGGGGTACCTCAAACTTGAGGCTTATTGTCGTTACTTCCCCTGGTACCAATGAGAAATAGTTGTCAGAGTAGTGAACAGGAAGAACGCGAGTGTCTTCACCTTCTCTGTAATCTCCCTTCGAAGCATGCACAGATAAATGAAGAAAGAAAGCAACTCCGACCTTAGACCCATTGATTTCAGTAACTCTCTTACCACCGGTTTTCAATGGCATATCAAAATCTCTTTCACAATGTTTTCTGAAGAAGAGTGCATTTCTTGAGTCGGGCTTCTTTGAAGTATTTGCTATGTGCATGCGCACCTCATAGGTGGACCCTCTTATGAAAGTCAGAGAAGTGATTTTGAGGGGAATTATATTTTTTTTGTATGGTTCAAGGAGCTTGTAATCACCTCCTGGCAGATGTAACCAGTAAAAGTTTCTGGATAACATCTCATGGTCTGACCTTTTATAGAGTTTAAGGAGGAGAAAATATACGGGTTTGGGATTTTCGGATTTTGGATATTTCATCTCGAAAACAGATAGCGTTCGTTTGGGTGGTAAAGTGAGCTTGTCGGAGACTTGGTTGTACGGACAGGCTCCTTCCAGATCCCAAACTGAGGCTTCTATAGCCAGATCAGATAGTTCTTCTGATGTTGTGTTGACTACCTGTATAGTAAAATTCTTTTATTTGGATAAATCAACTTAACAATTAGAAAATGTAAACATATGTACAAGGTACATCCTGGTCTCCCACTAAAAATCAGTCCACTATAGTAGAATACGAAAGACACATCATGATAATTGTCGCGGCTCAGAAAGCACTTCTTATGTAAGTAAATATTTCTTTACAACTGCAATATGCTGAGATTAAAAGCAGTAATGTTTAAACTTCATAAAATCCCCGAAACATTATTGATATGTCTGTTCCATAGAATTGATTTTTTTAACCATGTTCATATTGAGAACAGCAAGGAAAACAATCATTTAATGGGTGGTTTAAAAAATATGTTGCATGTTAAATGTGTTATGCCCGAGGGACAGTAGAATTCAACTTAGCTATTTGTATTTTATACTAAATGCATAATGCAGCAGATGGAAGAAAGCTTCAGAATTAAGAGAATAGTGTTGAGACATTCTAGACTTGTCCTAAATATTCGTAAAATTATGGTGCTGCATGTTTACCTCTACATAATATGTTGCCAGATTTAACTGGACATGAATTGGTTCTGCAGCACGACGACAGCCATAGAAACCTGCAGTTTGCTCATGGAGATGATCATACAACTGCCCCCTTAGACCTGTCCATGGGTTTTGGGTTTTCCAAATCAAAACACCTGTATACTTGCTCCACATGCGCGAGGTCCAACCTTCTAAGAGCGCTCTATATTGGGTATAATTGACCAATTGTGCCTGGAATAGACACTTTAAGTTGAAAAAACAAAAAAAGAAAAAAATGGACAGCAGACTTTGAACTCAAAGATCACAAAATAAGGGATAATTACAAAAACACCTTGAGGTTTGGTTTGATTACCAAAAAACCCAGATATTCCAAAATTATAAAACAACCCGTCAGGTTTGATTCTATCTTAAATTAAGGGGGTAACTGTAATATTTTTATAAATGTTAGGGGTGGGGGGGGGTTGAAAATGATAAATGAAATCAAACCTGAATGGGGTTTGTGATTTTCAAAAGCCCCCTTTTTTTTTTTTTTTCTTTTTGTAATTAGCCCCAACCTCAGGTTCTTTTTTTGTAATTATCCCCACAGCAGTATACCTTAAGACAAAAGTCATCAAGATCCTTTGGTGTTCCATACAGTAGAATCTGATTATGAACCAATTCTGGTTTCGAATGTGGAATGTACTTGTGATAGTTCCATATAGGATTAGGCACTTCCTGTATATAACCATTAGGTAATTCTTTGAACAGAGGAATCTGCCATCCATATGGAGGGATTGTGGATCTGACAGTAGCTGCCACAGGCATTCCTACTGAACCAACCTCAGGGTTGAAACCGTAGTCGTAAAAAGTCATCCTTAAAAAAACACTCAGGATTTTGAATTTGGTAGGGGCCTTTGGTAAAATCCCCTTCCCATTAGCAAAGCCATCCCACATAGATCCTTGGACATAAATACGTGTGCCGTCCAGATATTCACTTGGGGCCTTGGAATACTTACAATCGCTGGAACCTTGAAAATAGGGGTGCAGTATAAGGTCCTTTTTCAAAGCCATATTGATATCATCGGGTGGAGCTCGCTCATTACCTCCAACCCATAGGGCAAGACTTGGATGATTTCTTAGCAACTTTATAGTGTCCCTTGCACATAGCAAAAACAGGTCATGGTCCAACGGACAAACTGGATTTGATAGTGGGACACCTTGTGCATCACAGTCTCCAGTTATCCAGAACTCTTGCCAAACCTACAAAATATTTGCTAAATTCATCATGTATTCCTTCTTAGCCACCTTTGAAATGGGTATAATGACAAACGGTCAGATGCATGGATACACATATTTCACACACACACAGAGGAGGGAAAGGCTAACCAGAAGACCGTAAATGTCACAATAATGATAGAACTCAGGCCTTTCAGCAAGTCCACCACCCCAACAGCGTATCATGTTGAAGTTCATGTCAGCATGAAATTTGATAGCTGTTTCATAGCGTTTCTTTGAAAGCCGTAGTAATCCATCTGATGATATCCAATTACCTCCACGGATAAATATTGGCTGGCCATTGACCTTAAATATCCTGCAACAATATGAGGTCAGTTTGGCTTCATATACCTTAATTATTACTTGCGTCAAAACAGGAAACATTATTACCTTCCGCCAGTTTTGCCGTCTATATGACTTTCAATCTTACGAAACCCAAAATGCTGGCGCCAGGAGTCAGACTCTCCATGACCCTTCACATCAACAGTTATTTCTACATTGTAAAGGGATTGGTTTCCCATGCCATTAGGCCACCATAAACTGGGTTTATAGAAGAATAGCTGCATAAAAAAGCAATTAAGCATTCATGATGCATATACAAGATAACAAAACTACCATATGCAGGATGTGTAGGAAATCAACCGCCCAGATACATTAGAAAATGGAGAGAGTCTCTCATTTATAGATGAGTGAGCTGTAAGTATTTCTCCAATAGTTTTTTTCTACTAGCATGTTTCAGGAAACATGTCATTTTTTTATTGTTTTATATGATATCTAGAACCCATACTTCTTAATTTCGAAACAACTAGATAACCACATGTTAAGGTCAGCTAGAGCTTGTATACTTTATCAAGCAATTTGCTTCATGATAATATTCAAGAATTACATTTTTCTTAAGGGAAAAGTACGACGGATAGGACTGTGAGAAGAATGAATAGAGGGGATGACACCCTATTAATGCATGCAAGAGATATGGAAACAGTTATTTCATCTTTGTGTGAAGATTCTCCCATGAAAGGGGAAAAAAAGATGACAGATGGTTGAATAAGTTGTCAACGCCAAACAACTCTTATTTCAAGACAGAAAATACTCCTATTCTTACATTTTCTTCAATACTAATGCTGTTAATGTTAGATAAATGTTTTTATCATGATTTTGATGATTATGTTCGACTTTGTTCAAATATGTTTTCAAACCAAAACTATGTCCCTAAATGTTGTCTAAATATTTCCGATCAACTTAAAATGTTTTTACTATTTTTCGAGTATTTCTTGAAGTTTATTTTCAATAAAACATTGGACAACACATTTGTTTCAAGCTCGACCGGTCGCCCTATAGGCAACCCGCACTGAGTTGAGCTAAGAAACAGAAAATGGGACGTAAGAAAACAGGGCAGGCGACCGGTCGACCAGGTGGCGGCGACGGTGTGGTCGACCGGTCGACCGTGCGCGGCGAATTGCACTCGCAAGTTGGATTTTTGTTCAGACTTCTCTGTTTCGTAAAAACGTCAAGCGGCAACCGTCACAAGACTAAGGCGACGGTCGCACCCCCTTCGACCGGTCCCCTGTGTAAAAATTCGCAGAATTCAATTTCAATCTTATCTCTCTGCGACCGGTCGAACCCCTGTTTATCAAAGAAACTATCCGCTATGCGTTTTGCATGACTTTTCCCTATTTTGTGGGATTGATTTCTAACAGCTATATTGATGATTTTAAATGGTTTCTTTTGCAAAAGAAATCACTCCCAAGGAGGAGCCAATGTCTGGAAATCAAAGCCAAGACCTCTCCTATAAATAGAGGCTTCATTCAAGCAACAAGACAACACACAATATACAAGCAAAGAGCAATTGAGCAAACACTTTCATATATCTTGTTGTATTAAGCCTAAGCACTTTCACTTGCACTTATTTGAGGTCTAGGCTTTCAATTCTTGATTACACTTGTACTCATATTGTATCAATCATTATTGAGTTGTAATCTTGATTTTGGTCATCATTCAACACAAGACATCCTTGTGAGTATTCTTGTGGTAAGAATACACTTGGATGATCTAGGTGATAGGTGTTTGAAGGTTGTGGTAATCTTCAAAGGTGTTGTAAGAGGGTTGTGGTAATCCTCATGGTGGTGTAAGAGGATTGTGGTAATCCTCCAAGTGGTGAAAGAGGGTTGTGGTAATCCTCAAGGTGTTGTATTAATTTTTGGTAAATTAATAAAATCTTTTTTTCTTTTTTGAAATCCATCCCAGGAGATCTTTGGGGTGGTAGAGGATTAGGCCCTAGGTGGGTTGAACCTCTTTAAATCAACGAGTGTTGTTTAATTTCCGCATTTACATTTTTGTTATTTACTCGTTGTTTCAAAAAGAGGGTGATTTGCGAAAAATCGGCATAATCTATTCACCCCCTCTAGATTATTGTAGCCACTTGGACTAACAGTTAATGTGTAAGGAAGAACCTCTGTGAGGAAGGTCTCCAGGATTAGGAGTTAAATTTTCCTCGCTCTTCAGAACAAATTTTATAAAAATGAGCTTCATAGCATACATCAGTTCTCACATCCTGGCCAGTTATCATTTCAAGGATTTCTTTTCCGATCCATGTGTCTAATGTCATAAAGCCTCGAAAATGCTTTATATATTTCATAGTTATTGGGGTTTGCTCGTTTTCTCAAAATCATGACCAAAGGAAGTTAGTAAATTAAATGGTAATTCCCAGAGAAAATTACAAAAATTACAAACCATATGTCATAACAGAAAGAAACTCAGAAACCAACCTCAGGTAATGTGTATTGAATTTGGGAAGCAGCTGGAATTGACAGATTTTGAGTATGAAGATGCTCTACTGTGCATATCTCCCCTTCCAGTTCAGTTCCAACTTGGATATTCAGAGTACACTCAGCAACCCAGTCACTTTTGTTGGCCAACTCCATTGTCGTATGAAGGTAGACCTCTTGTAATTGTCAAAGAATGACGAGACTAAGTGAGGATCTACTATCTTCACTGGCTGCATGAAATGTCATGGCAACTGATTATAAAATCAGAAAATGTAAATGTTTATTGATGAAATTAAAAAAAAACAAAGCAAATAAGCTTGCAATATTGATTCCTTGTATGATTTTAGATTACGTCCACCAGATGAGGAAAAATGAATGCAATATGTCTGCTTTCACCAAACAATTTCATAAAGATCGTGGTTGGTGATTTATTTCATAACTAATTAAAGTATGTCATGCAACATCAATTACAAAAGAAAAGACAATAAAAATTAATTTGACTGCATAGTATGACAAAATATTTGAAAGAATGAAGTGCATAAATTACCCCAGTGACACAAATAGAAACCTCATCCCAGATGCCAGTGTTTCTATCCCTGAAATAATGCAAAAATAAGCTTTTGAAGTCCTGGCTTTTGCCTGTACTTAATATTGGTAACACAGTATAGCTAACAAAGATTATAGTATCCGTCAGTCATTGGGAATTAATCTTTTCAACTTATGGAAATGTTAAAAGCATCTAAATATCTTTTTGCTAAATTATATAATGCAGTAGCTTTCTCTTTCACAGATCTAAATAGTATCTTCAAAAATGAAACAGAATGCTCCATCTTTAAAGGAGAACAGTGAAAGCTCAACAAAATCATAACACTCCACTCATGAGTAAAAAAATAGAAGTACCTTTCCTTTCCCTGGACTAATTTATTTCTTGTCAGGGAGTTAGAGATTTGCAAAAGAATGGGAAAACGCCACCACAAGATGCATCACTTTAGAACAGATGTTGAACAAAGTAAAAATGCAGTGATAGAACCTCTAATTAATGAGCTAAATGTAAAATTCAGTTTTGGATATTTTAATTTAAATCAAACTAGTGAACTCCTTCATCGTAAGTGCAAATTTAGAAGAAGGAATATTTATGTACCAAGCGACACAACTAGTTCCCATAGATCTTGCAAAATATTGTGAACAGACTAATCAGATACCAAGAGAGGTAAGCATCTCCATCATATCAAGAAAAGAGAAAAGAAGAAGCGAAGCTCGCAGGCAAGGTAAGCTAACCATTCACATGAGGATAACGATAAAAAAATTGAGGATCTTCATGGTGACAACTTTTTGATTGGACTTTTGCATATAAAAGAAGTCCATGCTATATAATCCATGGTTACAAGATACTCTTGCTCAGAGAAAATTATTATGAAACATAACATGCATGAAGAGAAACTCCTGTTTAATAAATGTATACGTCTTCCTTTTGATGGTAAAACTGAGGCAATTTATATAGTGTGATCAATGAGTGCATAAAAATTTACCTTATGGGAGCCATCCAATCCCAACCGTCAACATATTGTGCTGCAACATCTTTCCTAATCTAGCATTGACATAGAAATGGTAAGTTATGACCCTATTCTGAATAGAGTATAGAAGATTGCATGAATTTGAACATGCAAATAATTTGGTTAAAATGAGGACAGTGAGGCATCAAACAATAGCAGTGAACTTCACCCCTCCCCCGTAATCCCCAGCCGCAACACAAGCTGCAAAGGAATTTAAAACTTGTTTCATCATGAAGTGTTATCTGTCAAAGCATTGTCAATTTGATTATAGCTTCTCATATATTTGGAACGCAAACATACTAGTGAAAGTACAATTAATCAAATCATAAAATCTGGTTTTCACAATCAATCCACGGCATCAGTCATCCACGACGAGTAAACCAATATGCATTTATTAAGGGAAGGTTTTAAAGCAAAATTCACCTATCCCAATGCACTATCTTTCAGAGAATATTCTTCATATACTTAGTTTCGTGTTGACTTCTCCCATTCAGTGGAAGATTATTGGAATAGATAGGGTGAATTCAAGAAGTCTCCAATTCAAACAAAAGCTTTCAAGCTTGGAAAGATATCTCCAATTTAATAAAGAGTTTTTAACCTTGAAAATGTGCCTAATGGATATGACCGCTCACAAAGCAGTGTGTGAAGAGTTGTGATTGTTTAGGAATGTTGAAAGGGCACAATAAATGGACACATCCATTCGTATGTGATAGGTGTGAGTTTTGCATGTATTTTGGGGCGTATTTATGGCTAAAATGGTGACTAAACGTGCATAAACTCATACGAAATGATTCATATTCGTTTTTTGTGGGAAAGATATTATGCGTTGTTCGTTTTGTAGGAATTTAGTGATATTTGAAGGAACTTGGATACAAATACGAGCATTGCGAAGAAGAAATACCACAAATGATGGAAAATACATGACGCACGGGTAGGGCGCGCGCCAAGCACCACCCGTGCGCCCCCTTGGAAAGCGAGAAAAAAAAATGGTGCGGCAATACGCACGGGTAGCCCGTGCGTTGCACGCACCACCCGTGCGCCATCAAGGTCGAACATTTCTTACGGACATGCACACGGGTCACCGGCGTGCGTGTCACGGCCCGCGACCCGGCGCGCTGATTGGTGAACAAGAATTTCCCTACGGACTTGCGCACGGGTAACCCGTGCGTCCCTCGCTGGATCGCATTATTTTGACAAAGAACATAACCTAGAATTGGAGGGGGTATTTAAGCACTTTTTGGGGCGCACACCAGGGACATTCGAGCATTTTTTGGGATCTACAACACAAGACAAGAGGAAATTCTTGGAAGAAGACATCAAGGGATAATCGGGTTGCATCGGAGCTCAAGGAACGGAGATATATCGAGAGATTGTCGACTTTCCTAAGTTTTCTTGCTTCTCTAGTAGTTTTCATCTTTCATTTTCTAGTTGTCATGGCAATGAACAATTTGTATTTGGATTGTTTAGAGATCATGTGTAGCTAAACTCTTTATATTTCCGGGTTTTGGAAGTAGATTAATGAACTCTTGTTGGATGTTTTGATTTTAGTTAAAGTTATTATCTTGAAGCCTATTTGAGTACTTTGAGCTTATTCTTATTTTATCACTTGATCAATGATTTAACTTGTTTGATATATTGATTCATAATTCGAGAGATGAGTTTCAATATTAGATCTTGAGTATTTGACATGAATATTTGCATGAATCGAGAGGTTTGTAAATATTTGTGAAGACATTTGATCTTTTGAACTTTTGGGAGTTGAGTACTTCATGTTGAGTAGAGATGCTAGCATAAGTATTTCAATCTACATTTTATATGCATCTCGAGAGGGAGGATAAAATATCTTTGTGATCGTCTTATAGGAATAGCGATAATAACTTGGCTTGGATTAAATTGTACAACAAGAGGGTTATTAATCGAAACCTTAACTCGAAATCCATTTCATATCCTTGATAATTCTATCAATTGTATTCTCTTATTTTTGTGTTTTAGTAGTCCATTTTGTTTTAATCTTACAACAACAATCATCCAATTTCGATCGTCTAAATAAAAATAAGTCTATTTTGGTTCAATACTTAGCGCATAAATTTATTAGTCTCCGTGGATACGACCTTGCTTACCCTATTCTATAAACTACACCGTACACTTGCGGTGAAGCTAAAAATAAGGGGAACAAGATGTAAAAGGTGTATAGTGAGGGTTGTGAACCTTCATCGGGGGATGTAATATGAACTACTAGATAGCAACAATATTTAAAGAGATGGACCAGCAATGTAGATTGATCAATCATAGGACATGGCCAATCACGATGAAACACCTAGAAATCTATAATTAGACCCCCTTCTCGTTCCATTTCTCCACCCTACAAAATAATACAAGTTAATTGTTTATATTCTCTCTTCTTCATCCGTAGTTTCCAAACGGTTTTTAATTATTTTCGAGCTTTTGTTCGTCCGATAAAATTAGTATAGTGTAGTAAGGAGGTTGAATTTTTACTAAGAATTGAATTGCAAGTTTGAACACCTTGAAGGAGGTGAAGGGTAGGTGGCATACTTGCATTTATGATACTTCAAATTTTCAGCGCAATAAAATTTGACTCTGGTCCATCACAAATACATCCTTCAACTCCCAAAAATACAAACATCCAAGACTCAAGGGGCAAGTATGCTTATTAAGAAATTAATAATTTGATCATTTTCCCAAATTTGAGAATTGAGGCAAAAATGGTTAATTTGACTTCCATTCGGTTTTGATGATGCGGAATCGGGTATTGAATTTTATCATATCGCGCCACTCAAGTATTGAGAAGCTCGGCATCAAGAGTCCACCCGAAAATGTGAAGGCCAAGGATTAAGTTCATTAGGCAAAGAACAATCCTATGTTACCTCAAAATAAAAAGTGCATCTTTCTATGCAATTAAATCATACCTCATGACCACCTTCGGAGGAGTTCTTCCAGGATGATCGGGAGGGTAAACCAGGACAGCCAAAGATATTTTCACCATTGGAATTTATAATATCGTTACATCAATAGAATGTCTTGAACATCCCCTTTGGTACGACCTCTTTGTGCCCATTTAAATAAACTTCAAAGCAGAGTAATTTATAGCACGGAAATTCGAGATCCACATGTTGATTGGTTAATCGAGATAAATTTGAAAGATATATCATGAGAAAGGAACCAGACAGGTGGGTTTAACAATTTCAAGTCCGGATTAAATTAGAACACAACTCAAGAAAAAAATAATAAGTTTAAACCAAAAAAAAAGTAGCGAATGAAAGCCTCTACCACAAAAAGTAATAACATTCAATTGTTCCGTTTTCACCATTATCGATATCGACCTAGTAAGAACATCTCAAAAAAAGAAATTGCAAAAGGGTACAACCAACGGCACCACAACCAAGAATACCACAACCTCATGAAACCTACTCTGTTTTAGCATTACTCTAATACAAAGACTTAGTAAATTATGGTTTGCAAGAATGACAAAGCCGACAAGCATTTCAATTCCTCCCCTCCCCCAAGTTTTGTGGGTGACGTTGAGATTGCTAAATGTACCTCATATGTTATTGTTAAACCGATTGAACCATCGAAATGATTAATAGAGCTCAATTTATTAGCAATCAATCACTTGAATGAACATAAATGTTTTCTCGCTTTATCTTTATAAGAGTTCTAATCATGCATAAACTTAAGTAAACTCGAAGGGACTTGTTCATGAGCTTTTGCATATTCTATGGTTCAAGATTCAATTGAAAGGGATGTGGTTAATGATTGCCGACAAATTATTTTAACTATTTTCATGTGTAACTACTTAATCGAACCTTCATTTCATCAAATCACAATATCATGGTTAATAAGTTTATGCAATCATCGATTAGCCTGGCAAACCTAATGTCTCACAATCATCTAAATTACTCCATTCAAAAAGAATATAGCCGCTTAAAATTGCAAAGCGACTTTGTTATATGAACAATGCACGTGAAGAATGAAAAATTAGCATTAAACCCATTATGCCTTTTCCTTAGAATAATGTATGTACCATAAGCATACCCATTATGCATGTTGTCGAATATTCCACAAGAATCCTCCACTATGTTTGGTCTCATCTAGATTGTTCTCTTACTTGTATAAATCGGGTAATTATGCTTGTAAACCAATCAATTAAGCAATTCAATTCTGACTTTATTAATTATATTGAAAGTTGTTCATCTTTTACTTTATGGCTTGACTTATTTCCCATATGGTATCGAGCGGGATAGTATCCTGTCTCTCGTGTTATTTTCTTTTTGTTCTTTATTTTTTTCTTTCATCATGAGTACTCAAACACAAAACGATGGAGGAAGTATGGATCAACCTATACAACCTCAAAGCCAATTGATAACTTGTAGGCTCACGTAATCAAATTACTTGGTTTGGAAAATGCAAGTATGGGTCTTTGTTAAAGGATATAGTCTTGATGGTTACCTCACAGAGAAGTAAAGGTACCAAAAGAATTCTTATCGAAACAATCGAAAATACAAAAAAAGTTAACCCGTTTTTATATATCATGGATTAGACAAGATCGAGCTTATTAATGTCTTGGTTACTTTCTTCTTTATCCGAAAATATTCTTGTTAGTGTTGTTGGATCTAACACCTCAATGGAAGTATGGAAATGGTTGGAAAATAATTTTGCTAGCCAAAATGCCGCAAAAGTCATGCAATACAATTCTGACTTCAATCAATGTATGAGAGATTTTCTCAACAAAGTCAAGTCATGTTGTGATTTACTAGCCGCAGTCATAAAATTGAAGAACCAGAACAAATTATGTACATTTTATCGGCCTTGGTTCGAGAATATAACTCTGTCTTAGTCACTCTCACCTCACGTCTTGCACATTTCACTCTTAGTGATGCTCACTCAATGTTATTGAGTTTTGAAAACAGCTTGAAAACACCGAAAGCCCACCGGGAAATTTTGATGGAACTCAATTTTCTTGTCAATATTGCAACTCATCAAAGCAAAATAGAAGAGGTGGATTTACTTTTCAAGGAGGTAGAGGAAGAACTCCCAATCAATATTTCAATGGCGGAGGTGGCGGAACTAATCACGAGAGGAAGTTATAGAGGAAGGGGTGGAAGATTCAATAACCATGGAAGATCTAGGTGTCAAATTTGTCACTACTCTAATCACACTGGCGATAAGTGCTTTTACAGTGTGATCTTAACTTTGTTCCATCCAACAACAATCCGAAATTATCAAGTGCGGTCAAACAATGTTCACAATCCTACTTTGTGAATATAGCAAATGTTGGAAACAATGAAAATGCCGAGGACTTGTGTTGGTATCCAGATTCAGGAGCTACCAACCATGTGACCTATGATCGTCAACCTAAATCTTGCAAATGAGACTACCAAGGCAATGAAAAGGTCCAAATTGGCAATGGAACAGGTTTAGTAATATCTCATTTTGGTAATTCTTTAGTTAAATCCCTGGCAAATTTAATTCTCATTTTCTACTCAAAACCTTTTACATGTTTAGGATATCACAAAAAATTTGCTTAGTGTTTCTCGGTTTGCTAAAGACAATGGTGTTTATTTTGAATTTCATCCTTTATTTTGCCTTGTGAAGGATCAAACCACGGGAATGGTGCTCCTCAAGGGAATCTTAGAAATGGCCTCTTCGCTTCAATTTTTCTCAAGGCTAATGATCCCACCGCCCTACCTTGAAATCCACTAAGTTCGGTCATCATACCTCTCCGCGCCACCATTTTCGTTTTCTCCACTCGATGTTAAAAATAAAAATAGTCTTGTTACTTGGCACAATAGACTTGGCCATGCTTCTTTTGATGTTGTCAAGAAAGCTTTAATGAATCGTAACATTTCTTTTGAAGAAAATAAAATGGATTTTCTATGTGTTGCATGTATGAAGTCCAAATTTCATAAGCTTCCATTCCCGGCTTCTTCGGATAAGCATTATGAGCCTTTTGATCTCTGCATTGATTTGTGGGGACCGGCTCCGTGAAATCTTTCCATGGTTATAGTTATTATGTTTCTTTCATTGATCATGCTACTAGATATACCTGGTTCTATCTCTTAAAGCAGTAAATCGACACTTTGCAAGCCTTTGTTCACTTGAACAATTTGATTAAAACACAATTTAACAAAGGCATTAAAATGTTGCAGAGTGATGGTGGGGGAGAATTTCAGGGGTTAGCAAAATTCTTAACAGAAAATGGAATTCTTCATAGAATTTCTTGTCCATATACTCCCGAACAAAACGGATTAGCCGAACGGAAACATAGGCACTTGGTTGAGGTTGGTCTTTCTCTTTTAGCTCAGTCCAATCTTCCTTCTTTTCATTGGGATAATGCATTTTTATGTGCATGTTTTCTTATTAATGTAACTCCCACAAAGATTCTACAGTTCAAAAGTCCTTTGAAGCCCTCACCGGCCGTAAACCTAACTATAAGGAATTAAAAACCTTTGGATGCTTATGTTACCCCTTGTTAAGACCTTATAATAAAAATAAATTGCAATACGAAGTGATGTTTGCACCTTTATTGGTTATAGTGGACAACATAAGGGTTATAAGGTTTTACTTCCAAATAAACGTGTTATCATCACAAGACATGTTATATTTGATGAAACTAAGTTCCCATTTCACAAGATGAATCCTCGCATTCTATTCACACACTGTTCATAACATAACAAATTTACCACTTTTGCATGTTCCTGCAGTTGTCCCTTCACCAAGTGACACTTCTTCTCGTTATCAAACCAAATTCTTTCATCTCCTTTACAATCGATTCCACACCCTACATGTCTAGTTCCTCGCCTAACTCCAGCCATAACTCCCGCCATTCTCCGCAGGTGGACGAATAACTACCGATTTACCTATTGAGATTGATACTTCACATGCCTCTCGCTAATGTTCCTCTAATTGATGATACACAAGGTTACCAACACACATCACATGATTACAAGATCTAAGGCGGGTATATATAAACCCAAAATTTTATCTGTTGTGTTGGATAATGATGCGAGCCAAGAACACATATTGAAGCATTAAGAAGACACGAATGGCAAAGCAAAGCTATGCAAAAGGAGTATGAAGCTTTGTTGAGAAACAACACTTGGACCCTTTGTTCTTTACCCGATAACCAGGGAGTAATAGGTTGCAAATGGGTGTATAAATTAAAAAAAAAATGCGGATGGAAGTGTAGCCGGACACAAAGCTAGACTTGTTGCAAAGGGGTACACACAAATGCCAGGTTTTGACTTTCGGAAACTTACAAAATCCTGTTGCCAAACCGACCCACAATAAGAGTAATTCTTTCCATTGCTCTTTCAAATTCTTGGCCAATTAGACAACTTGATGTTGATAATGCTTTTTCGAATGGAGAACTTGATACAAACTTATTTATGGAACAACCACCTGGTTTCATTGAAGTTGGGAAAGAAAACTTGGTTTGCAAACTAAAAAGGCCAATTTATGGTTTAAAACAAGCTTCAAGGGCTTGGTTTGAAAAATTTGGTAGAATTGTTAATTCTATTGGGTTCATATCTTCAAAGGCCGATTCTTCTTTATTTTACAATCAACGTGAGAAGGGTAGCATTTTGATCTTGGTTTATGTAGATGACATCATAATAATGGTGATAATGAAGAAGGATTGAAAAAGACACATTGAGACATCTTCATCAAGCTTTTCCTTTGAAGGACTTGGGTAATTTGAGTTACTTTCTTGGAATTGACATTATACCAACTTCACAGGATCGCTCCCGAATCGGAGAAAATACATTGAGGAGGTCATTGAAAGGGCGGGAATGAAAGGATGCAAGGGTTTCAACACTCCAATGATAAGTAGTCCTCCTCTGCCTAAGTTTCAAGGTCACCAATGCAAAATGGAAAACTTTACAGATGCATTGTTGGTGCTTTGCAATATGCCAACAAGTAGACACGAAATTAGTTATAGTGTCAATAAAGTGTCTCGGTTCATGCAGATGCCTCTTGATTCTCTTTGAAAGCGATCAAACGATATCGAGATATTTAGCGGTAATTGATTATGGTTTGCACTTAAAGTCTTGTCCTAAACCGCAGCTTGATTGCTTTTTCGACGCAGATTGGGCCTCGGACTCGACGATAGGAGATCCACGCGGGTACATGTGTGTGTTTTTGGAGAGAATTTGATTTCTTGGAGCTCAAAAAAACAACATACTTGTCTCACGTTCAAGCACGGAGGCAGAATATAGAGCTCTTGCTCATACTACTTGTGACATTGTTTGGTTTCAGTCATTACTCAAGGAATTGCAAATTAATCAAAATTATCCTACCACTATTTGGATTGATAACCAAAGTGTTTGTGTCGCTTGCTAACAATCCGATTTTTCATTCAAGAACTAAACACTGGAGATAGACCTTCATTTCATTCGGGATAAAGTTCAAGAAAGAAAAATTTGATTCGCCATGTTCGCTTATAGATCAAATAGCGACATATTCACAAAGCCATTGTCGACGATTCTTCTCTTGCCTACGAAACAAACTTTCAAGTAGTTTCTAAGGTCACGCTCGAATCAGCTGCAGGGGCATATGAACAATGCACGTGAAGAATGAAAAAATTAGCATTAAACCCATTATGCCTTTTCCTTAGAATAATGTATGTACCATAAGCATACCCATTATGCATGTTGTCGGAATATTCCACAAGTAATCCTCCACTATGTTTGGTCTCATCTAGATTGTTCTCTTACTTGTATAAATCGGGTACTATGCTTGTAAACCAATCAATTAAGCAATTCAATTACTGACTTTATTAATTATATTGAAAGTTGTTCATCTTTTACTTTATGGCTTGACTTATTTCCCATATGTTATATCATGTACTATACACTTTGCTCCCGAGAGCTTCCATAAAGCGAAAATCGTAGAATGCATAAAGTTCTAATTAGAGGTTGAGGAAGCTTGAATGAAAAACTGAAACCCCGACATACATTCAACAAAACATATGAACAGCCTAACCTGATCCCTAACTATCAGGATGTGATCCTTCTTTGGCAATACAATACTTTATGCATGGCGAGAACCACATAGCACCATGACATCAATTCTTAAACAATAATTCAACTTATGAGAAACGTTTCCACAAGTTAATTCATTGTATGCACATTAAATAGTATTTTATCATCTTCACTTCAAATAAGCAAATGTGCGTCAACTTATCCACTTGCATTCTTATCATAATTGATTATGACCTTGGTAGGTGTATTGTGGATAACGGTATCAGAGTACCTGGTACTTCATAGCCAATACTTACACGCCACCGAAATCCTATGGTACACTAGTTATTCTTCTCTAAACATTGTTATAATAACTGACGCAAACATACGGATTATAAATTTATGTCCCAACTTTTCTGATCAATACAAATAGCCTAAAATTTATTGTTAACATCCATTTTCAACTTTATTTCCTCACGAAGTGCCACTAGAAAAAGGGAATTTGAACTTTATTCCCAGTCAATACAACAAGACACTTAAATATCTTGATTTCAGCTTTAGGATTACTACTGAGTTGGATTTCTGACAGAGAGAATAAGCTCTATCGATCAAACGAATCAGGTCTGACAAATAGATTGTAATGATGACTCAGTAGGTTGATATTTTTCCTGTCTCTTCCGCTAGCTCTCAGATAGTACCAGTCACTTTCGCACAAACTGCTATACACTTATCAATTACTGAAGGACAGTTTAACTTTCCAATGTGCAGTTTTAGTTAACAATGTCCTTTTTCTCTCAACAGAAGTAAGAAAACAGGATTTCACAAGAGTAAGCAAAAATAGTTTCCCAGTGCATTACTTCGAATGTTTTGGTATTTTGGAAAGGTAGAGCATATGCCCCAATGCTTAAATCTTTTTAGTTTCATATCGCTGCTATTATTTACCTCTGCATTCTTTGACCAGATAACACAGTAACTGAAGCATGTGAAAAGAGATGGTAAACTTATTCCACCAAGATGATAAGGTAAAGAATCAAGAATGTATTTTATTATATATCCAAAGGTTCTTTACATAGAAAATCCATAAACAGAAGACCAATACATGCAATAAGCATCAATACTATGCACAAAAATCATAAATAGTTATACTACAATCATAAGAAGATACTTTATCAAACACAATATCACTGCACATAATTAGGCCAGAGTACCACTTACCAGCTTGCATTCAAATGTTGTGAAAAACCAGAAAGTGTAGTATTGCCTCCCAGAGTCAGCAATATCGATAATCGCCTCATTTTGTAATCCATAGAAGGGATCCGGCACAAGTTTGTTCTTCACAAGAGTTGCCAAGACACTAAATCCAAAACCAGCCAACTCAATTGTGGAGGTGAGGGTGGTTATGTAATAATTCATTCAGAAGAAAAAAGAAACTATCAACCTTTTCCATTTATTTACTGATATATAAGAAATGAATAAGGAATGTTGGCAGACTAACAAAGCAAATATGTTAGTGGTGGTTAATGCGCAGAAGAATCCTAATAGCTCATTCTCAACAGACTTTCAAGAACCATAAATTCAGTAAATGACTTCGATACACTATATTTTCATAGTTTAACAAAGTTCCAAATGGATTCTCCTATAATTGCCAACGAATACTAGAGTTATATTGTAGATTCATCCATTCCAATCTAATTTGGATGCATCCAAATGCAATGTCAATATGTACATATTACATCGGGCATATTAATCATCAAGAACTAATTAACAAAATGACAATCAACCAATAGACCTTTAATAACAAACAGTAATCCACGATCAACTAATTGAGTACATACATATACCTTCATATAACTCGAATTAAGACCATAAAAATTTTGGGGCCGCTGTAATATTCATATGTCATGATACATTTTTTTTTCAATGTAGAAAACATGATTGACAAGCAAAAGTAACGCTGCAAGTAAACTTACGTTCCGGGTACGACAGCTTCCATCCATGGGGACTGATGAGAAGGAGGGTGAGTGGTGGTGAGCTCAATACCAGTGAGGTCGACCTCAGTGGACCGTGCCGCCAGCCACCCTTCGTCCAGCACTCTCTTCCCTATCGCCGCAGCCATCAAACAGCTTCTCACTCAGTCTATTTTACCGGCCCACTTCGAGAAAAACCGTTAAAATAGCTGTGAATGTAAGTGAAATCTTTGTGGGTTTGTGATGGGATCATATATAATGCGAGACGAAAGCATAATGTTCCTCGAGGATCGAGAAATTGTAACAATCCTGAATAAGGATTCATCAACCACAGATTCATACGGAGAGAAAGGAAATTTTTCAAAAGGAAATTTTTAAAATTTTGACTGGGCTTTGTACAGCTCGAATCAGATTCATAAATCTCCATGGAATTGCAGTAACTGAATTACATAAGGAGATGGAAAGCAAACGGTGTAGCAGCGTGATTGGCTGGAAGTTGAGGAATTTGCTAATCCTGAACAAGGATTTTCTCACAAGGTCATACAGAAAAACTGAATTTCCTCAATCAATGGGAGAAAATTTGAATTTTCTCAGTAAATGGAGTCAAATTTATACAGCTCCACTGAAGTTGCAATAGGATTGCAGTAACATAACTATTAACAGAAAATGGAAGGTAGATGAGAGTAAAAAAACCCATAAGTTTTAAAGCAGACAATGTAGTCAAAAGCTGAAACTGCTTGGCGTTCTTGAAGCGAGAATTTCCGTGTGCTAATGAAAATGTAATCAGAAGCATGCTCATTTTGCTGAGCAGACCTGCCAGAATGGGGTGGCACAGGGGTGGTGGGAGGGCGATTGAGGAGAGGTACGTAGTAAGCGCCATTGGTTTTGCATGACAAACCAATTTGAAATTAGGGATTTCAAAATCAAAATAACTGTGTTTGGGGAAATCTCATCTACAGTGAGATTTTAAATCATTGAGCTGAATGTTCATGTTATTAACTATTTTTTGAGGCTTTCTTTTTATTCACTTGAAAAATTCATCTCATCTGTCGTGCAGAGACTCGAACTCTGCCTCTTCTTTCAAGAGTAATACTCATGGCGCACTGAATTAACCCATTAGTTTTAACTATTTTTTGATTATTAACTATTATTTGATTATTATTGATTTCTAATTCATTGTATGAAATACACTACTACAAAAAAGGCCATATAATCATCAATATATGCATCGGTTTCCATGGAAAACCAATGCCTAAAGAGGGGTGATGGCAATTTCGAAAATAAAATGAAATCATTAAGTATCGGTTGTTGATTAAAAAGCAATGCCTATAAAATCTTTTATTTTTTAAAATTAAATTAAAATATTAGGTATCAGTTGTTAATGAAAAACAGATGCTTTTGACCCAACTTTAAGCATCGTTTCTAACCATTAGCCGATACCTTTAAGTTTTCTCATTTTTTAAATTACACATTCAACCACTCAGCGTTCACGCAACCTCAGCATTCAGCCATTCACGCAGCTTTAGGGTGAATAGGAAGATTTTCCGGCCGATTAGGGTGAATAAGAAGAGGAGCTGCTCGGATGCAGGGAGAACTAAAGGTCCGATGGTGGTGATGTTCGATTTTAGGGCTTCGCCGGCGATTACCATCAGATCCTTCGAGAGATACTTTCCCCTGTGGATCTTCCTGCTCGTAGACGCATTTGTAGGCTTTGTCGTCGGCGCCTTTGTGCGTGCGGACGACGTGGACCGAGCTTGTACTTCGCGCGGCAGCTGCCGCGGCGCTTGTTGGAGAGGAGGACGGCGGCGCCGCCCATACGAAAGAGGCAATTAGGGAGGAGCATCACTCTTTCGGATCCTCTGTATTAATTGGGGGTAATAATTTCGGTGCTAATTACAAGTGCGTTCGAATTTGGTTGAACTTGGAGTAAATCCTAGCTACCCCGTCCAAACTCGTACCCCGCCGTTGCCGTGGCTACCACTGCCGGCACTGTTCAGAGGAGAATCCACCGCACCGCTCAGAACCTGCGAGAATTTCGTGAAGCTCGTTCGCAAAGGATACTTCAACAGCGTCAAATTCCACAGAATCATTAAGGTTCGTCTCGCACTTTCCTTTTCCGTTTATTTTCTCACGCAAACAAACCTCTTTTTGATTCTATGATTTTACTGTTTGGAATGGTTGTATAGTTTGTGTATTTGGACTTGATTTCCTCCTTTAAACTTTTATGCTTGTTTATTTTTCTGATCGTTCTATACTTTTATTAGATGATGTTACTTTAATGCCTTCTCCAGTTTCCTGCTTTAATAGTCTCTCGTCATATGTATCTAATAATTAATATGGGTTTGATTGGGGCATCTTACAATTTTTTACACATTTTTCCAGTAGTTGAGGCCAAAGAAGAAGATCAAGCAGAGTCCTAGTTGGATCAGTTATATTCGGTTGCTTTTATTTGATTTATGTGAACTACTTAATGTGGCTTTTGCTGATAGACATTTGAAAATTTTGCTGTAACTGAGTCCCTTCAGTGATTTGCTATTAGATGTTCAAAACATCTATGACTTACATAATTTTGTTGGTACTGATTAAAGCTTGAATTACCTTGTGGTTGACTGATAAGGTTTCATTTATTTAAATAATTAATATTTTAGTTGTTGTTTGTTGTATTGTCTCTGTCTTGGGTATATCATTTGCTTGTACAGTGGAGCTTTGCGAAGTTGTGTTTTTATAGAGTTTTGCATGCTTTGATGTACTTCTGAAGGGAAAGTATCATGAAGGCACATATAGCCTATAGGATCTACTTAATGCGAATTATTAAGCAACCTTGAGAAGCTGCAGTTCTTTTGTGAGTTTCCTGTGAAACTTGTGCTGTTGCATTTTCAACTGCATTTCATTTATAAATTTTGACATACAGAATACAAGAAAGGAAACTAAAGAAGCATTGAAGCCTGTCGATGATAGGTAGTCTTTATCAAATTAGTGTGTATCAAACTAAAGACTTGACATGATGTATTCTGCTTGCATTGCCCAAGTCTCAAAAAGTGTATCGACTTTGAGTTTATGTTGCAAATATTGTAGTTGATTAGTCCGTATTTGTGATACAGTTGTTCAGCATATGCATATTTTTATTTCAGGAAGCGGCTAAGAAGGTAAAATAGGCCAAGAAAAACCTTAACAAGCCCAAAAGGCCCCCCAGTGCTTTCTTTGTGATTCTGTATGAACTATTCTTCATATACTAGAAGTTCTGTTCTGTTCTGTTCTGTATGAACTATTTTTCATATTCTAGAATGTTGTCCTAACTATTATCTGTATTCTTTCCATAGTTTTATTGTAGCGAGGAGTTCCGGAAGACTTTCAAAAAGGAAAATCCTAACGTCAAGGCCGTCTCAGCTATATGAAACTTATACTGTTGTAATTTCTTATAGTTAGTTCCGTTTATAGATTTGGAGGGTTATGGTTCTTTGCTTTTCCCTATGTGCTTCCTATAGGTTGGAAAAGCTGGTGGAGAGAAGTGGAAATCCTTGACTGCAGCTGTAAGTTCTTAATACATCTGTTTTTTAAGTATTACTGTTGCAGAAAATTCTTTATCAAAGTTTATTGATTGGAGAATGTAACTATAAGTGCTTTTATCAGTCAATCCTACCTATAGCGAGGCACATGATATATATTTCCCATGCTTTGGTGTTTTTAATTACTGAGATGAGGTGAGTAGAGAAATGTTTACCTAGGTTGTTTGGTTTGGACTTTTACCTTGGATGAATGTAACGAATCAATCACTGGTCCTTCCTGTTTGTTGTGCTTAAAAAACTTGACTGATCATGATAGTATGAAAGTGGGGTATTACTTAATCTCCGAGGGAAAATATGACTTCTCATTTATATAAAAGAAAAATACTTATTTATGTCCATAAGGTGATACTTGCAGAAACATAGTTTTGCTATGATTAGTGAAACTGTTATATCATTTCTGGTTGAAGCTATGAAGCATGAAAGTGTTTGGTGTTTGAAGCTAAAATATTTTCTGTTTAAGTAAATAAGTAAATAAGTAATAGGTCAGCTTTGTTGATCAGGAAAAGAATAAAAAAACTATCAGCATCAAAAGCTGATACTAGTTTTGAATGTTTTTGCTATGAAGCATTCCATATTTCCATGTATCTTAACAAGCAAGGCAAATTCAAATTGTTTGTTCGGGTTCGGTCATCATCGTCTCGCTCAGCCAAGTTTTTTATTTTTTACTTGTAAAATATAAGAAGCTCGTCATGTTTTAGCAGAGGTTTTGGCTAAGTTTTCCCAGCAGACCAGCAAGTCACAGAACGACATGGTAGTGTATATATATATAATATTTAAAGAGTTAAAAGAAACCTATTCGGTTTTCGGTTCGGTTCGGGGAACCGAACCCCTAAACCGAAACCGAACCGAAAACCGAATTTCCAAAAAAAAAATAACCGAAAACCGAACCGAAATTTCGGTTCGGTGTTCGGTCGGGACCGAATTATCGGTTTCGGTTCGGTTTGGTCGGTTAACCAAATCGTGAACACCCCTAGGTTGGAGTAATTATAAAAAAACCCACAGAAGTTTCAAAATTACAAAAAAACCCTGAGGTTTGATTATGTCTTAAATGCAAATGGGTAATTGCAATATTTTTACAAAATAAGGTGTTTGGAATGTTTCTGCTTATGTCATATATGTGTATATGTGTGTGTGACATAGTGGGCTTTAGATCATATTTCTGTGCAATATTAGAATGTTTTGGTTCTCAGTGATTGATCTATTATTTGACAATTTTATTTTTGGGTCAAGCATGTTTTTGGCTTCAACTTGGAATGTCTGATTTGAAAAGAAGATTTTATAATATGGTTAATGATTTTATCTTAGCGGCTTATACAATTATTTGTTTTCTTGAAATTTTTTTTTTTTTTTTTTTTTTTTCAGGAGATGAGATGACAAGGGTCATCTGGAAATTTGTCAAAGACAAGGTAGTATATAAACTTTTCACCTTGATCTTCTTTATTTGTTTGTCCATTTTTAAACCAAGCTCAAATGCTCTAGGTTGAGTGCATAATATACTAATCTACTAGACTTGGCCCCAAAACCAAATGGCGGTTGTTTTTTTTTTTTTTTTTTCTGCATGTATTTCTAATATAATGCTTCTTGCTATTTTTGCTCCATATCATTTTAAAGAGTCATTCTACTATCTCAACTCATCCAGCAATGTTTTTAATTTGCAGGAATTTGGAAATATTGAGTCTCCAATGTCTTCTAGACTTAGACATTTCTTTTCAACATTTTGCGGCAGGTCTATGACCTTTTCAATTGGTTAGCTCAAATTCTTGACAAAGGAATGAATGTTAATATGGCTGCTTGGGGGCAGATGAATGATTGGGAGGAGATGAATAGTCCCACTTTTCAATTTTGGAGCTAATAAGCTAAAGCTTTTACTTGTCTTTTCTCAAGTCTTGAATTGAGTCTTGAAAAACATACTACTTTGAGCTTAGTTAAAAAATGGCACTCATGCCCAGCTTTTAAGCTGGGTTTTTTTATATCATGCAATTCCACCTTGGATTGTAATTATATGATTGGTTTTGTTTTCCATTGTGTCCATTTACTAAATAAATTTTATGCACTAAAAAATGTCACTAATTTTTGGGTTGGATTTTGATTTGTGGTCTGGATTTTGATTGAGCTAATAGTTTCGGTGCAACGAGGTCGGAAATTGGAAAAAAAAAAGGATTAAAAAAAAATAACAATAGCATCGGTTGTTGTTATGAACTGATGCCCAAACTGACTTTATGCATCATTTGTTTGCTAAGCAACTGATGCTTTTGGTCAACATTATGCATCGGGTTTTGCTTAGAAACCGATGCCTATTGTTTACTTTAGGCATTGGTTGAAACTGATGCCTATACATGTGATTATAAGCATCGCCTTCATAAGCATCGCTGTTGGAACCGATGCTTAAAGTTGTTCGCAACCGATGCAAATGGTCAATTTTGTACTAGTGATATTTTCTCCAAATTTTCCTTTTCAATTCAAATAATCAATCCAAATACAATTAAGACTTCATTTGAATCGATGGTGGATTTGAAGTTTAGGATTTCAAATTCACGATAACAAATCCATTGAATCTCAATAAATTTCAAATTATTAGGCTCTCGTAGAAACTATTTTTTAAGTTATTATTGTGAATTTTTCAAAATCCACCTTGTAGGAACATATTTGTCCAAAATCCTCCATCTAATTGACTTTACATACCAAGAAAGTTCGGGAATATAAATTATGGTCTTTTTCTAATATTTTAATTAAAAAAAAAAAGAAGACCGAGTCAAAGAAACTATTACACCAAATTATATAATTTTATGGAGGAAATTTTTTTGCCCTTCGAGCTATTTGATTTTTTCGACTTTTTGATCTAAACTTTTTTTTATTTTTTCTTTCGGGAGGGGAGGGGGAGGCACTTAACCTCCTAAAGTTGGGGTTTTACACATAGCCTCCGGGACTCACCGACAACCGAATATTTCAGGAATCTTGTCACGTGCTATGTATATACGGAGGCAAAATTGTCATTTGACTCAAATTATATTAAACTTATTGCACTTTGTAATCTAAACCTTTACGTGTTTGTTATTTTGTCATATGAATTTTAAATAATATTTACACTTTGCCACATCAATTTAAAAGAAAATCAAAAAATTATATACACATTTATTTTATACTTTTTTTAATTTCTTTACCTAAAATAAGTAAATTTGACTAGTATTTACTTCAATAAAATATATTATCAATATACTTTATAATTTCTTCCTTTTTAACTTATCAATTTACTATTTTTTGTCATCAAAATTAGGAAAAATCTACTTCTATGAATTTTGAAGTGAAAGAATAATAAATATACACAAGTGTCAATGTTATAATATAATGCATTTCAGAAATTATTTTTATAAACTCAGGTAAATTTCAAAAAGATAAAAGTAGTGCAACTTTAATGAATTATATTATTTCTAGTTTTAAAATATTGTATAGGATTTTAACATATGGTTCAAATTTATTACTACCCATTTTATTTTATTATTTTTTGTTTGAGTTTAGACTATTTTATTTATGAAAATTCATTCTAATTTATATTAGAATTTATATTTGCCAATATATATTATTTTAGTACCTCAAAATGGATAAATAATTATTTATTTATATTTTTTATTTGTAATTTGGTAACATATATTAACATTAATTTCATATTTTTAGGTTTATAAACTAATAAAGTAAATCATTGAAGTAAACTATAATTCTACAATTCTACAAGAAAGTCAAAAAATAAAAAATATATAACATAATCTTGTTGATAATATATTTTATTGAAGTAAATACTAATTAAATTTAATTTTTTTATCAAAAAATTAAAAAAATTATATACATATAATTTTTTGATTTTTTTAAATTGAGGTGACAAAGTGTAAATCGCTCAAAGTTCATATGTCAAAGTAACAATCGTGCAAAGTTAGATGACAAAGTGCAATAACTATAGTATATATGACTTGAATAAAATGATAATTTTTCCCCACGTGCATGACACGTGATAAGATTCGGAGAATATTCCATCGGCGACGCAGTCCGAGTAGGCTATGTGCAAAATCTGTGAACTTCAGGAGATATAATGTTCCAAAAGAAAGTTTAGACCGCAAAGTCGAAAAAAAAAAGTTCAATTGGATAGAAAACAATTCCGTAATCTTATATTTTATTTTGATAGTTTTCATTTTCTTATCAAATTTGAAGGTCAAAAATCACCCAATCCCAGCGCGGCCACTTCCAAGTTCCAACACTCTCTCTCTCTCTCTCTCTCTCTCTGTGTGTGTGTGTGTGTATACATATATTATAAGTAGTAAGTATACTATCACATGTATTTCTATATACATATGGATGTGTATTGTGTTTATAAAGGGATGAGAATGTTGGATTCACGTGGCCTTAGATATGCGGTAAAGCAAAATATCTATTTTTTCCCCAAAACATAAAGAGCAGTCTTATACGAGACCTCTCTGATCGGATCATAACACAAACAAAAATATAAATTATTTTCATGAATTTAGGTTACTGATTGAAATTCTATTTAAATATATGATCCGTTTCATGAATTTAATCCATATTTCATGAATTTAATCTTTAATCCATGGACCTAGCACAATATGTTTTTTGAAAGTTTTTTTTATCGAAACGATATACACTTTCATATAATCAACCAAAACAAAACAACGTACATATCAATAATTTTTGTGAAACATAAATTATGTCATTCAAAGTTTATGAACCTACCTATGCGATTGTAATTACGGTTGGATCAAGATGAGATATTTAATTTCATTGAAAGAAGAAAATAGTTTTTACCTATAAGATTGTGCTTTGTAAGGACTTGAAATATCGATCCAAATCGTAAGGTACCTCCCGATGTTAAAATTCAGTAAATCTATAATTTCCATAAATTCAAAGTTCATAGACAAATTGTTACATCTTAGAACTCCAATTGTATTTCCTATAAGCATAATTGGACATCCCGTTACAATTAATTTTTTGCTAATCAAATTAAATTGGTTCAATGAAAAAAATACTTTTATGTGTAGATTGAAGATTTAGTATCCCTAAATCAAAGAGGGTTAAAATTAGAAAGACAAAATCAACTCAAAGTGAATATTGGGTAGGAAAAATAAGTACTTCTTGCTAAAATTTGTGATCTTAATCAGCCTATAAAACCTTACAGCAGGGTCGCTTAGATGTTACACCTAATGTATATACAATTGATGTAAATTCATCATGCATGTGTCTAATTTTATAAATGAGACACTTGTCTTCAATACATACATTGTACTTTCTATTTGTCTTTTTCACTTTCACCACCCTTTGGGTGCCAGTCCTTATAATTTAAGGACTTTAAAGCCCTTTTTTTTTTTTTTTTTTTCCTTTCATGATTTGAATTCTTATTTTGGATTTCATCCCAATAAACTCAATCTCTAATTAATTATATTTATTTCATTCACTTAATCCATCTTAAATTAATTAAAAAATAAACAAAGTGCATGTTTGAGAAAACTTTTGAAATAGGAGTTCTTACATGAAATTTGCTTTTTAATATGAACTTTTTAGAAGTACTTATTATGAGTATAGTGAAGTCTTTGGTGGAAATGCATTTTAATGCTCATCGAGTAGAATTGTCGTAAATGAAATTCAAAAGTAATAAATTATCATTTCTCAAAATAAATACTTGGAGAAGTGGTATATTTTATAAGTCCATTTAAAAATAATTGTTGTTGTTGACATATATGTTTGCCATGTCATTAGTTTTGCTTTGTCTTAAAGTTAGTTTTATAACTTAATTGTTGCATATTTGAACAGACGGTTTCTCATTGTTTAGATAAGTTTTCATGATATATAGGTTTTTTCAGCCTTTTTGGAAAGAAACTAACCTTTAAGCGTATCTTCTAGCAATTATTTTTCCTTGTGTTTTATTGTGAGGCCCCAATTTTTATTTAGCTCGAATTTGTAATATTCCTAGGATAATGTACTATGTAACTAGTGTCGCAATATTGTTAATAATAAAATGTGTTCTTAATTTCAAATTCTTAATATCTAACTACTAATTTATTTTATTTTCTTTAACTTACTAATTGATAATTGCTAATTATCCCTAAGTTTAGAATTTCATTAACTCATACACTAGCATTTTATTAATACCAACTATAGAGTTTGAATGACTTATCATAAGAGTTGGAAATAAGAAAGCTTGACTTATCTAAGAGGACTAAGCTATAAGGGGAGTGATAAGAAGGATTAGAGATAGATAATAGAACATAATTATCACCAAAATACAAATAAAAATATATAAAATTGCAAGCATTGTCTTTTCCTTTTGTCGTATTCACTCAAGCATGCAAGCTTTTCTCAACCCAAGATCACAAACTCTTACACTTCCAAGCATGAGCCACCAAAATGCAATCTTCAAAAAAAAAAAAAAAAAACAATGAAAGCCTAAGTGTTGGGGGACTTGAGGGCTAGAGGATGAAGACTCTTGTTCTTACACCACAATCATCCCGCACTTAACCATTTCATTACAAAAACACAACTCTCTCCCTCTCATATCCTCAAGGCCGAAAAATTGGAGGAATTAAGGTAAGAAATTTTCTCCTTCTTCAAGCCATCTCATTTCTTAACTAACCCTCTTCCTTCCAATCCTAACTTGGAATTCACTTCTTTTAGTACTAAAGAGGAAAGACCGAAAATTTAAGAATTTGGAGTTAAAGTTTTAAGGAGCTTTCAAGAGACAAGAAAGGTAAGAACTTCCTAGGCCTTAAACTCTCTCTTGTTTCTTTTTCTCTCCATTTTTTTTTCCATATTTTGATACCCAATCTTGCAACTTAGAGGCTGCCCAAAGAAGCTTTGGGACCTTTGAGGAGATATTCTAAGGAAGAAAATAACTAGACTATCCTACTACCAAAAAAATCAAAGAGGTGGGTGAAAATTTTTCCACAACTCTCTCATTATATTTTTGCATAAAAAGCATGCTAGATAATTTAGTATTATGTAAAAATCTTATTATAAATCTTAATTATTTATTCAGAAAATTTTACAAAAAACAAAAATATATTATGATTTTATTTGCAATAGTAATAAATTGTCAAAAATTGCCCCTTTATTATGCTTTAAGGTGCCTTATTACTATGCATGTCCAAAAAAGAGCTTAGAAATGTACAAATATATATTATTACATATTTATATATTCTGGACTTGTAACTTAGTGGAAGAAATTGAACTTGGGCCATTTTTGCAATTATTGTAAAATATAGGGCCAAATGCGTAAATTTTAAAACTGTGAAGGACCTCTCTGGGAAATTAAAAATTTGGACCTTACAACACTATAAACATTATACTATAAGTGAAAAAAATGGAGACCCTTCGGGTCAAGTAAATACGATAAAAGACTAATTAGACACTAAAATGACATTTTTTAACACTTAAAGGATCCAACTGTAATTTTCAAAACTTATAACAGTCACTGTCCCGAAAATATTATGGACTTATTTTTAATAATATTCTGGACCCCTAGTCCAAATTTCATAAAAATCGGATTTGAAATAAGTCCTTAACATCAAATTCACTTTTGGGCTAAAAATATAATTTCTGAAAATAAGGTACTTAACCTGCAAAAATTCAAACTATTTTTACCTTAAAATAATACTGTCCTAAAGAAATTTTAGGGCTTTCAATCACATTAAAACCTTCCCTAATTAAGATATATTTATTTTTAAAATATCGGGTTGAAAATATTATTTTTGGAAAAATTAAGGGCTAATCTATAAATTTCAAAAATCTGACCCCAGGACACTGTAAATATAACACCTTGAAATTTTTAGAAAATTTTGGAACTGACCTTGCCTCGTTCCGATTCCTATTGAATTTTAAAAACCGGTATGAAAATACATTCCTTAGTTAAAAAGGATTGATTTAAAAACAAAAATCACTACGGAAGAAAATTTTATATTTTCAAAGACAGTTACTTATATTAATTTTAGACACATTTTTATATTACTCAATAAAAATTATATTTTATTTATTATCCGATTTATTAGTCGAACTTTCTTACCCGGATAAATACACGAACAAGAAGGCGACTTCCTCATAGGAATAACTGTAATATTACGATATGGACTTTTATATAAAGTATCGACCCAATAACGTATCCGACTAGATTGTCCACCCGGTAATTAGACCACGATTTAAACTTAGTTGACTTAATGCCGAATCTGCGTGTGTTTATGAACACTCCGGTTGTTTTTGGTGACTTGCTAATCGCTTGAGTGAGCTATCCTCGATCGTATATGTGGAATGGATGAGTCGTGTATGTGATGGATAGCTCGACCGCAATCTCGTGACGCCTCCATCGTCATGCATTATCTCGTGGCAAATGTATTTTCCTAATAATTATACGAGTTCTATCGTCATGCATTGTAATAGTTTTAAAATAGCATTAGACAATGACGCGGGGTATACAATTTAATATTTTATTATTGATGAAGTCAAAAATAAAAAATATCATACATACATTAGAATCATGCATGGATATATGCAATATATATGTATAAAATTTGGATACATATTTTGAGATGTTTTCTTCAATTAAAATAAATATTTTTAATTAAATGTAACCAACTTAAATACGATTGTATATAATTATGAAGAAATGGGATAAACCCAAATAACAACTTAAATATATCATAGATAGCCAAAATTCATGACTATATAAATTGATGTTTAATACCCGAATACATAATTTTTAAAGTCTATTAAAAAATAAAATTTTGGGTAAATATATCTTATATTTTTATGTTTATTATTTTTATTTTATATATACAATATAGGTGTCAAATCAAGATCATAAAAAATGATTAATATGATACATTGTACGTCAAAAATGGATTAAAAATGAAAAAAGAACGTTAAATTTTAAAAAATAAAAAGACAAATATGATAATTAATACAATACACACACGAATATGAAAGTCGATATCTATTTAATTCTAATTGTATAAGAACCTTAAAAGTTGACTACAAAAAAATTACTATTTCAACAAGAATCAACTTTTTTTCTTATTGTCTGATTTCAATTATCTTTTATATAATAATGTGCGGGAAAATTCTTACATATTATTTATTAGTGACTCGTTTATTATGACATAGAAATTGTGATACGTGTAAAATATACGTGCATTTAGGGGCTTAAAATGATATATAATTGATATATTTGCATGTATATTAAGTGTGTTTTACTTGGTTTCCTTTGTTGGACGTGATATGCGTACTCTTGTAAATTTTACAGAAATGGAGCTAAATTAAGTAAAAAGCGATATCATGTTCCAAAGTACAGGTCAAGACCTAAGGTACGAGCAAATATATGAAGGAAAGAAGCATGGACGGTCAAACAAAAAGGAATTTTCTTCAAAAACGTCAAAACGTGCTAATAGTTTTCAAAGATGGCAGGATTGAAGAATTTGACCATAATTTTTGCTACAAAATTGATTTTAAGGTGATTCAAGTGGCTATGAAAAACTAAGAGAAAGGGCTACAAATTTTGTGGACCCCGGATGCCAATTACGATCGCACGACCCGACCTTGTGGGATGACACGGGCATGCGACGTTTTGGGCCTGTATTGGTCTCCTAATCCTACAGAACTCTCACAAGTGATCTCTCCATGCATCTATAAAAGGGACCCAAGGCTATGCACGAAAATACATCACTTCATACAGAGAAAACACATCAAATAACACAGAACACAAGAATCGAAGATCTTCGAGCAAAGAAGGCTAGGTCGCGAAGAACACTACAAGGCTTTCGCATCTAGTGAGCACAAGAGCTTCGAGGGCTTGGAAGGAGAATTCATCCCGACAAAAAGGGGTTTTCTTTCTATGTCTAAGAACTCTTGTATGTACTTAAACGATGTCTTAATATTGATTCAAATTTATCTATGAGTTTGTAATCAATGTTTGGCATATTTTTCGGATCTTAGTGGCATAATCGAAACTGTTAATTTATTTTAAATATGATTATTTGTTTGCTTAATTAATGAATTCAAGTGCTTATTTATAATTGTTTTTTTATCGATCAATAGATGCATGTCATACTTGTTAGTCCATAATCCAGGGAGGTGAGTTCTAACGAGAAGAAAATCGAATTGAGACATAAACGGGGTAATGTATCGAGAGACTACTACATTTTGTGGGGAGTATTTCAATTAAAATATCTTTTGGGAGTTAATAATAGTTGTGATAGATCGGAGACCTCAATTATTATTCATCTACTATTTATGCGCCACCCGAAAAAGGGGAATAAACTATTTTAGGAGTTGAAACCCATAGAATTGCATTAATTGGGTTTTAAAACTTTGCTTGCATTTAATATTGAAGAAACATGTTGAGATTATGTGCCTAAGGTTGCTCCTATAGATAGTAAAAATACTTGTGGGGTTCGCAAATTTAATTCTTTTATTTTCTTTTATTTTCGATTTTTAGTTAAAATAACTTGATTTTCGGTGGCTTCAATAAAATTAGAATATGATGTTATTATAACCTAAGTGTTTCGAATATCAATCCTTGAGGAATACAACCTTGCTTGCCATTATTCTATAAACTACAATGTACACTTGCGGTTGTATGAACCAAATATTTTTGGCGAACAAGTTTTTGGCGCCGTTCATTCGGGGATTGATTAGATTCTACTTAGATATAGTAATAAGTAGTTCAATCTTAATTGAAGCATATTATTTTGTAAATATTTTTTTCTTTTTCGATTTTTTATTTTATTTTTTTCTTCTTCGTTTTTAACATCGTTTTTGTTAGGGGACGTCAATGGGTCGGGTTCGCCCTGCACTCCAAAACCCAACCCATTAAAATTTCATAGGACCTAGACCCGTCCCGCACCCGCCTCCCCGGACCTATGACCCGCCCCAACCTGCACCGTGTTTAGCGGGTAAGACCCGCTGCAGACCATTAGACCCGCCTTATGTCATCTATTTTAACTTATTTATTAATTTTTTCATGAAATTTTCAGCTTCTCAAATTTTGCCTCAAGATAAGCAAAGGATTTGTCAACTTCACACAAAAGATTTCTGTACAAGAAACAAAAAGTATTAACACACATATACCACACACACACACACACACACTACCTATTACGGCGCACACACACACACACACACCTTACGGCACACACACACACACGTATTACACGAATACACACATATATACCACAAATTAGTTTGATGAAGTCTAATTAGTTAAGAGATTTGACAAAAGGAGATGTTGAGAGCGGGGGTTATGAAGGAGTCGGGAGAGAAGAATTACATTTGAGAGAAAAGATGAAATGAAAACTTACCGGATGAACTTGGAACTTGGCGTGCAAAAGAAAATAGAAACCCTAATGTGCATTTTATATATACTAATTAAACGGGTCGGGTATGGATCGGTCTGGACGGGACCCGCTATCCGACCCATTCCCGCTCGGGGTCCGAAAATATGTACCCATTACCCGCCCATACCCATTTACTTGTCCCATACCCGCCCCAAATAAATAAAGTAGTCCGGTCGGGTTTGGGTCTTACCGGACCCATTGACATCCCTAGTTTTTGTTGAATGCACATGGAATCTTTGGAGATACAAGTAGCCCGAATCGCAAGCTCGCAGTGGGAGGCCAACATCAAAGGAAAAATTCCCCAGCGATATTGAACTTAATCCGAGAAAATAGTGCAATACCATTCGCCTAATGGATGGTACAGAATATGAGGGCTCAATGATTTCAACCAATCCGGTTCGGTGACAATGATGTTAGAAATTTGAAGTCTAGTTGAAGACGTAAAACTTAGCGCTTTGTGGGAGGTAACACAAGAGACGTCGCGAAATACCCCGAGGTTAAAAAAGCGAAAAAAACCCAAAAAGGCAAAAAAAAGAAAATAAAAATAAAAAAAAAAAAAAAAATCAGACGCGCCCAGGCGTGTGGACGGACACGATCCGACCGTGCGATTTGCTCCTCCAGTTTCAAATTTGACGAACGAGCTTCCCGGCTTCACTGGAACGATCCAGGTAAGTACTCTTTACGCATTCTTTTTCTTTTGATAATTTCTCTCATATTTGGACGAAGGATATTTTAAGTTTTGGAGGGTTGTCAAGAATGCGTAGTTGGGTACTATCTTGCATTTTGCATTTGCATTTAGGATTGCATGTAGAGCACTTTGCATTAATATTTTTGAAAAAAAAATCGATATGTAGTTTAATTTTTTTGATTTATTTGTTTTATTGTTTTAGCACATTTACTGCTTTAGCACGTTTAATTGCTTTTGTGTGTGGTTTTAATTTAGTTTTTATGCCCACTCCGTATGATTTTATTATGAATATTTTATGGAATGAGATAACATACCTGTGGGAATAATGTGATAAATTGTTAGAAGGAAAGTTATTTATTTGTTTGACATTTATTAAGAAGATTGTGTATTTGAGCATGTTGCGAAAAGTAAGCTGTGAGCTTTTGTGCGTTAAACCGCTTAATATGATGCATACTTATTTTTCTTGAGTATGTCATTCATGATAGATAGAACTCTAGAACTTGTTCAGTATCTTCATTGAAGCCATGTGTGTGTGCAATTTTTTAAAATGATCCGAGGCCATCTTTGTTTAGCCTACTTAGCCTAAAAAGCCTACCTATGAACTCATGATTCCCTAGATAGCCAATTTTGAGCCAAAACTTTTATTCTAAGCCACATTGATCTTTAAAATTTAAACATGTTTATATCTCTCGAAATTTCTTGAGCTTATAGAAAATGAATAAGTTTGGGGGAGAAGTGGCGAAATTTTTTTTAAAAAAAAAGAGCAAGTTGACAAAAGAAAGAGGGATGAGCGATTCGGGTAAATGAAAAAAATCATGAAGCTCGGGAAAGAAAGAAAATCTCGAAAAATTACACAGAGAAAATCGAGCAAAGCAAAAGAAAAAAAGTTTTGAAAGCTTAAAGGCTAGAAAAAAAAAAAAAAAAAAAAGGAAAAAAGGCAAAAAGGCCTAAGTATGAAAAAAATGAGAAATAAAGGTGGAATTGAAACATAAAATGAGTATTATACGAAATTGAGTTGGTGAATTGCAAATCAGTATGCGTAAATTCTATTTGCTCAAGTCAATTAACTTAATCCAAATTTTCCTACCCTTACAAAGAACCTACATTACAATCTAATAAAAGTCCTTTTTGATTCTTCGATTGTGCACACAAAAGTGGTAGAGATGTTACATGATTTGAAAGCCTATGGTAGTTCTACTTTCAATTAATTGTATTTGAGCGTAAACACTACCCATAAACTTTGAGAGTATAGTGATATACTATTTACTAATGAGTTGCGATGTCAAGTATCAAAATAGTATTAATTATGCCGAGTTTATGAATGATGACTTCTTGATGATGAATTATATAGTTTCCTTGAGTATGGAGTCAAATGTTATTTAATGTTCATAGTGTTCTTGGGTGTTCGTTCGTTTTTACCCCTTATATTATTTTTCTTAATTTGCTCGAGGACAAGCAATGCTTTAAGTTTGGGGGATTTTGATACGTGTAAAATATACATGCGTTTAGGGGCTTAAAATGATATATAATTGATATATTTGCATGTATATTTAGTGTATTTTACTTGGTTTCCTTTGTTGGGCGTGATCTGCGTACTCTTATGAATTTTACAGAAATAGAGCTAAATTGGATAAAATGCGATATCACATTCTAAAGTATAGGTCAAGATCTAAGGTACGAGCAAAGATATGAAGGAAAAAAAGCATGGACGGTCAAACAAAAAAGAATTTTCTTCAAAAAGATCAAAACACGCCAATAGTTTCCAAAGATCGGCGAGTGGTTTAACATTTTGGCCATAACCTTCGCTATGAAATTGATATTAAGGTGATTCAAGTGGCTATGAAAAGCTAAGAGAAATGGATACAACGTTTGTGAAGACCCCGAAGCAATTCCAATCACACGACCGACCGTGTGGGATGACATGGGCGTACGACGTTTCTCGGGGCTGAATTGGTCTCCTAATCCTATGAGAACTCTATAAGTGATCTCTCCATGCATCTATGAAAGGTACCCAAGGCTATGCACGAAAATACATCACTTCATACAGAGAAAACACATCAAATAACCCGGGGAACATAAGAATCGAATATTTTCTAAGCAAAGAAGGTTAGGTCGCGAAGAACATCACCGGACTTCGCATCTAGGGAGAACAAGAGCTTCGAGGGCTTGGAAGGAGAATCCATCCTAGCAAGAAGGGGTTTTCTTTCTATATCTAAGAACTCTTGTCTGTACTTAAACATGTCTTGATTAAAATTTGTCTATGAGTTTGTAATCAATGTTTGACATATCTTTCGGATCTTAGGGGCATAATCAAAAACTGTTGATTTATGTTAAATATGATTATTTATTTGCTTAATTAACTCATATTTTCTATTTTATGAATTTGAGTGCTTATTTATAATTGCTTTTTATCCGATCAATAATTTGCATGTCATACTTGTTAGTTTGATGAACGTTAAAAATGTATAATTATTTTAGGCTTATATTATTGTTTTACCTTATTATTATTATTAATAAAATAAATTTATAGTATTATTAATATGTTAGGAATAAAATAGAAATCAACATAGAATTGTATTTGGAAGCATTTTTAGTGCGGGTTTGGATCACCGAGCATAACTTTCATTTTTGACATGATTTTGGGATGATTCTTGAAGATATAGATTCACAATCTATTCATTTACAAGTTTTTAGAGATATTGAATGCAAAAATCAAAGTTTGGAATGATATTTTCTTGGATAAAAAATTCATCATAAAATGAAGATTGAAGGGTTGCTCATTTAATTTCCAGACTTGACCAAGTTTGGTATTTTGGACATAACTCGGAAAATACAAGGTATTTGTATCTGAAATTTTACTGAGTATGTACAAATCATAGAGATACAACATTGATGAAGACCCCAAAGTCATATTCATATTGGATGAATTTATAAAAAAATCCAAGATCTTTCTTTGCACTAGTCAATCTCGTATGCCAACCACATCTCAATTATTCAACCATATCTTGGTCCATGGTTGTTGGAATTCAATTAAATCAGTTGGAAATTCAAGCTAACACATGTGATAATTGATTTGTGGAAGAAAATAGAGCAAAGATGGCTGATGTCATGGACAAAATGACCAGTCAAAGAAGGTGGCAAAGTTGGTGTTGATTTCCTTATTTTCTAACTTGTAATAAAAATAAAGAATAAAATAATTGTAAATTGATTTTGAGTTGGCTATAAATAGAGGTCATTAGCATTAGCCAAGAGCAAGTTTTATGTAGAGAAAGTTAGAGTTAGAAACTTCAAAAGAATTTTTCTTTCTTACTTTTCTTAAATTATAGTAAGATTTCTAGTATTTTACAAAATGTTTGCTTTAGTTTTTCTTCAATCTTTTGTTTTCTCTACTTTCTTCATGTTATTCTAAGTTTATTTTGTTGAGGAAATAGGGTGAAACTCTTGATGAAGGATAAGAATGATTGTAGATTCATATTAAATTTCATTGTTTGTATCATCAACTTGTTTTTAGCTTATACATTTTTTGTTTGGTGGTGTTTCTTGATTTATGTATATCTATTGGCACAACAAATACTTGGTTCCATTTAGTTAAATGTCGGTTTTATTTCAACCGACTACTAATGTGGATACCTTGATTTGTTGTAGACAAAAGAATACATAAATACTTGATCCCATAAACAAGTATTGATGTTATAAGATAAATTCTAATTGATGATACAACATGATTACCTCATTGCATGATGTATATGTATAATATCTTCCCATTGGAACCTTCTTTGTGTATGGATTCCAATAGTGGCAATCTAAGAGGTAAGAAAATATAATCATTCCTTTATCCGAAATCAAGAGTGAATCCCTAATCCTCAACATTTCTATTATTTAAATTTCTTGTAACTAAAAACAAAATATTCTTACTAGTAAAAAAAAATCCATTTACTCATCCTTTAAATAAGATATATCCTGTAAACTTCCATCAACTTCCCTGTGGATCGACCTCGGACTCCCGAGAAATTTATTACTTGAGACAACCTGCACTTGGGTTTGCAACATTAAAGTTGTAGCAAATTTTTGGCGCCATTGCTTGGGAAGGCACATGATAAGTTTCCAGGTTTGTGAATATTTTTTTTTTAAGCGTAAATATTGTGTATTTGCATGGTTACATGGTGTCGTAGTCCCAATTCTCGTCGTTTAGTTAGAAATAATTCAGAATGTTTGATTGAAAATTTTGATTCACCTCCACACACACCAATTATGGCTGAAAATGAAGTTGTTCATGATGAGATTTAACAAGCGGAAAATCAAGAAGACGTAATATGCGTCACTACTTGCAACCCCTCGAAATTCTACTCCTTCGTGTTTTATTTTTCCACTAAATGCAAACAACTTTCGATTCAAGCCAGGGATGATTCCTTTACTTCCTAATTTCCATGGTATGGATTAAAGAAAGCCCATATATACATTTAAAGGAGTTTGAAGAAGTATGTGCTACATTTGATGATTAAAATTGTACAAATGAAATTGTTAAGCTTAAATTATTTCCTTTTTCTTTAAAAGATAAGGCAAAAACTTAGCTTAGCTCTTTGAAACCTAGATCAATTGGCACTTGGCAAGAAATGCAAACCGAATTTTTGAAAAATTCTTTCCAACTCACAAAACTAATGCTTTGAAAAGACAAATTCAGAATTTTTCTCAAAATCCTAAAAAGTTTTCTTTGAATGTTGGGAAAAGTTTAAAGAATTGTTGAATTCTGCTCACATCATGGTTTTGAAAATTGGCGTATCATCGTTTCTTTTATGAAGGTTTAACTCGAAACAAAACAATTCATTGAGTCAATGTGTAATGGTCGGTTTCATGATAAAGAACCTAATGAAGCGCTTGAATATCTTGATTATTTCGCGAAAATTCTCAATCTTGGCATAGTGTTAATGAAAATAAAGGAAAATTTCACCTTAATCAAGAGGACGGTTTAAGTGCGGACTTTCACTTTTGGCTAAAACAATCGATGACATGGAAGTTAAGAAAGTAAAAGAAATTAAATCCGTGCAAGATAAAAAAGTTTGTGACATTTATGGAATTAATGAACACTCACCAATGATTGTCCTCATATTTCTGTTGAGGCTAATGTCATGAATGGATTAGAAAACCTTTTCAATCTCCATATTCTGAAACTTACAATCCACAATGGAGAAATCATCCCAATTTCGGTTGGCGTGATAATAATCAAGCTCAACCAATGAATTCACAAAAGCCGCCGAATTTTCCTTCATATCCAGCCCCACATGTAAAATCACTTGAGGAGACTTTGCAAGCATTTATGCATGAGCAAACAAGCATCAATAATAAAACTTCTCAAGCCATCAATGAGATTAAGAATTCACTTTCAACACTCACGGCTTTTCTTTACGAACTCAAGAAAAGGGTAAGTTTCCTGCTCAACCTCAACCTAATCCTTCCACGCAGTGTTGTGTTTCTACTTCAGGTGAAAATCCAGTCAATGAGGCCAATTCAGTTACAACACTTCGAAGTGGGAAAGTTGTTGATAAAACAATTCATCCCAAGAAAGTTATTAGTTCATCTTCAGAAATGAAGAATGAAAATAACGATGATGAAGAAGGTAAGTTGACTGGAGGTAAGTTTGAAAATGATGAAACATATTCACCTCCTGCCCCTTTTCCTCAAAGATTGCAACCAACTCAGAAATCGAACTCAAATTCTGAGATTTTTGAATTGTTTAAACAAGTCAAAATTAATATTCCTTTGTTGGATGCAATCAAACAAGTCCCACCTTATGCAAAGTTTTTGAAAGATTTGTGCACAATCAAAAGAAAGCATCATGTGAAGAAAATGGCATTTTTAACTGAGAGTGTGAGTTCAATTATCCAACAATTTGCTCCACCTAAGTATAAAGATCCTGGTTGTCCAACAATTTCATGCATCATAGGAGACACTAGAATAGAACGTGCTTTGCTTGATCTCGGTGCTAGTGTAAATCTTCTACCATTTTCGTTTATGAACGAGTTAGATTTGGGTGAACTTAAAGAAACTCCAATTGTACTCCAATTAGGCGATCGATCGATTAAAGTTCCAAAAGGAATAGTAAAAGATGTGTTGGTACAAATCGACAAATTTTACTTTCTGTTGATTTCATTGTTTTGGATACTCATCGGTTGTAAATACAAAGACACAAATTCTGTCATTTTAGGTCGTCCATTTCTTGGAACTTCAAATGCTTTGATAAATTGTAGGAATGGTATTTTGAAGTTATCTTTTGGAAATATGACTTTGGAATTAAATGTGTTTAATGTTTGCAAACAACCTCACGATGATCTTTCAATTACATGAAGTGGATTCAATTGAAGAACTTGTTCATGAAAATTTCACGATTCTTTTGAATTTGATGAAACGTGTTTGAAAGTAAGGGTATGCGTGAAAAGAAATATTCCGAGGTTTCAACTGAATTTTTACAAGCACTGGAAAATCATATTTGGAAACCAAAATTTGAAGAGTTGTCATCATCAAAAGTGCAACCTGTTCCTTCAAGAATGAAAGCTCAAAAATCGATTTGAAACCTTACCATCCGATTTGAAATACTCTTTTCTCGGGTGAGAATGAGACTTTTCTGTAATAATTTCTTCCAAGCTTGATGCATCTCGGGAAGGTAAGCTGATTGAGACTTTGAAAATGCATAAAAATGCTTTAGGATGAACCATTCCGACATAAAAGGTATTAGTCCTCCGATTTGCACGCATAACATTTATTTAGAGAAAATACGAAACCCTTTAGAGAAATGCAATGAGACTAAATCATAATATGAAAGAAGTAGTGAGAAATGAAATCATTAAACTCTTAGATAATGAGATCATTTATCCTATTTCTGATAGTAAATGGGTAAGTCCTATTCATGTCGTGCCAAAGAAGTCTGGTGTTACTGTAGTCAAAAATGAAAATAATGAGTTAATTCCAACTAGAACTGTTACTGGTTGGCGTGTGTGCATTGACTACAGGAAACTTAACTTAGTTACTCGAAAGGATCATTTTCCATTACCTTTTATGGATCAAATCTTAGAAAGAGTTGCAGGTCATAAATTCTATTGTTTCTTAGATGGATATTCTGGGTATAATCAAATTGAAATTGCACTTGAAGATCAAGAGAAAACAACTTTTACATGTCCTTTTGGTACATTTGCATATAGAAGGATGCCTTTTGGATTATGTAATGCACCAGCTACATTCCAAAGATGCATGCTTAGCATTTTCATGACATGGTAGAACGATTTCTTATTTGCATGTCCTTATTTATAATTGCTTTTTATCCGATCAATAATTTGCATGTCATACTTGTTAGTCGATGAACGTTAAAAATGTATAATTATTTTAGGCTTATATTATTGTTTTACCTTATTAATATTATTAATAAAATAAATTTATAGTATTATTAATATGTTAGGAATAAAATAGGAAATCAACATAGAATTGTATTTGGAAGCATTATTTAGTGGAGGTTTGGATTAACGAGCATAACTTTCATTTCCGACATGATTTTGGGATGATTCTTGAAGATATGAATTCACAATCCATTCATTTACAAGTTTTTAGAGATATTGAATCCAAAAATCAAAGTTTGGAATGATATTTTCTTGGATAAAAAATTCATCATAAAATGAAGATTGAAGGGTTGCTCATTTAATTTCCAGACTTGACCAAGTTTGGTATTTTGGACATAACTCGGAAAATACAAGGTATTTGTATCTCAAATTTTACTGAGTATGTACAAATCATAGAGCTACAACATTGATGAAGACCCCAAAGTCAGATTCATATTGGATGAATTTATAAAAAATCCAAGAGGTCGCGCACTAGTCAATCCCGTATGCCAACCACATTTCAATTATTCAACCATATCTTGGCCCATGGTTGTTGGAATTCAATGAAATCAGTTGGAAATTCAAACTAACACATGTGATAATTGATTTGTGGAAGAAAATTGAGCAAAGATGGCTGATATCATGGACAAAATGGCCAGTCAAAGAAGTTGGCAAAGTTGGTGTTGATTTCCTTATTTTCTTACTTGTAATAAAAATAAAGAATAAAATAATTGTAAATTGATTTTGAGTTGGCTATAAATAGAGGTCATTAGCATTAGCCAAGAGTAAGTTTTATGTAGAGAAAGTTAGAGTTAGAAACTTCAAAAGAATTTTTCTTTCTTGCTTTTCTTTAATTATAGTAAGATTTCTAGTATTTTACAAAATATTTGCTTTAGTTTTTCTTCAATCTTTTGTTTTATCTACTTTCTTCATGTTATTCTAAGTTTATTTTGTTGAGGAAATAGGGTGAAACTCTTGATGAAGGATAAAGAATGATTGTAGATTCATATTAAATTTCATTGTTTGTATCATCAACTTGTTTTTAGCTTATACATTTTTGTTTGGTGGTGTTTTTGATTTATGTATATCTATTGGCACAACAAATACTTGGTTCCATTTAGTTAAATGTCTTGTTTTATTTCAACCGACTACTAATGTGGATACCTTGATTTGTTGTAGACAAAATAATACATAAATACTTGATCCCATAAACAAGTATCGATGTTATAAGATAAATTCTAATTGATGATACAACATGATTACCTCATTGCATGATGTATATGTATAATATCTTCCCATTGGAACCTTCTTTGTGTATGGATTCCAATAGTGGTAATCTAAGAGATAAGAAAATATAATCATTCATTTATCCGAAATCAAGAGTGAATCCCTAATCCTCAACATTTCTATTAATTAAATTTCTTGTAACTAAAAAAAAATATTCTTACTAGTAAAAAAATCCATTTACTCATCCTTTAAATAAGATATATCCTGTAAACTTCCATCAACTTCCTCGTGGATTGACCTCGGACTCGAGAAATTTATTACTCGAGACAACCTGCACTTGGGTTTGCAACCTTAAAGTTGTAGCATAGTACATAATCCGGGAGGTGAGGTCTAACGAGACGAAAATCGAATTGGACATAAACAGGGTAATGTATCGGGAGACTACTTTTGATTGTGGGGAGTATTTCAATTCAAAGATCTTTTGGGACTTAATAATAATTGTGATGGATCGGGAGACCTCAACTATTATTAATCTACATTTATGCGCCACTCGGGAGGGGGAATAAACTATTTTAGGAGTTTAACCCATATAATTGCATGAATTGGTTTTTAAAATTTTACTTGCATTTAATATTGAAGAAACATGTTGAGATTATGTGCCTAAGATTGCTCCTATAGATTGTGAAAATATTTGTGGGGTTTGCAAATTTGATTCTTTTATTTTCTTTTATTTTTGATTTTTAGTTAAAATAACTTGATTTTTGGTCGCTTCAATAAAATTAGAATACGATGTTAGTATAACCTAAGTGTTTCGAATATCAATCCTTGAAGAATACGACATTGCTTGCCATTATTCTATAAACTACATCGTACACTTGCAATTGTATGAACCAAATATTTTTGGCGAACATATTGACATAGTCCTGAAAAACAAAATAATAATAAGTCCGAGTTTTGTTAGAAAAATGTTTTTATCAAGATTTTGATGATTTTGTTTAAATGAGTTTTTATACCAAAACAATCTTTATAAATATTGTCCAAATACTCCTAAATAATTTAAAATATTTTTACTAATTTTTGGAGTATTTCTTAGAGTTTATTATTCGATAAAAATTGGACAATACTTTTGATGATTTTGTGTTAATTGGTTTTTACACCAAAACATTATTTTAAATATTGTCCAAATACTCCCAATTGATTTAAAATATTTATACTAATTTTTTGGAGTATTTCTTGAAGTTTATTTTTGATAAAAATCGGACAACATACTGTTTTGAGGTCAACCGGTCGCCCAGAGGGCAACCCGTGCCTGAAAGTCGGAACAAACAAAAACAAAACCGGGAAATGAAAGATATAGGTCGACCGGTCGAGCACCCGGTCGACCGGTGCCTGCAAGTTTTCCAAACTTGATTTCATTTCGTATTCAAATTTTGAGAGGGCAACCGGTCAACATAGGGCATAGTGGGGCGACCGGTCGGACCCCCCGTCGATCGGTCCCCCTGTGTAAAATAGTGCGATCTATTTTCAAATTTCTATCTCTACGCGACCGTTCGCCCTGTAATCTTTTGACAGCAAAATTTGTACCGTTGGACATCCATATCAACAAGATTTACTTTATCAATTTTGTACATTATTTCTACATCTTGTGATCTTCTTTTTGTAGACAAAAGTGAAGATGGAGGAGCCTATGTTGGAGATCCAATCTTGAAGATTCTCTTATAAATAGAGGATGATTTGAAGACACAAGAGAGAACAACAACACAAGCAAATAAACAACAAGAAAAATCTGCAAATTCTCCAAGCTTTCATATTTTACATTCTTGTTGTAATAAGCCTAAGTTCTTGCACTTGCACAATCTTGAGGTCTAGGCTTTTTATTCTTGATTACACTTGCACTCAAATTGTAATATTCATTATTGAGTTGTAATCTTGATTTTTGGTCAATCATTCAACACAAGACATCATTGTGAGTATTCTTGTGGAAAGAATGCACTTGGGTGATCTAGGTGATAGGTGTTTCAAGAGTATGGTGCTCTTGAGGTGTTTGAAGAATTTGGTTTTCTTCAAGATTGAAGATTATGGTGATCTTCACAAGGTGCCGTTGAAGGAAGGTTGTGGTAATCTTCAAGAGAGATTGTGGTAATCTCAAAGGTGGTGTTGAAGAAGAGTGTGGTGCTCTTCAGGGTGATGTTGTAAGATGTTGTATTAATTTTGGTAATTAATAAAATCTTTTTCCTTTTGAAATCCATCCCGGATATCTTTGGGGTGGTAGAGAATTAGGCCCTAGGTAGGTTGAACCTCTATAAATCGACGCGTGTTGTTTACTTCCCGCACCTTTATTATTGTCTTGGCTTATTTGTTTCGAAAAAGATGGCATAATCGAAAAGATGGAGATAATCTATTCACCCCCTCTAGATTATCGTAACCGCTTGGACTTACAAGTTTTGACCTAGTAGGATACGGGCGGAGAGTGTTAAAATGGCGAGCCAAATAGTTCACGAGGAGTTATTTTTGGAGCAAAATAAAATTCGTGATCGCCCAATGTTTTGGGTTGAATAATCCGCCAAATAGATCGATTCATTTCGGGCCTCAAAAATGAAGCCCAATCCGTGTTGGAAAATACAACGGTGGTTACATAAGCGGAAAAACCTTCAAGATGGCTTACAAAACGAAACATAAAATTACAAAAAAAGTAAAACCTAACTATTACAATTCTTGAATGTTTTTCAACTCGAGAAGCATGAACTGATGAACTTTACAAGTCGAGTCGAGGAAGACCTCTTTCCACAAGACAAATACGTCCCTGCTAGTGCTCACGGTTTTACATAATGTCCCCAAAGATAAAACGACTTGCGTCTTTTGTGTAGTAGCACCACTAACACAAAAGCCCCATCAAACTAGAGTGGTGAGACAATTGGTTTGCTTGACTCAAAAATCGCAAAAAGGAAGTGCGACACGAGATGTTATAACTTTGGGTGGTAACACCTCTTTGGATGATTATGAGCATCTGAATGTTATCTAATTCTCTGCAAAATCTGACTTCCTCTCTAACTTCTCACTCTACTCCCATGCAACAATGCACCCTAGGCTTATAAAGGCCATCATTTCCAACACTTGTAGGGAGTTAAAGATAGAGAGTGGGCATTAAAACCATATGTAACTCCCATAAGTTACAAGTCTCTTTTTTCGACCACTACTTGAGGAGTTACAAACTCCAAAAGTCACATGAACTTGGATACCTCCAATGTCAGATTCATAGACACACGAACTTGGACACCTCTAATGTCCGATTCATCACCCAACAATCACTTGAATCGGGTCAAGCCCATTTTCGAGTGACAAAACCAATCGAACACGAACCCGATCCCAAAGAGTTGGGCGGTCAAGGCCCATTTGTGATCATATACTTGTGTTACTCGTAAGATGCACGTGCGTTGCACGTGACCCATATAATTTTGCTAATTACTTAATAATAAGTTATTAATATATTATAATTTAGTTTAATTATTATGAATATTTTTCATATTGTAAAATACAGTTTGACTTGATGAGAAATCTAGCAAATAAAACACTTGTATTTTATGAAATAAAATGTAATAGCTGAAACATACAAGACTTTGTGGACTCAAAAACTTATCAGAAAAATTTACTTTGAATTCGTAGAACTTTAATCTACCTAATAATTTTTGTTTAGGATGCATGTAAAGAATTTCCACTTTGTGTAATACATATTCCATTTTAGTAATATCAAATGTACCTCTATAAGAAAAAAAAAAAAAATAAAAAATATTCCTTGAGTTATTTCTGAAAATGCTTCGTTAAACAAAAATGAAGCTTCAAAATTGTCTCTGGGATCACATGATTCACATCACAAAAAAACTTAAAGCATGTTTTAGGATTAAAAATATATTTTTCGAGTCATAGTTGTTCCTTAAATCGAGTCGTGCAAAACATTGAAGATATCCATCAAACCCTAAGAAAGTACTTATAAGTAAAGTAACACGAATTTAAGTTGCATCAAGCCTTCATATTACGGTTTGGTCGATGCTCCTCCAGGAGCATACCACCCGGTCGCTATTAATTGGACAAGTGTCCAATTTTTTATTTGTATTTTATTTTTATGTTTTAATTATTAACTCAATTAGAGTAAAAAATTCACTCTATTCTCTAATAGATTAATACGGTAGAACTTTGAGCATTTAATTTAAAATCGATTATTTATAAATGATAGTTAATTTGATTGCTTATTTTGTTAAAGCTAATTAATATTGAAAAATTTATCGTCGATTGATGATTTTTTAAATATACTATATATTAACTTATAATTGAATTGATTTTATTTAACTTATTCTTTTTGTTAAAAAAATTAAACTTATCAATTAAGATAAAGAATAACTGTTCTATCATTTTTCTTTACAATTAATATTCTACCTTTATTTTCAAAAAAATAAATAAATATGGAATTCACCTTCAACTTTAATAATGTTTGAAACTTCAAAATTGTGCGATAAGATGAAAATTTAAATTCATAATACAAGATAATCTATTACCTTTAAGGTGCTCAGTCCGCCGTAATCAATGTTATTAAAATCGGATCGGGCCGGCCGGTTCTACCGGTTTAACCAGAACCAGATCACATGTTGGTCCGCTTTTGTAGTAAATCCGGTGGCTAGAGAACTTTTGTCACCCCGTTCGGTGAAAAACTCGAAACCGATGACCCTATTAACCTGGTTCAAAAAAAAAAAAGAAAATTAATTTCTTTTATATTTTCTTAGTAAATAAATTTTTCTTTGTTTTATTTCAAAAGTTGAAGGAAAATATCTTTAGTAGACTTTGCATATAATTTATCCGTATGTTCGATTTACATACATATTTGGATATTTAATTTTATAATTTAGCTTTTATTTGTATTTATATTATTAGTTTTTAATATATGGGTTATACTTGTATTTATCTTGTACATTTGTACATTTATATATATATATATATGTATGTATGTATATGTACTAGTCAACCCGTTTTTTAAGAACGATTAAACCGATTGAACAGTGACCCAATAACCCAATTATTAATCCGATTCGATGTTCGGTCCGAGTTTAAAAACATTGGCGTAATTAATCTATTATCTCTTTGGGTTATTCTATTTACTATAATCTGTTAAGAAAAATATTAAGCTTTTTACTCTAATTGAGTTAATAATTAAAACAGAAAATTTAATACAATTATAAATTAATATATAGTTTATTTAATAAATCATCAATCGAGAATAATTTTTTCAATATTAATTAGCTTTAACAAAATAAATAATCAAATTAACTCTCATTTATAAATAATCAATTTTATATTAAATGCTCAAAGTTAAGGCGTATTTAATCTATTACTCATGTTTAATCTATTTACTATAAATTAGAGAATAGAGTGAATTTTTTACTAGTTAATAATTTAAACAGAAAAAGAAAATACAAATAAAAAATTGGACACTTGTCCAATTAATAGCAATCGGGTGGAATGCTCCTGGAGGAGCATCGACCCAACCTCATATTACTCTTACTTGAATTTGACAATCTCATGCACTTTTTTTTTTTGATACTTTGGAGAGTTTCTCCATCATCATTTGAATTTTGGATCGACTCTTCAAAGCATTTTATAAGATGTTTGAGAGCTTATAAGTTATTTAAATTTGTTTGGTAAACTTTTTTTTTAAAAAAAAAAATTCTTATAAGCTCCTAAATAAAATGTTAGAAACTTATAAGCTGTTTTTTGAAAAAAAAAAAAAATGGAGAATCCCAACTTATTTTCAAAATAAGATCTTATTTCAACAACCTCCTTTAATTTTGACTATTTTAATTACACAATTGCCATTACTAATATCTTAAAAGCTACAACATCTTTTTTTTTTTTATTTATCTAATTAAATACTTCAACCACTTATTTTTAAAATAAGAACATCTTATAAGATCTAAAAATATCTTATAAAATGTAGGAGTTTATAAGATGTTTTAAATAAGTTTAGCTAATCACCCTAGTGAGATGTTTGCTTCTAGTCTCCTTTCCCAAGTGATCGACATGACTGGTATATGTACTTGATGTATTTCTCTTTTTGCTCGTTTTCAAAGCGGGTTATCTATATATATATATATATAATTGCATCACAATAAAAATTTGAAATTATCATATGGGGCAATGTGATGGAATTGAATTGAACATACATAGGAAAAAAATTAAAATATTTTAAATAGAATTGACATGATATTGCCATTTGTTGAAAAACAGCATACGACATCTTGTATTCAAATTATATTTTATTCAATATTCAATATATCACCAATACAAATCAAATATATTGATTCAAAGATGAATAAAATTTTAATTCTGTTATTACACTTCATCAGAATAAGATTGGAAAGAAAAATGAAAACAGGGGAAAACATGCATAATTATCACATTGAGGAAAGAATGTTATATAGTTGCGCATATATATGTATATCATTTCAAGAACCGCCAAGATCAAGTTTTTGTGTGTGCATATAAATACAAATTATCAGAGATGCTCAACCTACATTATAATTAAAATAAAATTCAGACCACATATCCATCACATGCAAGAAATTAACATCAAAATAAGATTGTTGTCATTTGCAATCCATTACATTGTTAAAAAATAAAGATTCAAGGGCCAATTATTTGATGCAAAGGCATAGCACGATCAGCAAAATAAACTATCAACCAACATTAGATCGCAAAAAGATTTGATGCATATATTACTCGGAGTAAATTTTGTGGAAATGTAAGATGGAAAAAATCCAGTAATTAAGCAACTGTTAAATGGAAGTATATTATAATATTATGATACTCATGTTCTCCCAACTAAACTGGCTGCAAATCTTATATGATAATATAATCAATCTTTAAAATCTTCTTAAATTTAATTTTGAATGTATTCTTCTTTTCACCAGTAAATTAGAAAAGGAGTTGCAACAACTGAAAAATATATGTTCACCATATAATTAGGAAGATGTAGCTCTGAATACTCCTTCACAGCTCTTCGTATTTCCCCTATTTGTATGTCATGATAAACATTATGATGATTAGCAAGACAAAACCCATGATAAGTAAACTCACAGTAAAGAAAGAAAACACATTAGACAAATAACAAAACTGATAATAAATAAAATTAAGCCTACAATAAAAACAACTCTTTTTTTTTCTGGTCCCTTTTTCCTCTCTCCATACTTCACACAAAGTAATAAATAAATCAGTTGTTTATCCAATTAATTTTTATGGAAATTCAAAAAATGCAATGTTATAGCAAATATTCGAATTTTGAAATCTTTGTATGATGAAAAGGCCAAAAAGAAGTTAAAAAAAAGATAATTAGTTTGGAAGTTCCATTTTGAAATATAGTCGACACATGTATATTCATTGTTTTTGCCGAACAAAAAGGAAATAAAGTTAATTTGTGACGATAACACTTTTTTCACCTCTTTCCTTCCTCCCCTTTTTATTTTGTCATCTACCGGTCTGATGCTGAAATCCATATCAACTCACAACCCCCATTAGGTAGAACTGGGTGAACACACTCAATTGCAATCAATAAAATTTTAAAAGTAAGACTCCATCCATATCAAATATGCGCCAAATTTCCAATACCATCGACAAGGCATTAACCAGTCTGTTATCTTTTGATCCAGATAGTTTAACACAAACCCACGCCTAGTAAATTCAAATAGTCAAAAGATCAACTAAAGAACAGAGCAAATCAAAGCAATTATCATCTTGATTTTATTAATAATCATGAGCTCATAAGTAAGAACAATTAGATATTCTCTAACAAAGGATTATAAGACAAAAATTACAACAAAATGAAAGAAAAAGACTGAACATCTACCACTCAAAGATATGATGAAAAATCTATTTGAAAACAACCCAAGAACTCCACAACCCAATTCACATTTACAATGAAGGATTACGTGAAAGAAATATTGCTAGATATCTTCACTCGTTTAGTCGTTCAGTAGTTCTCGGGTTTCACAAAATAAGGTTACACTTTTAAATATTTTTACTAAATATGGTGACAAATAGCTAAATGTGGAGGATTCTCATCAATGTGGTAATAAGTTTGGAGACTAACATATTGAACTTGCTGCCATTGAATTTCAGTCACTTATTATTTAAAATTTGGGCATCACAATTTGTACCCATACCTTGCATTTCAAAATATTAGGTCAATACCTCCAACTAAAGTTTTACCTTCAAACTATGCAATATGCATGTATAGGGTATGTGCGAACCCACTTATGTTGGTTTTCCTTTGAGTTAATGGGTCAATAAAATAAAGAAAAAAAGAAAAACTGAGATTGATCTTAAGTCCTTGGCCAGCAACACTTTAGATTTTCTAATTTCCCACCGTGCATAGGAATTCAGTAATTAGCCTCAATTTCTTCACTGTACTCATCTTGTGAAACATAAATGTCATTCTCAAGACTGCACAATTTCAATGGGTATTAAGTGCAATGGGTTCAACTTACACCATACAACATAAAAATTTAGGTTCTTATTTAGCAACTGCACACTTGAGAAATTACAAAAATAGAAAACTCGAATAAGGCCTTCTAGTTGATTCCATGGAGCAGGTTTCATCCGCTGCGTGCTTAACGACTTCATTTTCTGAAACTTGATGTCTAAAGGTTCCATATTTATTTGCCCCATAGGAACTGCGGACATACAAACTAGAATTATTCCCCAATCACATACATATTAGTATGACACTAATAGCTTACTCAAAATTAGACAAAAAATCAATAACCATTCTCCTTGGCTCATGGTAAATCTGGTCCCTATGAAACTATGCGAGGAATTTATGAGATAAAATCAAGATTTTAATGAATCTAGATAAAATTCAACAATTCCCACATCAATATATTAGATCTGTTGCAAGGGGAAAGAATATGGATAGCTGAATTTCCTTTTTACATCGTTGAGCCCTCACCTATTGTTTTGGCAATGGGAAAATCACTCATTTACTAAACCATGTGAATAAGATTTTAAAGATCAATATAAACTAGATTAATTGGATAATTCAAAGAAAAAATGAAGCAGGCTCAGCAAAATGAAGTGAATACAACCCCTGTTTAGGTTTACTTGTTGCAGCGTTTAGGTTTACTTGTAGCAGAAACCCCAAAATCTCTTCTAAATGAAGCGCTCAACTCAGACCATGTATTTCTGAATCATCAACTCACATGATCACTACAAATTCACAATCAAAAGTCACCGACCAGTTTGCTGACCTAGCATGGATGTAAGTTAAATATTATGTCTCAGAAACAAAAAATTAAGTCAACAAATGGATGCAACAGATGCGCAGAATGAATCCGATCTCTTAAGAATCCCTAAAATTTTCCATGATTATAGCACAGTTCCCAAAAGTAGAGTAACACAAAAAAATTATTAGAAAATTTTCATGAGCATAGAACACATAACAGCCCCACATTACAGTTCTCCCTTCACCCAACAGATCACACACATAGGAAAAAAAAAGAAAGAAATACCCCAATGCAGGAGGGAAGATCGAAATGTCTGCATTCATTAGAATGATATTTCACTTTATAAATTAAAATGAATTTTATTTAAAAGGCGTGATTTAAACAACCAGGGACAGAGTCAATTTTGTAGTTCTAAATCAGTTAGGTGCATGAAGGATGTGATATTGAATTCTGGCAGAGTACTTGAGATTTGAAAAGAGTGGGAAAATTATGCTTTTATTTACTTTATTTTGCTAAAATTTTATATTTGAAAGGTATGTGCTTCTGGGAAACACCTCATAGTAAGATGATTCCCCATAAAAAGACAATTTTTTTCTACATATTTAGAAAGTAATTTCTAGAAATGAAGAATAATGCTACATGTAATTGCATCTATTATCAATTTTATAAATTGTTTATCTTTCATAATCACAAGGAACTCACAAAACTATATACATATATAAATTATGTATTCTCACACCAATGTCTTTTTACTTAGAAAGTCGGAAAGGGAACCAACTCATTCTTCTTCAGAGATTGAAAATGAGAAGCTTTGTGAGGCAAGTTAAACAAAGTTGTGTCCATGTCAAGATTGCAAGGTGGTGGATGTGATTGCAAAGACACCAAATCTTAGGGACTGAAGTTACAAATTTCCTAAACTTAAACACAATTATAGAGTCATATGCACCCCAAATATACCATAAAAATTATTGTACATGGATTTAACATACCTGAAAACCACAAATCTCTATTAAGGTGGATCCCATATAAGTTCACATAATGATTGCAGTTGATATATCTTTATTGCGCACACATTTTGTCGGGATAAATACAGAAACTCACCTAAGATTTAGCTTAGACTCATTGTTTGAATTTCTAAATAATCAATTAACCATAAGTAGCCAATTGATATATATAGGATGATACGCATTATAAGGAATTCCTTGGTTTTAGCTTTCTAAAGAGATGAATCAATCACAAGGGAAATGAATCAATCATAGGATCAATAATTACGGTTTCCATGTAATTGCAATTTAACTATAACACTATATATTATAATGATTTAGCTAACTATCGCATTGTGAAAAAATAAATCAACAAAAAAACCTTTAGTAATTTTCACAAATTCAACTGAAGGAAGTTTGGCTACTCCTCCTCAATAGAGAAGGTTGGAGATATACATGCATATTTTTTTGCCACCGCTTTAGTGTCTTTTCTGAATAGAGAATGATTGACAAAGAGATAACTTGAGTTGTTACCTGAATTCTTCCATCTGTTTAGCCTCCTTTCTCTTGAGTATTTGTTGGTACTAATCCTAATCTTTTTCTTAGTCTCTTGACAATCTCCTCTAATGTGTATTATCATTCATAACACAAAAATTAGAAAAAAAACAAGTGCCCAAGAAAAAGAACTTGATTTCAGAGAAAGAATTCTGGTCTGGAATAGATTCTTCCATCTAATCTTTTGGATTTCCTTTCTGCCTTTGGCTCTACGGGGCGTTCACATATATTCAAAGTCTCGTATTGGCTTTTAGTATTATGTTTCATCATATTCTTGAGCCTCTATTTCTTTTCCTAATTTGTAATTACATTTTGTGCCATTAAAATAAAAACATTTAAGGAGTGTTTTAGTATTCAAAAAGTCTAATGTTGGCTTTTAGTATTTTGATTCATCATATTCTTGAGCCTCTATTTCTTTTTCTAATCTGTTAATTGCATTCATTCCATTAAATTAAAACATTTAAGGGGTATTTTAGTCCATCTAAAATTTAACAAAAATATTCATTTTTTAGTAGTATAGATAGATAGCATATCATACCAATAACACCTTCTAGTATTTATACTAGGATAAACTATGCTCATTCGTGTGGCCAACTTCGTGTTAATTTCTCACTCACTGAAATTCGGTTTTGAGTAATAACAAATACTACGAATATCTACTCAGAATATAGATTAATAATCTATAATTCAATTCCTCCAGAATTTAATACTTAGCCACCGAAAATTTGGTCAAAAAAAGTCAGGTTGACGCTCATTTTCTCAAAACCAAATTTCCAACAATCCCCCACATGAGTGAAAATTAATACATGCATGAATCGACAGTCACGCAAAACCGATCTAAAGAGACAATATTGCATCCCAGGAAAGGTAGCTTGTGGCTTTGAACCTTAAAGTAGTCAATACCATCGGTACACTTTGGCGGCTTAGTGGACATAATGCCTTGAACTATTCCTATGTGGTGTATACCGAGACAACAATATTAACACAGTAAAGTCTCAACACCTCATGTTCTCACGTTTTGTGTTCGTTTTGGCCATGGACACCTCTTTGGATTCATAAGTGTTACTTTGAAGTGGCACGCACTTCTCACTTATATAGGTGATCTTCTATCCGAGTATCTGCCATACTCAACCTCAACAAGGTGTAGGAATTATTAAAAGTCAAATGACTTAGCGACCACAACTGCGGGTGTCCCAAAGACTTGGTATTGCTTTCTAGGGATGGGTTGAAACATTGTTTCCAAGTGTTAGCATAATCTTCATAGCTTAGTTTTTCCATTGAACCATGTTCTTGGGATCTCCAATCATCATGGTTGGGTTACCACTATGATGTTTATTTTACTTTGTAGACTTTAATCCCATTCGCTCTAGCAATTTACTCAATTGATCTCGATTCAGTCCTTTCGTCAAAAGATCTGCCAAATTGTCTTTTGACTTAATGTAATCAATTGACATCACACCATTTGAGATCAATTGTCTAACAATATTGTGTCTCCAAAGAATATGTCGAGACCTACCGTTATGCATATCGCTCTGTGCCCTTCCCATAGCCGCTTGACTATCACAATGAATCATCACATAAGGCACAAACTTCCTCCAACATGGAATATCTTCCAAAAGGTTTTGAAGCCACTCAGCTTTTTCACCATCTTTGTCCGAAGCTATAAACTCAGATTCCACGGTGGACCGAGCTATACACGTTTCCTTCGTAGACTTCCACGATACCACACCACCTCCAATGGTAAATATGCATCCACTAGTGGAATAAAAATATTTCGAATCCGAAATTCAACTAGCATCACTATACCCTTCAAGTGTAGACGGATATCTCGAGTAGTATATATATGATAACGGAAAAAAAATATAATGAATAAGGGTTACTTTAGGAGTTATTTTAGGGCTTAGTTTAGAGGTTAGTTTATAGGTTAATTTAAGGGTTAATTTAGGATTTAAAAAATATAGAAATAAAAATAAAAATTAGCCTATAAATACATGGTTAATCCACATATATTTTCACAACTTTCTAAGTTCTCTACAATAAAAAACGAAGGGATTTAGGACTAGGACTTTTATCGTTCAATTTTTCTACATCAAACATCTACGATTATTAAGGTAGGGATATTTATAGTATTTTGTCTTTATTTAATGTTCCATGATTATACTTCATTGATTGCAATATATATCAAGAGGAAATAAATTCACATAAGTTATGGGCCATAAAAGGGTCCAGGGATCAAATGTATCTTCGGGGTGAACCCGCAATGCTATATACGATGGCGGCGATCGAGGAGGAAAAAGAGGAAATTAATGAATTTATTGTTGTAATTATGTGAATGCTTTTCATGTTATATTAAAATTGACAGATATATCTCTACTGAGAGAGATGAAGCTCACCCCTATTATTATTATCACGACTTTCAGGTTGAGGAATCCGGCTGAAGATATGATGTTGTGGATGGTGGAATAAATCATGCTATATTTATATTTTCAAATAATTATGATCGAATTAAATTTTGGATTTACGTCTTTAATTTTTTCCGGTTTATGCTTGGAATAATTGTTGGATATTTAATTTGGAAGGTGTAATATTATTATTATTATTATTATTAATATTATTATTATATTTTTCTTCCCTTAAGAATTAAAAATTCTAAATCAACTTTTTTATAATTATTGGGATCACTTTAATTTATAACTTTGTGTTTTCTAAATAATATATTTAGAGTACTTTAATTTCATAAAATTGGGTCATTACAAGTGGTATCAGAGCAGGTCCATGTTTCTGTAGGCTTGTTAAAAAGAATTATTAAAAATTAAAAATGTATAGTTTTTTTTATCAAAAAATAAAAAGTCAAACTTTGTATAAGATAAAATGATGTAATAACATCCACCTCCATCATATCTTGCCGATCTCCTCAAGGTATGAGAATTATTAATGCAAGTTACATTATACAATTGTATCAATATGCTCATTATATCATGATGTATTTTATTATGATTTCATGTTACTATATTCTGCTTTAGATATATAATACCGGTTTAAATGTTAGAAGAATAGAAATCTTGTATTCCTTCAAAAAAAAAAAAAGTAAAAATAGACTTATGGTTGCAAATGGACATATATATAGATGGCGGGAACTCTTTTCGCCATGACGCAAGAAAAACAATAATAATAATAATAAGCGGGGTCCGAACCATCCCATTAACCGACTCAATCATTATTTCAACTATCAACCGAGGAGGGGGATAACATTGAAGAATATATAGTTAAAATTCACGGTTGTGGTACAATGTGAGGAATGTCATCGGGGCTCCAAACGACGCATGACCTCCCGTAGAGTGATTGATAACTTACCTCATTTTGGAGCGTCAAAGTGAAAAACTTTATGCCTCATTATTAGAGCTAACAATGGTGGTAGGGCCAACTGCCCGAGCCCGTCGGTCTTTGCAAAATTTTTTTGGATCGGGCCGACTTGATTTTGGTCGGGTTGCGAAAATATTTGGCCCAGCTTACCCATGCATAAAACCTATGTGTAAAAATTCGAGCCGGCCAGAAAAAGTCGGGCTAGCTGCCTACCCGTCGGGCCAAACAGCCCGACTTTTTCGCCTAATTATTTTGCGACCCAAAACCGCGGGTTGGTGGATCGGCCCGCTGGCCGGGCAGGTTTTGCCACCTCTACTCATTATTAGAGTATGACGGGCATGACGACTGACCCAAAATCAACTATGGGAAATTTACTGCCAGGTTATACAGTAAATGGATTGAGTTTTTGAACAATGAGGCTATGGCAGAAGACGAGGAACCAGAAGAAAATATGGAAGAAGACCCAAAAAAAGATCTGGAGGAAGATGAAGACATGGATCAGTAGAGATATATAGGTCTATGTATTGCAATAATTGATAAATAAATCCTTATTATATATAAAGCTTAGTTGTCTTTTAATTGATACTAATTTATTTGACCATTATATTATGATATTTAGATTTTAAGTTAGATATTTTATGCAAAATCCATTAATAACTTGGGATAAATAATAATAATAATACATTACGTATGACCTTAGGAATATGGCTCCCCGTCGTGGAAATCAAGTCAATGGTGGAACTCCACTAACACATGAAATCAAACCACTGCTACTGCTGGAGATATAATTGCTGAGTTCCTCAGAGGTGTGCAAAATAACAGAGACAACAATTCTGCCACTATCGTCCACCCACATTCAACGGACGTGATGGCCCGACAGCAGTAGAAGAATGGTTTCGATCGCTAGAGAGGATTTTTCGACTTATTGGCTGCACAGACGAATAGAGAGTTGTATGTGTTGCCTTCCAACTCGCTAAAGACGCTGATCATTGGTGGGAAGGGTATTGGAGGACTAAGACTGAGGAAGAGCGGAATGCTTTAACATGGGATGAGTTCAAAACTGTTGTAAAAATCTCCGTCTAGCCCCGATTAATCCCCGCCTAGGCGCTAGAGCCCCCATGTCCGCCTACGAATTTTTTTCTGATTAGGCCCGCCTAGGCTCCGCCTAGGCGCTAGGCTCCAGTCTGCCGCCTAGCGAGCGCCTAGCGATTTTTACAACATTGGATTGTAGTGGAATTTGTTTTTTCCCACAATCATACCGGGACAAGAAGGAGACAAAATTCCTTAACTTTAAAAAAAACATGGACTGCCACAGAGTATGAGGGACAATTCAATCAACTAAGCCGGTTTGTAACGCCCCAAATTAAATAGACCAAACTAATGACAAAATACCAATTATCAGGTACAACTCTGGATTAATACCAACTTAGGCTCCACAAGAATAATTATCCAAAAGTATAATAGCTGAAGTATATAACTTGACGAAACCTAAATCTATGGAAAAGTTGAGAAAATCCAAGATACATGCCTAGGTTTATTACATATAACACATCGAAAGTCTTAACTTATAAAATAATATAAAGACAAATTACATAAACTAAGATTACGACCATCCTCTAAGCAAAATACTTAAATAAAGTCCCAAAACTAGTTCAATCTAGTAGTCTCAACGTGCTACTATTCTTGCGTTGGTGGTTGGTGTTAGTCCCACCAATCTCTGAAAAATTTAGCAAAAACAAGGGGTGAGCTAAACGAGCCCAGTGGGTAGAGGATGAGAATGCATAGTAGTTAAGGAAATGAGGAACACACACACACACACACACACACACACACACATATATATATATATATATATATATATATATATATATTAAATAAAATATCGAGCAGAGCACTTGGTGTGCAAAATAGTTTTCATGCGTATAAAATAGATACAAAATAATCGAGGACATTAAATTTACTCACAAACTTATAGAATGATTGTAGGTCCCAAGGGGTGTGAGCAAGGTTTAGAAGAATTTGAATAAACCTTACCAAATTTTGATTTTTGTCGTTTTAAAATTATTACGAGTTAACTCAAACAATTGTGTCCTCGAGGAGAGCTAAGTTGGTTATTTAGTGAGTTAGCCACTTAATGGATTTCGATAGAGTTGTTGATAGAATAACTTCTATTTGTTTAACCTGTACTTAACTTGGTTGTATTGATTTTATCGTGGAAGACTTAACACCCTTTGAATTGATTTTAAGCTTGTTTTAACACTTGATTTTAGCACTTGGTTATTAATCGGTTGGATAGCAAATATGAGTTTATCGTGAGATATGATGTAAGTATGCGAAATATAAATGTCTTTGAAAAATAAATGACTTGATAAATTTTTATAGAGGTTCGAGGATGGGGTAATTCTTCTAACCCTCTCTTCTCCAATTCTAGAGAAATCCACTAAGTATGAGATCGGTTTACAAAGTGGTGAAACGATCTAAGAGACGACGCCAGCCACACGGTTGGCTTCTCTTGAGACTCAGATTCTTCACGCAGCGTTGCCTTGCTACTTGAGCTCACTTTCTCAAGCTCTTGGATTTGATCACGAAGCCCTCCAATAACTTGATACTGGTTCGGCCTTGAACCTTCCTACAATCCTCCTTGGAAAGTAGACCCCTTTTGATTCTTCAAAAGTTTCCTCTTCAACAGATTTAAAATTGTCTTTCCTTCACAGCTTGTGTTGGATCGATTTCCTTCGAGTTTCAGGCTTGAGGATTTGCTTGAATATACTTGAGAATATTTCAGGTTAATAGCTTGAATAATACTTGCTTTTTCGTGGTTCAGGTAACCTTTTCTCAATGAATTTCCTAAGCCTTTTATAGTGAACTTTTAAAATTTTGCCCGTTGAAGAGATATGCTAATTTCAAAAGTCACTTGTGTTCGTTGGATTATCTTGTTGCAGTCCTTGATGTTGACATTTCCTCATATTTAATGTCTTGCAACATTGCAGCGTATCTGACACTTGGTGTAGTGCTTCCCATTGGTTTGTTCCTTTTGCACACAACTGGAACTAACACTTTATCCCTGGCAACTGTAACATGTTACCATTCTGAGTAACATTCTTGTCTTTCATCAACGGATCTCGTTCAGTTGTCTTGACTTGACTGCAGTCTTTTATTCCCCAGGTGACTTGAGTTAGCTTCCAATCTTTGGATGACTTGGTGACTCTTCACATAGCTGATTCACAGCTGATACACATTCAGTCGAGTTTTTGACTTTTCTTATTTGCTATACTCAGCTGTCTCGCAACGGAGTCTTCACTTCAGTCTTCAGTTGACTTCTTGTATTTCTAGGCATAGCTGACTTGACTCAGCTTTCCAGCCCTATCTATTACAATAAAAATAACAAGGAAAATGGGGTACCAACTTTCTAGTTTAAGTTTTACATGGTATCATCAAAATCTACAAAATAAATTTCCTAACAATGATTATAATCAAACAATTTTTATGATTAACACGGTCATGCAGATATAACACAAGTTCAAATACAAAAAAATATTTTCGATAATTGAAAAGGATTTATAAACGGACAAGGTTTTATACCCCATTTCAAAATCCAACGATCAGGATACAAAAAATAACGCTGGGCCGATGTGGAATAAACACCGCACCTTAGTGTCCCAATTCAAGCCTGATTTTAAAACGGACAAGGTTCTACGCCTCATTTTAAAATCCAACGAGATACACAAAGTAAATGCAGGTCGATGTTGATCAAACACCGAACTCAATTGCATTCTCCAACGCACCAGGCCAAAGCCTCATATTCACCTTATTCCTCCCGAGTGGCTCGACGACTCTTTAGTTGTGGGTTTATACCCAGAGTTCGTCATATTTCGGAATATACCAATACTACGATCCAAGTTCTGCCTCTGTCTCCGGCCCGACCAGAAAATGGGAATAGGCACATGTGTAGTCGAGCAAACATCAACATGCGATCTGTTCGATTGATTGCCTGAACCACACACGCCAAATGGGATACGGGATTCATAGCAGTAACAATAAACGGTAAATAAATATTTAAATTATACTAACGAGAAATTTTTATACAAAAGATTCAAATTGCACATGTAGTGCAAAATAATTTTACCCCAAAGTTTCGATTTTTATAAAACTAGCCAAAATAATTCTTTCAATACTCCTTAAACATCCATATGAGCAGTCCTAATTAAATTATCAAAATTTCCACACTGTACGAGTATATTTTTGTTTTTTTTTGCAAATTAACCCCTGAAATTTCTATTTCCATAAATTTACCGAAACATAAATTTTTAACATCTACAAACTCCATTCCAAATGTTTTAAAAGTATACAAATTTGGACAAAAGACTTATCATAGGCAAAAATAGGCCCTCAGTTTTTTTTTTGAAAATTACCGAATGACTTCACGGTTTCAGAAAATTATATTTTACTCCTTAAACTCTTTATTTTCACATATCAACCTCAAGAATGACTCTTTAAAATTTATAATCACCATCGAACATTAAGAAATAATGTGGACAAAATGACCCCTCAGATTTTAAAATTTGATTAATACAATAATTTTCGAAAATTTACAAATTGATCCCAATAATTTCTATTTTTATGAAATTACTCGAATATGAACTTTTAAAACCTGCAAAGTCCACTTCATCTTCCTTAAAGGTATAAAATAAATCCAGATCGTTTCAAATTCATAAAAATGGGGAGGACAGGCGGAAAGTGCAATTAGGCCCACATAATTCTTGATTTTTATTGATTTCGCCTCCAAACTCTTGATAAGTTGAAATTGAACCCCTACTAATCAAAGTAATCAACAAAGACCCACGAGTTAAACTCTTTAAAGTTTTTAAAACAGCCCCACAGTTTCAGTAATTACAAAATTAGCCTCCAACTTAATAAAATTCAATTAAATTGCCAACTATAAATAATCCAACAATCAATTTGTCAAACCATCACAATTAGCACATAATTACACATATAAATGCACAATAACTCAATAAACTTCATGATTTAACAATAATTTTAAGAAACCCATTTGAAAAATAAAACAAAATTTTGCCCACCTTTTTAGAATCTACCAAAATCTCCAATTCACAAGCTTAATTAAAGTCCAAGCTTCCTACAAGAAAAACCCCTCAATCAATTTCAAATTTAAACCATAAAAAGAACCTTGTATCTATGACCAAAACACATCTAAAAGATGATCAACTTACAAAATTGGAAACCTCAAGTGATGGGTAATCTAATTCACCAATTGCATGTATACTCAAGCAAATATTTCATCATCAATTTATTCCCCTCAACTCACGGCAAATGGGGTTTTCACTCTTCAGTTTTAATAAAAATGGAAGTCTATGGGTAAAGGTGATGATTTGGAGCGGTTGATGAATGTAAAAGAAAACGAATTAAATTTTCTCCTTCACACAAGCTTACTGCTGAATGCTTCTTTTCAAATGACCAAATTGCTTTCTTTTGTTTTTTATGTTGAGGAATGAGTTGATGAGAGGTGATGGTGTGTTGCTTTGAGGGTGTTTGGTTTCAAGTTATAACATGTAAGAATGGGCTTACATATTTGGGCTAGAATTGGTTAAGAGTGGGCTAGAAAATGTTGAGGGCTTGAGCTAGAGTTGAATGTGTTTAAAAATAGGCCAAGTAAATGTTAAAATGCTTGGAGTTAAAGTGGATCAAAGTTACTAAGAAAATGGTTGACTGAACTTAGATTAATATCCAAGTGCCATAAGAAATCAATCACTTATTTGTTACTAATTCCTCGGCGGTAGCTTAGTACCTACAATCACCTAATTTGATGAACCATAACTTTGTCTTCTTTGGTATACCCAAACTCAAACATCTCTGCTATGCCATTCTAAATCGCCAAACATCTTCACAAAATAGGTTACTTCATAATCTGAATAATGCCTATCAAATAAGTTCTTTATTGAGGGTTACGAAAGTAACTAAAACCAAAAAGATGCATTTCCACAGAAACCAATAATTCATATCATCTAGCGATTGAATTATACCTTTATATAAACCAATTACTGATTAATTTATTATAACCTAATACACTTCAAATCATCAACCTATTTTTAATCAAGGTGAGTACTTCAATCATAAAATAATGTCCCAAGATTACATTTCAATATTTTGCTCAATCCAAATACCAGCAATAATTCTAAACCTCTGAATACTCAAAATTATAGAAACCTAATGGAATCCATCAAGTAATTTTGCAAAAGAGAGTTTACAACATCTTGCTATTGTATATAGATAATGTCCATAATTGTCCATCAATAATCCACAAAGCGGTATTCAATTATTATCCCCAAAAGACAAGTTACTTACATAGATCAGTAATCATAGTGTAATTATACATATCACATCATAATTGGATTTGCCTACGAAATACTTAATCCCAATTTCAATCGTAAGGTAATGTTCAACTCATTACATAAAATAAAAATGGTCTAGTTATCAATTGGAAGTTAATAGATAATCGTGAGGATATTAACCCAAATTGTCGCGCACCTTATTTTTTTTTATCAATATCTCTTTTCTTCTTGAGAAACTATTTCCTATCCACTCTTTAAATCCATTTCCTCGTTTCATTTATAAACTATAATCGACACTTATGTCTGTATAACATCACGATGATCAAATAATATGGTATACCCTACACACTATACTGACTTGAATAAGAACATTGTTTCAAATTAGTATTCCTTAATAATCCTAAGGCTCTAAACCTAAAAATCAATACTATTCCAACAACTCATCGATATCCTAAATTAGCAGTTAAGTAATTCATCCACATAGATGTATCCCAGTGTATTAATTCACATATTCCTTATTAGGATTCCAAATCTAAACATCGATACTATTCTAATAGCTCATCGATACCCTAAGTTGGCAGTCAAGTAATTCATCCACATAGGTGTATCCCATTAGTTAGTAATTCTTTATTAAACTTATAACCAGGCACCTGAGGATATCACTCATAAATTAATAATGATAGCAAAGTAACAAAACCTATCAAGAGAAGAAAAAGTCATGATCTTGACAAGAGGTAATGTCTACCTAGATTAGCGTCTAATTGTCATATAGATTAACTAAATACAAGATCCATACTTAGGCATATAATTTATTAATAATTTCGATACTATAACTTCAAAAGATAAACTTGTGGATCCATCTACGGCCTAAACATATGTCAACTTAACACTAGCGCCCTCGTCAAATTCCTATTAAATCCATTGGTAGTTCAATTCAAACCCCAGTAATTTCCATCCTACTTGACAATCAAATCTTAATTGTTAATTCAATCTAGATGACGTGATTATCCCAAAGTAAACTGTTAGAAAATTTATTGAGTAGATTTTGATGATACCATGTAAAACTTAAACTAGGAAGTTGACACCCCATTTTCCTTGTAATTCATATTGAAATAGATAGGGCTGAGAAAGCTGAGTCAAGTTAGCTATGCCAATGAATACAAGAAATCAACTGCGGTCTGGATTAAAGACTCTGTTGTGTGTCAGCTGAGTATGGCCAAGAAGAAAGTCAAGGACTCGACTGAAGGAGTTTCAGCTGAGGAATAACTGTGAGAAGTGTCAGTCAAGTCAACTCAAGAAGCCAAGTCTCAAAGTTGGAGTGACAGTTGAGTTATCCAATGACCGGAGTTGACTCAAGTCACCAGGATAAAGACAACGATCTAGTCAAGACAACTGACTTAGATCCGTTGATTAAAGTCAAGAATATTACTCAATATAGTAATATGTCAATCTTTGTCGAGTTCTAAAGTGTTAGTCCGAGAATTGTGCAAAAGGGATAAACCAATGGGAAGCACTGCACCTTGTGTCGCACTGCGATCTTTGCGAAGACATTTAATACGAGGAAATTTAAACATCAAGGATCGCAACAAGACAAGCCAACGAACAAAAGTGACATTTGAAATTAGCCTATCTCTTCAACGGGCAAAATTTCAAATGTACACTATAAAATTTGAGGAAATTCTTGAGAAGAGGTTACTCGAACCACGAACAAAGAAGCAATATTCAAGCATTTAACCCGCAATATTCTCATTAATATTCAAGAAATTTCTCAAGCACGAAACTCGAAGGAAATCGATCCAACACAAGCTGTGAAGGAAAGACAACTTCAAATCTGTTGAAGAGGAAACTTTTGAAGAATCAAAAGGGGTCTACTTTCCAAGTCAAGATTGTAGGAAGGTTCAAGTTCGAACCAATATCAAGTTTGTTGGAGGGATTCGTGATCAAATCCAAGAACTTGAGAAGTGAGTTGAAGTAGCAATGCAGTTACCCTGTGAAGAAGCTGAGTCGCAAGAGAAGCGGCTATGTGATCAAGGCGTCTGTCTCGGTATTCACCACTTTGTAAACTGATCTATTACTTAGTAGGTTCCTCCAGGAGTTGGAGAAGAGAGGATTAGAAGAATTACCCCATATTCGAACCTCTATAAAAATATTTGTCATTTACTTTTAGCAAATTTATCTTTCTGCATATTTAATTTATATCTGCGGATAGAATCATATTTGCTATCCAACTGATTTATAACTAAGTGCTAAAGATCAAGTGTTTAAGACAAGCTAAAATCTAATCAAAGGGTGTTAAGTCTTCCACGATAAAACCAAACCGGCCAAGTTAAGTTTAGGTTAAACAATTGAGTTATTCTATCAATGACTCTATCGAGTGCGTTGAGTGACTAACTTAATTTGAATAACCAACTTAGTTGTCCTCAAGGACACAATTGTTTGAGTCAACTCGTTGTAATTTTAAAAGGACTAAAATCGAAAATTTGGTAAGGTTTATTCAATCCCCCTTCTAAACCTTACTCACCCCCTTGGGACCTACATAAACTTAACATTCGAGTGTTAATATGACATACCATATATATTCACTATATATAAGATTCACACTTAGGTATATAACCTATAACCAACATCGATACTAGAAGCCCAAATGATAAACACATAGATTAATCGACGGCTAGCACCCTCGTTCATTTCCTACAAAATCACATAATCCCTTGATAATCGAATTCAAACCCAAATAATTCACATCATATTCGATAATCAAACCTTAATCTTTGAATGAATCCCAGCAACATACTTATTTCAATTTAAACTTAACTAGAGTTTTAAGATCACCCACTAGTAATAATCTAATCCACAGGTAGAGAATCTTGTCCTGGGTTAGCTCAGGTGTAGCTTTTTTTACACCCAAGCTCTGATACCATAACTGTAACGTCCCAAATTAAATAGACCAAACTAATCACAAAATACCAATTATCAGGTACAACTCTGGATTAATACCAACTTAGGCTCCACAAGAATAATTATCTAAAAGTATAATAACTGAAGTATATAACTTGACGAAACCTAAATCTATGGAAAAGTCGTGAAAATCCGAGATACATGCCTAACACGGCGGAAGTTTTAACTTATAAAATAATATAAAGACAAATTACATAAACTAAGATTACAACCATCCTCTAAGCAAAATACTTAAATAAAGTCTCAAAACTAGTTCAATCCAGTAGTCTCAACGTGCTACTATTCTTGCATAGGTGGTTCGGTGTTAGTCTCACCAATCTTTGAAAAATTTAGAAAAAATGAGGGGTGAGCTAAACGAGCCCAGTGGGTAGGGGATGTGAATGCATGGTAGTTAAGGAAATGAGGAACATATATATATATATATATATATATATATATATTAAATAAAATATCGAGTAGGGCACTTGGTGTGCAGAATAGTTTTCATGCGTATAACATAGATACAAAATAATCAGACATTAAATTTACTCACAAACTTATAGAATGATTATAAGCAAACAATTTTTATGATTAACACAGTCATGCAGATATAACACAAGTTCAAATGCGGAAAAGTATTATCGGTAATTGAAGAGGAATTTTAAACAGGCAATGTTTTATGCCCCATTTCAAAATCCAACGTTCGGGATACAACAAAATAACGTTGGGCCTGTGGAATAAACACAGCACCCCAGTGTTCCAATTCAAGCCTGATTTTAAAACGGACAAGGTTCTATGCCACATTTTAAAATCCAACGAGATATACAAAGTAAACGCAGGGTCGATGCTGATCAAACACCGAACTCTATTGCATTCTCCAATGCACCAGGCCAAAGCCTCATATTCACCTTATTCCTCCCGGGTGGCTCGACGACTCTTTAGTTGTGGGTTTATACCCGGAGTTCGTCATATTTTGGAATATACCAATACTACGACCCAAGTTCGCCGCCGTCTCAGGCGGCCAGGAAAAATTGGAATATGCACATGTGTAGTCGATCAAACATCAACAGGCGACCTATTCGATTGATTGCCCGAACCACACACGCCAAATGGGATACGGGACTCATAGCAGTAACATCAAACGGCAAATAAATACTTAAATTATGCTAACGAGAAATATTTATACAAAAAATTCAAATTGCACATGTAGCGCAAAACAATTTTACCCCAAAGTTTCGATTTTTATAAAACTAGCCAAAATAATTTTTCAATACTCCTTAAACATCCATATGAGCAGTCCTAGTTAAATTATCAAAATTTCCACTGTACAAATATTTTTGTTTTTTTGCAAATTAACCCCTGAAATTTCTATTTCCATAAATTCACGAAACATAAACTTTTAACATCTACAAACTTCATTCCAAATATTTTAAAAGTATACAAATCTGGACACAAGACTTATCATAGGCAAAAATAGGCCATCGGGTTTTTTTCTTTCAAAATTACCGAATGACTTCACGATTTTAGAAAATTATATTTTACTCCTTAAACTCTTAATTTTCACATATCAACCTCAAGAATGACTATTTAAAAAATAATCACCACTCGAACATTAAGAAATAATCTGGACAGCCCCTCAACAGTTTTAAATTTCAGATTAGTACAATAATTTTCGAAAATTTACAAATTGACCCCAAGAATTTCTATTTTTGTGAAATTACTCAAAAATGAACTTTTAAAGCCTATAAAGTCCACTCCATCTTCCTTAAAGGTATAAAATAAATCTAGATCAGTTTCAAATTCATAAAAATGGGGAGGACAGTTTTTGGAAAGTGCAATTAGGCCCACAAAATTCTTGATTTTTATTGATTTCACCTCCAAACTCTTGATAAGTTAAAATTTAACCCCTACTAATCAAAGTAATCAACAAATACCCACGGGTTAAACTCTTTAAAGTTTTTAAAACAGCCCCACAATTTCAGTAATTACAAAATTAGCCTCCAACTTAATAAAATTCAATTAAATTGCCAACTATAAATAATCCAACAATCAATTTGTCAAACCATCACTATTAGCACATAATTACACATATAAATGCATAATAACTCAATAAACTTCATGATTTAACAATAATTTTAAGAAACCCATTTGAAAAATAAAATAAATTTTTGCCCACCTTTTTAGAATCTACCAAAATCTCCAATTCACAAGCTTAATTTAAGTCCAAGCTTCCTACAAGAAAAACCCCTCAATCAATTTCAAATTTAAACCATAAAAATAACCTTGTATCTATGACCAAAACACATCTAAAAGATGACCAACTTACAAAATTGGAAACCTCAAGTAATGGGTAATCTAATTCTCCAACTGCATGTATACTCAAGCAAATATTTCATCATCAATTTATTCCCCTCAACTCACGGCAAGTGGGGTTTTCACTCTTCAATTTTAATAAAAATGAAAGTCTATGGGTAAATGTGATGATTTGGAGTGGTTGATGAATATAAAAGAAAACAAATTAAATTTTCTCCTTGACACAAGTTTACTGCTGAACTTCTTTGCAAATGACCAAATTGCTTGCTTATGTTTTTTATGTTGAGGAATGAGTTGATGAGAGGAGATGGTGTGTTGCTTTGAGGGTGTTTGGTTTCAAGTTATAACATGTAAGAGTGGGCTTCCATATTTGGGCTAGAATTGGTAAAGAGTGGGCTAGAAAATGTTGAGGGCTTGAGCTAGAGTTGAATGTGTTTAGAAATGGGGTAAGTAAATGTTAAAATGCTTGGAATTAAAGTGGATCAAAGTTACTAAGAAAATAGTTGACCGAACTTAGATTAATATGCAAGTGTCATACGAAATCAATCACTTATTTGTTACTAATTTTACTTAATTACTAGGTAATCAACTTATAGTTAATAACTCCAACAATTCTAGTCTAATCTTGATCTACTAATATTAGCCACAATTCATTAACTCAACAACTAGACGTATCAAAATATAACTCACTTATAATAATTTAAACTAATAGGAACTTTTACAACAACCACAAAACAATTAACAGCAACATGACACTTTGCATACTAACTACGAAACATCAAAAACCAATTTTAGGGGTAAAATTTGTGTGAAAAAAAAGCGATATTACTTTGTGTGTGAAAAATGAATGTAAGATTAACATACATTGCAAAAGTAAAAATCATGCGAACACAATCATTACAAAAAATAAAACTCAACTTCAATAAATCAAAAGCCTAACATACATTTCAAGTAGAATATATGCTGATCAAATTAAAACCCTAACATACATTTTCAAGCAAAATCCATAAAACAATTGAAAAATACCAAAACAAAAGAAAATCGAAGAGAAGCGGAGAAACGAAAGAAAAATACTAAAATCGAAAATAAAAAGTACCTGGGATTTGGTCGTCTAACGCGAAACTTTGAAGAACTGTAGAAAAACTGAAAAAGAAAACTTTGCGGTGAAAAAAGCGGAAGAAAAACAGACCAAAATCGCAAGAGAAAACGTGACGAAAATTGCTATAAAAATCGGAAAGAAAAAAGGAAAACTGAACAGCGAAGAGAGAGAACAGAGAAGAAAAGAAAAGAGAAAAATCAACGTATTTGGGTATAATTTCAGTGGGATCCGTGAGACGGTCTCTGTTTGCCAAAAAGTATTTGGATCTTACAACTGCAAGTGTACAATGTAGTTTATAGAATAATGGCAAGTAAGGTCGTATTCCTCAGGGATTGACTACGAAACACTTAAGCTATAATAACATCGCATTCTAATTTTATTGAAGCGACTATAACCAGTATACTTATCCAAATTCTTAAAGTAAACAAATAATACTAATAAGACACTACTCTACTTGTCAAATGTCATAAGTTAATAAGCTGTTAGGAAATTTATTGTTTAGATTTTGATGAATGCCATGTAAAACTTAGAATAGGAAGTTGGCACCCCATTTTTGTTGTAAAATGCATTGTAATAAATAGGGATGGTCAAGTGAGTTAAGTCACTACGCCCTAACATGCAAGAAGACAACCGGAGATTAGAAGGAAGACTCATTGCGAGACAACCGAGTATGGCAAAGAAGAGTAGACGAGAACTCTATGAAGAAGCGGTGAGATGCGGTGAGTGGAGCATCGATCAAGTCAACTCAAGAAAAGCCAAGTCTCAAGTTGAAGTGATGAAGAGTCATCCGATGATTGGAAAGCGACTCTAAGTCACCTGGGGAAAGCAAAGAAATGCGGTCAAGTCGAGATAATGAAAAAGATCCGTTGCACGTAAATCAAGAGAATTACCTAAACAAGTAATATCTCCATACTACCTTTCTCGGAGTGCTCGGTCCCGGAAGCGTGCAAAAGGAACAAACTAATGGGAAGCACTACACCGTGTCGAACTACGAAAAGGTGAATAACAATTCATACGAGGAAATGGCAATTCCAAGGATCGCAACAAGACAAGCCAACGATCGTGTAAGTGACTTTCAAAAATTAAGCCTATCTCTTCAACGGGCGGATTTTTGAAAGATCACTATAAAAGGCGAGGAGTTTATTTGAAAAAAAAGTGACCAAGCGGACGAACCACTAACGTTCAAGCAATTATTAGAAAATCGAAATATTCTCAATCCTCAAGCCTACACTACGAAGAACATCAATCCAACACTCACTGTGAAGGAAAGATAACTTCAATCGGTTGAAGAGGAAAATACTTGAAAAATCAAGGGGTCTACATTCCACGAAGGATTGTAGGAAGGTTCAAGGTCGAACCAAGTCTTGAGCTTTTGGAGGGCTTCGTGATCAAATCCAAAGAGCTTGAGCAAGTGAGTTTGTAGTAGCAAGGCAAATGCCTGTGAAGAAGGCGAGTCGACGAGAAGCTTGGTGAGTGATCAAGGCGTCTCAGGATCGAGTCCCAAAGGATCAAGTCATTTGTGTGATCAAGACTTGTATCCGGGTATTACCACTTTGTATATCGATCAATACCTAGTGGATTCCTCCAGGAGTTGGAGAAGAGAGGAGTAGAAGAATTACCCCATCTTCGAACCTCTATAAAAATCTTATTGTGTCATTTACATTTCAAAGCACTTTAATTCCGCATCTTAATTGTTTAAATTTGATAAATTTGTTATCCACTTGATAATTTCTAAGTACTAAACCAAGCACTAAATCCTTGCTTAACCAAACTTAAGGGTGTTAAGTCTTCCGGCGAAAAACAAACCACGAGTTGAGTTAATTTAGACCTAACGGTGAGTTATTCCATCAACGGCTCGATTGAGTCCGTTGAGAGACTAACTCTCTTGATTAACTAAATTGGTTGTCCACCAGGACACGGTGTGTAGTATCAACTCTAAATATTTAAAAGGACTAAATCGAAAATTTGGTAAGGTTTATTCAACCCCTTCTAAACCTTACACTTACACCCCCTTGGGACCTACAAGTGGTATCGGAGCGGTTGGTTCATTGAGCCTTCCGCTTTGGTTCTTGAACTAGATCTCCAAACTTTTCAAAGTCGCTTTAGTACTTAAACTTTCAAAACTCTTTTTATTAAAAGTTATTATCATGGAAGCAAATTTGACACGCATCCCTATGTTCACTATTGAAGAATTTGATGATTGGAAAATTCGTATGCGGGCTCATCTATCGGCATTACATGATGAGATGTAGATAGTGATAGAGGATGGGCCTGCAAATCTTAAAGGTGAACACGGTTGTAAGAAGAGTGCGTTTGAAGGAGAAGAGGATGTAGCTCCCGGACCCGTCATGATTGAAAAACCAAGAAGCGAATGGACAAATGATGAGAGAAAAAGATACAACCTGGACAATGTAGCCAAGGACATCCTTTACAAAACCTTGGACAAAGCCATGTTCAATAAAGTCAAATCATGCAAAACGGCTAAAGAAATGCGGGACAAGCTAACATTGATTTGTGAAGGCTCGGAAGCAAATCAAAGAAAACAAATTGTCGGTGGTATGAAATTTGAGAACTTCAAAATGATCTCGGGAGAAAACCTGGATCAATGGATGCTCGATTCACGAAATCACCAATGAGTTATACGCGACTTGGAAAGGAATATACACGAAGGAAATGTGTATGAAAATCCTAAAAAGTCTTCCTAAATGGGAAATGAAGGTCATGGCACTAAGACATTCCATGGACCTATCAAAGACATCCAACCATGAACTATTCTCGGACCTCAAAGCCTACGAGTTTGGTGAGAAGAAAAGACCGAGGAAGAGGCAAGTGTACCCAAAGCATTTGCTCTAATTGTTAAAGATGGCAAGAGAGTGAGGTCAAAGAAGTCATTGATCCGAAGAAATAGCCCGATGGTTAAAAGGTTCAACAAGTTCTTCAATAAGAACTACAAGAGAGGAAAGGGCGAATCTTCGAAGACACTCGGCTCCCTCCAAATCAAGGGAAGATAGACCAACCAAGAGAACAGATCATCAAAAAGTGAATATCAAAGGGCGACAATCGAATGGAAAAGAGTGATCAAAAGGCTGAATATCTATCTTTGAATAGACAACCAAGTCATTATGCCATTGATTGCCCATATCCCGTAGTCAACAAATACAGGAATGAAGAAGAAAGAAAGATCTTGAGAGAAAGAAGGCAAGAAAAGAGAAAGGCAATGTTGGCAGAGAGATCACGAAACGACCAAGTCAAAAGACATAGTGATTAGGAGAAGCGGTGAAGTGACTACTCAAGTGACTACGAAGAAGAAGCCCGATCTACTTGATGGCCAAGGAACAAGATCAAACCGACCAAGAAGATGAGGTACACTCTAACTCATCAAACTCGGACTCTAGTGATAGTGATCATGACACACACACTTCATCACCCACTGATCTTTATGATTCATTAGGCAAAATGATGAAAGATTTTGAACACATTAAATCCTCACACACACTATCAAATGAGGAAAATAGACTACTCAAGGGCCAAAACTCAAAGTGACTAAGGAGCCGAGTACTCTAAGTCAAATAGTGATGAGAATGAAAGTTTAAAGGTGAAAATGCTAAGTTAATAGCAGAAATTGCTGCCATAGAGAAGAGGGAGAATGACCTCAAAAATGTTATTGCCTCATTCACTAAGGCATCCAAATCATTGGATGATCTTATTATGAGTCAAAAGAGAATGTGGAGACAAGACAGGCTTAGGATTTAACTCCTCACGTGATATGTCAAACTTCAAGAGTAATTTTGGAAAAAGGATCTTCAAGCAATGAAGAGTCTAAAAAATCCAAAACTCTAAATGTTGCACACACATTCACTCCAAAGCACAATTACAAGCAAAGCTGGCCTTGGCTATAAAGGAAAAGGAAAACTGACCGAGTTGAGTCTTATTTGAAAGGGCAGTGAGAAGAAGAGATTCGGCCCGAGTTCCTCAAAGCAAACTCCAAACAGAAAATACTCTGTAAAGAAGAAGCGAGCTACCAAAAACCCAGAAAATCTATAAAAGAAATACATATGATGGGAATGGTAGAAAATATCCAAGCCAAGTGATTGGAATAATGTGAACCATCAAAGATAGACTTATGGAATATAAGCCCAAATGGCAAAGGCCTAGAACTCAAAGCAAAGGCCATTCCAAAAGTATAAAAGCTTTTATCGACGCATATGCACCTAGGCACTACATTCAAAGATACCACAATTACCCAAAGAAGGCGATTGCCAAAACACATATGCGGCGTCATGGACAAAAAGGACAACATTTGTATGAACCTAGAATCCCCAAGCAATTTGCAGGATTAATTATGATTATGGCAGCGATAGATGGCAACCCCTTAGAGTCAAATCATTTGGCTATAAGTTGGTTGGATCATCTTACAATTCTAACCCCTCAGGACCGGACAAGTATGGGTACCTAAAACTTAATTTCCTTGATTGCGGGTTCAAGGAGCAGTGAGTGCCAAGGAACTGGTACATGGATAGTGGTACATTCGGACATATGACGAGGAAACAAGAAAAATCTGTCAAAATTCAAGGAAGTTAAAGGAGCAAAAGTCATATTTGGAGGAAATGAAGCTCCTGGTGAAATAAGAGCATTGGATCCATCAAGAGGAATGGATTAGAAATCACAGATGTTGCATATGTTGAAGGACTCAACTTCAACTTTGCGAGCATTAGTCAACTCGTGTGACAAGGGCTATAATGTTGGATTCAACATGGGCGTATGCCAAATCAAGGATCTTGAATCGAACGAAGTTGTGTTGCAAGGATGCGGACAAAAGAACATGTATGTAGTAGATTGGTCAACCGCTACACACAACACTGTCTATTAGCAAAAGCACAATTTGAATCAAGTTGGTGTGGCACAAAAAGCAGTCACCTGAATTTCAAAAGCGATTAACAAGCTTGCGTAAGTAGTCTCGTGGAAGGACTTCCGGACTCGAGTATACAAGAAGGAGAGTATATGTGATGCATGTCGAAGGAAAACAAATCAAATCTTCATTCAAAGAAAAGACATGTTCATCTTCAACAAGAATATTGCATCTACTACATATGGATCTATTTGGCCCGAGTGGAACCAACCAAGCATAAGTGGAAAGAAATACACCTTGGTGGTAGTAGATGACTACTCAAGATATACATGGACAATATTCATGTGTAAGAAGAAAGAAACTCTCACGAAACTACCACGGTGATGAAGAGGATTCAAAGCGAGAAGAGCCAAACCATTATCAAAATAAGATCGAGACGAGAGGAACTCGAGTTTGTCAATGGAATAATAACTCGATATTGTATAGAAAATGGTATTGGTCATGAACTATCGGCGACAAGGACTCCTCGGTGAGAATGGAGTTGCGAAAGAAGGAGCGAAGAACTCTCAAAGAAGAAGCAAGGACCATGTTAGGCTGAGCGGGGGTTACCAAAAAGATTTTGGTGAAGCAATCAACACAACTTGCTACACTCAAAACAGATGTATGATAAGCAGACGGTGACAAAGACTCCTATGAGATTTGGTGGAAGAAAACCAAATGTTGCATATTTGAGAATATTTGGATGTAAATGCTTCATCCACAACAATGGCAAGGACAATCTAAAGGCTTTCGATGCTAAAGGCGATGAAGGTATCTTCTTGGGATACTCGGTGAAAGCAAAGCCTACAGAGTACTCAACAAAAGGACTATGGTTGCGGAAGAATCCATTCATGTGGTATTCGATGAGCCAAATATAAATGGAGAAGACATTGAAGAGTCGGTGATAAGTGAATCATCCAACCATCTGAGAAGAGTCCCTATCTTTGAAGTGAAGCTAGAATTATAAACTCGAGAAGAAGATGAGATAGCGAATCTCAAAAACAACTAGAAAATTTGCGGCTAAGTGATTACGAGAGAGCCGAACATAGCAACACAATTGCAAGGCATCGAATCCATTTAACGTACTCAACCTGATGTAAGATGGCTGAGAGACCATCCACGAGAACTTGTCATTGGAGATATAAGAGAAGGTGTCAAAACAAGATCGAACTCAACAAGAAGCCATGTTCACATGCTTTATCTATAAATAGAGCCCAAAGATGTGTTACAAGCATTGGATGACACACATTGGATTCAAGCTATGCAAGAAGAGTGAATCGAGTTTGAAAGAAATAAAGTATGGGAATTAGTTCAAAGACCCACACATCAAAATGTTATTGGTACTAAATGGGTGTTGAAATAAGATGAACGAGGAAGGTTACGTGGTAAGAAACAAAGGCAAGACTAGTAGCCAAAGGATATTGCCAAGAAGAAGGAATAGATTTTGATGAAACATTTGCTCTGTAGCAAGATTGGAAGCTATAAAGATGTTTCTTGCCTATGCGACTCACAAGAATTTCATTGTATATCGATGGATGTAAAAAGTGCATTCTAAATGGTTTATTGGAAGAAGAAGTGTATGTTGAACAACCTCGAGGATTTGAGCGAGAAGACTCTTGGAGATAAGGTATACAAACTCAAGAAAGCCTTGTATGGATTGAAACAGGCACCCGAGCATGGTATGATACTTTGTCACAATTCTAAGCGAAAATGGATTCACAAAAGGAAAAGTAGATAGAACACTTTTGAGAATTCAAGACAAAAAAGAGTATATCTTGCTTGTTCAAATATATGTGGATGACATCATTTTGGATCCACAAACAAAGATTTGTGTGAAAAATTTTCAAACCTCATGCAAAGTAAATTTGAAATGCGCATGATGGGAGAGCTAACATTCTTCCTTGGACTCCAAGTGAAACAACTGAAGGATGGAACCTTCATAAGTCAAACAAAATACACCGAGAGACTTAATGAAGAAATTTGGTATGGAGGAGAAGTCTTACGTGAAAATACCAATGAATACATCGATCAAAATGGACATGGATGCGGATGGCAAGCTGTAGATCAAACAAGATCTGAGCACTTATTGGATCATTGCTCTATCTCTCACGGCAAGCGGGCGGACATCACCTTTCTTTGTAGGTGTATGTGCAAGATTTCAATCTGCTCCAAAAGAGAGCCATATAGCGGCTAAGAGAATATTGAGATACTTGAAAGGAAGCCAAGAAGTTGGCTTATGGTATCAAAGGAAGGTGGATTCAAGCTAATTGGCTATTGGACTCGGACTATCTTTGGATGCGAGTTAATGAAAAAGCACCTCGAGGCACATGTCAAATGCTAGGAAACAGTGATTTCTGGTTTAGCAAGAAACAAAATTCAATAGCCACCTCTACAAACGAGAATACATAGGCTGCAGGGAGTTGTTGTGCCCAAGTCTATGGATGAGACAATGACTAAGAGACTATGAAGTTGAGGAAAAAGAAATTCCAATCATGTGTGATAACACAAGTGCAATTGCAATCACTCAAAATCTGTGTTGCACTCAAGAACAAAGCATATCGATGTCGGATATCACTTCATAAGAGATCATGTTGAAAAGAAGGACATCATCTTGGAATATATCTCAATTGATAAACAATTGGTGACATCTTCACAAAACCATTATGTGAGTCAAGATTTGAAGAACTCAAACATGAGTTAGGGTTAATTGAGCTAGGCGATACTCGGAAGAATCAAAGAAAAAAATGGAACACCAAAAAGGGAAAAAGAGTGAACTCACAAATCAACTAAGTAAATCATTTGTATTGGAAAGACATCTATACCAAGTCATTTGTTATTTGAAGTCACTAAAGAAGCGTGAGAAGAAGAGTTAAATCGCTAAGGGATAAGGTGAGTCACTTATGAGCAAAGTGACAAAAACACGGTCGTTTTTGCTAAGCGGGAATATTTTTAAGAATAGCGTCGACATAATGATGATGTGTCTGAGACATAAAGCGCACACAAGCTTATGATTGGATATAAATCTTTGCCGCATTAAATACGAGACATTAAATGCTAAATAGGTGTGCAAAATCTAAACCGTTGATTTCGATCACATTTCAAAAACCACCCGCACGTCCTTTCATAAACCATACTTAAACCATTTTCGTCCGTTTCTCTCACACACTACCAAAACTGTTCATTTTCTCTCTTAGAAGCAAAGGCAAAAATCTTCTCAAAACCCTATCTATCTTCAAATCAATCTCTAAGTTTTCTTGATAAAATCCTGAAAAATGGCACCAACCTATGATTTTGTCAAGCTAGGAAAGCAAATCCACACGGGTCTCTTGTGGATTTCGGCGGCATGGTGAAAGGGGTCGATGACACCTAGTGAAGAAAATCGAGAAATTGGAAACATCGGCTGAAATCGTTTACGATGCTTGAATATCCGATGACCTATGTGGAGGAGGTCGCGCGATTCTACGTGAATCTTTGAGATTCATGATGAAGGGATAAAGTCATCTGTTCACGGAAAGCGACTCACTATCTCTGCCAAGGATTTGGTGAACACTGCCACTACCAACGGAATGAGCATCGAAATTAGCGAAGGCGATGTAAACTTTTCTTTGCTTGGAAGGAAATAGCCAAGCCCGACTATCTTGATAAAATAATTTACACGACAAACAAGAGCTTTGAAGGAGGATTATCACAAAGTGTTTGACATAGTTGCCAAATGTATCGACATCAAATTTGGCGGCTTTGACCAAGCTATCAAAAGCAAAGTTGATCGTAATGGCTGCGATCATTGAAGAAAGGAAAATAAACTGGGTTGAGTTTGTCACACAACGGACTATGCGAGAATGTAGGGAACAAATCCTTCAAGGAAGATGGCACATTTGGAGGATCCCTAGGATATGGCCTGGTGATTGGCGAATGATGGAGGTGAAAGAGTCCTCTTAGACATGGAAAGGCGTTCCATGTTAACAAGAGGATGTTGAGATCAAACCTGCGGCGCCTGAGAAGAGAGCCTACGCCAAGAGGCGACATGAGTGAGGGGGAATCGGTGACCACGAAGATCTGTTTTCCTCTCCACCAAAGAAGAAAGCGCCCTACTTGCTAAGAAAAGCTTCTTTGCTCTGGCAAAGAAAGTCAAACTGCTCTGTCCGTACGGCGAGTCACTGCCCTGCGGCCGTGTCTCGCCCGGCGACGGTCGAGAAGGACTCTCAAATACCTTCTTCGATCGTCAAAAAGAGAGAAGCGATAAGCCAAGAGACGGCAGCTCCTCGAGGAAGAAAACACTAGCACCGGCCCCCCGCCCCAAGACTCGAAGAAAGCGTCTCGAACGAGAAATCCCTCGGTACAAACTAGGAGACGAAGAAGAATCATCAAGCACTCGAGCTTGAGAAACCAGTGAGTCACCACTCGGTGGAGCAGAATCTGGGAGGCTGCTGGAGAAGTAGAGTCTCGGATACTATAGATGAAACTTGACTAAGTCTGTTTGAAAGCGTCGTGCAGAGGCAACTTTGAAGAAATATTTGTAGCCAGCGTGAGACCACAAAAAGAAGCGATAGAGTAGAGCGGTGATGTGATGATCCTATCCCACTTTACCCGGACATCCAAAATCGAAATGAGAGTGGTGGAAGTGGAAATTGAGTCGATCAAGGGAGCAGTTCCAACGGCCTGAATTTATAGAAGAAGAAGAGGAAGCTGAAGTTCCTTGGAGTGACCCTTTGTGGTCCAAGCACTTTGGATGAAGAAAGCGCACGAGATATCTTGCGGATCTTCAAGGACAAGAGAAGGAAAAGACAGCGAGAGGAAGGCGAGGCACGTGAGAAGGCCGGATCGCCTATCTCGGCACCACAGAACACACACATCCTCTCCTTGATGTCTTATCGGCGATGATGAGGATCCAGGACTGCTCGCCGCCCACGAAGAGTTGCAAATGCAGCAACCTTTGCACGAATCGAGAACCCTTCACGAGCAAAGATTGATGGAGGGACCAGGAGAGTCCTCGAACACACGGTGAAATTGATCCAATGGGAGTGGTTGACCAAATCGCCTTTGTTGTTCTGCCACCACTTCCCAGACTCACTCGGAAGAAGGCAATAAGGAAATGGCGATGGCGGGATAGTGGGGACCCCGGTCGAGCCAACCCCTATTGAAGCTGTCTTGCCACCTGCCCAATTTGAACACTCAATAGAAATAGCCGGAGTCCGGAGACGAGTGACCCCATTCAAGTCACTCAGTGGTGCGCCGGCTAAGGGAAACTCACTCCAGCTGCGGCAAGGTCGGAGAATCTGCGAGATGACTCAACAACGAATCCGGGAGGCGAAGTGGAGGAAGTACAAACACTAAACGAACAGCAAGTTGTCATCAACGAAGCTCAGGCGATTGAGCTGTTTGGTGAGGTTCAAGCGCTCGAAGGCTAATGACGCTGCGTGCGTTGAGGCACGAGGAAGGAACAACCCGGGAGTTAACACTCGGGCGATGAAAGTGCAATCCATGGGGTTGAGACTCCAATGGATGCCACCACGAAGACCCTAAGACAGTGGTGACATCGTCGAAAGGGAGGTCAAGGCCTCGGCTGCGATCGAGGCTGCGGGAGGTAATGAAGGCCCACGGGAGGTTGAGACTTCCGGGGTAAAAAAGCTGAAGTAGAGAACATCCCTCCCGCTATCATTGACCCATCTCGAAAAGGAGATAAGCGCACTTCATGATTCCCAGGATAATCGATGTAACCTTTCGGGATCGGAAAGCGACGAAGAAAGTTCGAGTCATCCCCGTGGCATGACTCCAAAAGACTCAGTGCGGATGTTCCAAGCACGAGCAAGTCGATCCCAAGACTACTCGTCAAACCTTTAATTTTGATGATGAGCCACTAATGGAAATCTCATCATCGTCCGATGACGCTCCGATAAGGCCGAGGACCAGTCCACTCAAGTGGAGAAACCGGTGAGACCAACGAAGGTGTTGACACAGTGAGGCTCAAAGTCGGGTCCACTTCACAATGAGACCCGGTGAAACATAGTCCATGCGCGAGCTCCCAGTGCGCAGCAAGTTCGACTCCAAAAAGGAACTTCACGCGCACCTCTCATCATTGAACAAATCCCCATTGTTGGTGATGATTCCTTTGTAGAATCATTTCCTTTCTCCTTAGAGGTACCCGACCTCCATGAAGAGTCGAGAGAATGAGCTTGCACGCTTCCATAGACCCGACTCTGTTATTCCATCGGTACCATTGTTCGGTGATTATGACTTTGATCTTTGCATGGCCATCACCGCGGAAGAATCGGTGAAGTCCGCGAAGTGTTCAAGGCATTATTTCTTGAGATTGAGCGGATGGAGAGGCATCAGGCCTCTATGGACATGCGGATTGGACAACATAGATGCCAATCTTGCTGGCGACTTAAGAGGCATCTTGATCGAGGATCGGGGAATGGTGGCAACAAACAAAACAATGCGTGTGGAACAAGTTAGATACTTCAGGACATTGTTCAACAAGTCTTGGTATGGAGAGTGAGAATGCGATGCAAAACGAAGTTGAGAGAACACATTGAGCACATGCATGAAGCTCTGCTGCCGAGATAAAGCGATGCGTGAGCAAAATAAGAGTGATCTCGGCGTTTGGAAGAAAACATGGATAGAAAATTCAGCCTTCTCGGCCGAGATGAAGCTAATTTCGAGAGTCCAACGCTACTCGATCCAATTTCGTCTTGCTTACTCTGCAGCGGACTCGAGACAGAACTTCGACTATCGCGAGGCTCGACTTCCCTTTGCAATATGTTTCAGCGTTCCTCTCTCTTTTGATGATGCCAAAAAAAGGGGAAGAGGAATACCTTAAAGCCGAAGAGATCGAAGCCGAAAAAGGGGATGCGGTTTGCGAAGGGAAAGACGATTGAGGAAGCTGAAACAAAAGGAAAATGTTGAGGGGAAGGATCGAAAGATGTGACCTTGATGATTGCACAAACCCCAACAAGGTCTTATCACGGTGACATTATCGTGACAAACTCCCCGTGACTCGCCACTCCAACACTCTGCTATATCTATGGTGAAAAAGAGAAAGACAATTGAAGCGGGGATGGAAGAAGTGGAAGGAAGAATGGATGCCGGGTTATGAACATCTTGAAACAACATGGAGGCATTCGGTGAAGCGAGAGACACTTATGCCATTTTAGATGTCGGGACGAGCCACGATCGAGTTGATGAATTTTATGCCATTTCGGATGTCGGGATAGAGCCACGATCGGTTGATGAATTTAAAACGCTCGCATCTCGAAGGATACTTTGCAAATATGTCTATGGCTCAAGCTTGGGACTTGTCTTGGGAAAAAGGTCTCACGTTATGTGAAGAAGGCGACCCGCGACGGACTGGCGATCGCTCTATTTGGTCACTCCGTGGTCACTGTGGAAAGAAGAAGACCCGAGTACAATACACGCCCGAGGTAGAGGAAGAAGCGTGTGGTGGAGGAAGAGGTTTGAGACCTAGGCCTCGCCCAAAAACATTGAATACGTAGATCCGGCAAGAAAGGAGGGATCTCTGGGGTCTTGACCAAATAGCAAATTTGCAAGTGGCTAAAAGTAATCTTGAGTATACGAAAAAGAATAGAAGAAGAAAACAAGAGACAAACTCAGCTATGGGAGGAAAGACAAGAAAGATTAAGAAGAGATGAAAGTTTTGCCCGAGGAAGGCATATGAAAAGAAGAAGAAGGCAGTGACGATGAGAAAAAGAGAAGAAGAGAGAAGAAGATCTTTGAACAAGATGAAAGAAGGAGACGGCGAAGGAGATGAAGTGTTCTTTGTCACCCCTTCATGTATTTTATGATGTAAATACATACTATGTAAGTTTTTACGCAATAAAGCTATAAATTCTTTATTTTCTGTGTAGACAAATGTTTGCTCGATACACCTTGTATGCTTGATTGTGTAAAAGAACAAGAATGTTATGATCAATAAAAAGGTTGATTCTGCGCATACATTCTATGTGAATACACTATCGTATGTATCTTTGCTATTTGCATTTTTGAATGGTTTAAGTTTTGGCATCATCAAAAGGGGGAAATTGTTAGGAAATTTATTGTTTAGATTTTGATGAATGCCATGTAAAACTTAGAATAGGAAGTTGGCACCCATTTTTGTTGTAAATGCATTGTAATAAATAGGGATGGTCAAGTTTGAGTTAAGTCGCCTACGCCCCTAACATGCAAGAAGACAACTGGAGATTAGAAGGAAGACTCATTGCGAGACAGTGAGTATGGCAAAGAAGAGTAGACGTGAACTCTATCTGAAGAAGCGGTGAGATGCGGTGGTGGAGCATCGATCAAGTCAACTCAAGAAAAGCCAAGTCTCAAGTTGAAGTGACGGAAGAGTCATCGATGATTGGAAGGTGACTCTAAGTCACCTGGGGAAAGCAAAGAAATGCGTCAAGTCGAGATAATGAAAAAGATCCGTTGCACGAGTAAATCAAGAGAATTACCTAAACAAGTAATATCTCCATACTACCTTTCTCGGAGTGCTCGGTCCCGAAGCGTGCAAAAGGAACAAACTAATGGGAAGCACTACACCGTGTCGAACTACGAAAAGGTGAATAACAATTCATACGAGGAAATGGCAATTCCAAGGCGCAACAAGACAAGCCAACGATTTGTAAGTGACTTTCAAAAATTAAGCCTATCTCTTCAGGTGATTTTTGAAAGATCACTATAAAAGGCCGAGGAGTTTATTTGAAAAAAAAGTGACCAAGCGGAGACCGGAACCACTAACGTTCAAGCAATTATTAGAAAATCTGAAATATTCTCAATCCTCAAGCCTACACTACGAAGAACATCAATCCAACACTCACCTGTGAAGGAAAGATAACTTCAATCGGTTGAAGAGGAAAATCTTGAAAAATTAAGGGGTCTACATTCCACGAAGGATTGTAGGAAGGTTCAAGGTCGAACCAAGTCTTGAGCTTTTGGAGGGCTTCGTGATCAAATCCAAAGAGCTTGAGCAAGTGAGCTGTAGTAGCAAAGGCATTTTGCCTGTGAAAGAAGGCCTGAGTCGCACGAGAAGCTTGGTGAGTGATCAAGGCGTCTCAGACGAGTCCCAAAGGATCAAGTCATTTGTGTGATCAAGACTTGTATCCGGACTGTTACCACTTTGTATCTTGATCAATACCTAGTGGATTCCTACAGGAGTTGGAGAAGAGAGGAGTATAATAATTACCCCATCTTCGAACCTCTATAAAAATCTTATTGTGTCATTTACATTTCAAAGACACTTTAATTCTGCATCTTAATTGTTTAAATCTGCTGATAAATTTGCTATCCACTTGATAATTTCTAAGTATTAAACCAAGCACTAAATCCTTGCTTAACCAAACTTAAGGGTGTTAAGTCTTGGTGAAAACAAACCACGAGTTGAGTTAATTTAGACTTAACATTTGAGTTATTCCATCAACAGCTCAGTTGAGTCGTTGAGAGACTAACTCTCTTGATTAACTAAATTGGTGTCCACCTAGGACAGAGTGTAGTATCAACTCGAATATTTAAAAGGACTAAATCGAAAATTTGGTAAGGTTTATTCAACCCCCTTCTAAACCTTACACTTACACCCCTTGGGACCTACAATAACTCAAGGATTTAACTAATCAAACTCACATAAGTCTATCAAACTATATGAACTCACATACTTATTTAAGTCATTAAAACAACTAATAATTATATACTAACAGTAAAATCGAACAGGTATAGATAATTAAAACCCAATTATTTCTTAACACTCTATTTATATAATCGTTTGAACTGGGATCTCACACGGTTTTCTCCACACCTACTGGATATTAATTTGGAAAAGGCTCTGAGGTTCAGGAAGCGACTTCGAGCACAACTATCAGGAATACTAGCTGCTCAAGGGGATTTGGAATACTCGGTGATGGTGAGAAGGGCTCATGAGGTGAAGGCAAGTTTTCTTTGGGGACAAGGAGGAGCAAAAGTTGGTTGTGTTGTCTGAGAAAATATAATGGTAAGGGGCAAAACAGAAAAAAAATAAAAATCAAAGTAAACAAATAAAGACTGATGGAAATGCACGTCCAACTACCCAAGCAGACATGCCGACTTGCCCAAAATACAAGAAGAATCCTTTTGGAGAATGTTTATCTGGACAAGGAAAATACTTCAAGTGAAAGAAAGTATGGCATGAAGTCTCTAATTGTCCTCTCTTGAAAGCTGAGCGTGAAAGAAGAGAACAAACATTTGGAGGTAGAGCTCGAATGTATGCTATGACTCAAGAAGAAGCTGATCAGAACCTGGGTACAATGTCAGGTATGCTAGCCATCTTTGGAATACATGCTCTTGTACTTTTCGACATGGGTGCCACACATTCATTTTTATCTGCCAAATTTCATGTTATATTAGGACATACGAGTGCTTTCGATAAGTGAACCCTTGAGGTTAGCTTGCCATTTGAAAACTCGATAACAACTGACTCAGTAAATAAGGATGTTGAAGTGAATATAGGAGGACAGTTGATCTATACATAATTAAGATGAAGGATTTTTACGTAATCTTAGGTATGAATTGGCTTAATAGATATCAGGCAGACATTAAGTGTCACGAGAAAGAGTAATATTCAAACTACCAGGAAATGATGAGATAAAATTCTATGGGATTAAGTCTAAGGCAGTACCACGAGTGATATCGGCAATGAAGGCAAGAAAGATATTGCAAAAAAAAAATTGTCAAGGATAACTAGTGAGTTTAGTAGATACCTCGACAACCGAAGTGACACCTAATGACGTACCAATTGTGCAAGAATTTTTGGATGTATTCCCAAAAGATTTTCTTGGAATTCCTCCAGATCGCCAGGTGGAATTTGGAATAGATTTGGTACCTGGAGCAACACCTATATCTAAGGCTCCTATATGTAGGTCCCAAAGGGTGTAAGTGTAAGGTTTAGAAGGGGGGTTGAATAAACCTTACCAAATTTTCGATTTAGTCCTTTTAAATCTCTGAGTTAATTCTACGGTTTGTGTCCTTGATGGACGATCGAATTAGTCACTCAGTAGAGTTAATCTCTCAATGATTTTTATTTGTTGATGGAGTAACTCAGTTGTTGGCTAATGAATAGTGTGTGTGAGGATTTAATGTGCTCAAAATCTTTCATCATTTTGCCTAATGAATCATAAAGATCGGTAGGTGATGAAGTGTGTGTGTCACGAGTCACTATCACTAGTGTCGAGCTTGTTGAATTAGATTGTACCTCATCTTCTTAATCTTGTTCTTTGGCCATTAAGCGGATCAAGGCCTTCTTTGAGTCACTCGAGTAGTCGGCTTCACTTTGCTCTGAATCATTTGTCTCTCTTGACTTGGTTGTCTCGTGATCTCTGCGACCCATCATTGCCTTTTTCTTTTCTTGTCTTCTTTCTCGAAGACCTTTCTTTCTTCTTCATTCTGTCTTGTTGACTACGAGGATATGAGCGATCAATGGCATAGTGACCTGGTTGTCTACAATTCCAACATAGATATTGGCCTTTTGATCGACTCTTTCTACTCTTGAGTTGTCGACCCTTTGATACTCAACTTGTTGATGATCATTCTCTTGGTTGGCCTATCATCCCTTGATTTGGAGGGGGCGAGTGTCTTACGGAAGATTCACCCTTTCTCTCTTGTAGTTCTTGTTAAAGAACTTGTTAAATCTTTTAACCATCGGGGCTATTTCTTGGGTCAATTGCCTCTTTGACCTCACTCTCTTCCCATCTTTAACAATTAAGCAAATTGTTTTGGGGTGCATTTTGTCTCTTCTGGTCTTTTCTTCTCGGCTCAAACTCGTAGGCTTTGAGGTGCGAGAATAGTTCATGGTTGGATGTCTTTGATAGGTCCATGGAATGTCTCGGTGCCATGACCTTCATTTCCCATTCAGGTGGAAGACTTTTTAGGATCTTCATACACATTTCATGTGTATATTCCTTTCCAAGTGTAGACAACTCATTTGTGATTTACGTAAACCGAGCGTCTAGTTGATCCAGATTCTCTCCGAGATCATTTTGAAATTTTCAAACTTAAATACTGACCATTTGATAATTTGTTTTCTTTGATTTGCTCGAGCCTTCACAAATCAATGTCAACTTGTCCCATTTCTTTAGCCGTTTTGCATGATTTGACTTTGTTGAACATGGCTTTGTCAAGGTTTTGTAGAGGATGTCCTTGGCTACATTATCCAGGTTGTATCTTTTTTGTCATCATTTGTCCACTCGGTTCTTGGTTTTCAACCATGATCGGTCTAGGAGAAACATCTTCTTCTCCTTCATTTTGCAACTCTTAAATGCATTTGTGTTCACCTTTAATATTTGTAGAGGCCCATCTTCTATTACTATCCACATCTCATCATGTAATGCGATGATAGATGAGCCTGCATACGAATTTTCCAATCATCAAATTCTTCAATAGTGAACATAGGGATGCGTGTCAAATTTGCTTCCATGATAATGACTTTTAATAAAAAGAGTTTTGAAAGTTTAAGTACTAAAGCGAGACTTTGAAAAGTTTGGAGATCTAGTTCATAACGGTGCGGAGGGTTCAATGAACCAACCGCTCACGATACCACTTGTAGGTCCCAAGGGGTGAAAGTGTAAGGTTTAGAAGGGGGGTTGAATAAACCTTACCAAATTTTCGATTTAGTCCTTTTAAATCTCTGAGTTAATTCTACACATCCGTGTCCTTGATGGGACGATCGAATTAGTCACTCATAGAGTTAATCTCTCAAGAACTCGGTGAAATTTGTTGATGGATGGAGTAACTCATTTATTGGCTACAATTTAACTCATTTGTGGTTTTATTTTTTATTGGAAGACTTAACACCCTTAAGTTTGATTAAGCAAGATATTAGAGCTTGATTTAGTACTTGTAAATTATCAATTGGATAGCAAATTTATCGTGAGATATAAGCGATTAAAAGTGCGAGGAATTTAAATCTTTGAAATGTAAATGACACATGATAAAGTTTTTATAGAGGTTCGAAGATGGGGTAATTCTTCTACTCCTCTCTTCTCCAACTCTGGAGGAATCCACTAAGTAATGATCAGTTTACAAAGTGGTACAGTCCCGGATACAAGTCTTGATCACAACGGCCGACTTGATCCTTTGGGACTCGATGCGGAGACGCGCTTGATCACTCGGTGGCTTCTCGTGCGACTCGGCTTCTTCTTCACCAGGCATTTGCGCTTGCTACTCTGACTCACTTGCTCAAGCTCTTTGGATTTGATCGAAGCCCTCCAAAAGCTTAAGACTTGGTTCAACTAGAACCTTTCTACAATCCTTCTGGAATGTAGACCCCTTGTTTTCAAAGGTTTCCTCTTCAAGCTGGTTGAAGTTCTCTTTCCTTCACGAGGTAAGTGTTGGATTGATGTCTTGAAATGTAGGCTTGAGGATTGAGATTGTTTGATTTTTCTAATGTGCTTGTGTATCTCACGTATGTGTCATTCATGCATCCTCTTTTTTCTCAAACAAACTCCTCGGCCTTTTATAGTGAACTTTCAAAAATTTGCCGTTGAAGAGATAGGCTTATTTTTGAAAGTCACTTTGCGTCGTTGCTTGCGATTCTTGGAATTGCCATTTCCTCGTATGAATTGTTCTTTCACCTTTTGAGTTCGACACGGTTTGGTGCTTCCCATTGGTTCATTCCAATTGCACGCACGGGGTGAGCACTCCGAGAAAGGTGGTATGGAGATATTACTTGTTTAAGTAAATCTCTTGATTTACGTGCAACGGTTCTTTTCTGATTATCTCGACATTTGCATTTCCTTGCTTTCCCCAGGTGACTTAAGTCGACTTCCAATCGTGGATGACTCTTACATCACTTCAACTTGAGACTTGGCTTTTCTTGAGTTGACTTGGTGATGCTCCACTCAGTGCATCTGTTTGCTTCTCGATAGAGTTCTGTCTACTCTTCTTGCCATACTCAATTGTCTCGCAATGAGTCTTCCTTCAGTCTTGATTGTCTTCTTGCATGTTGGGCGTAGGTTGTCTTGACTTAGCTTGGCCAGCTCTATTCATTATAATGCATTTTACAACAAGAATTGGGGTGCCAACTTTCTATTCTAAGTTTTACATGGCATTCATCAAAATCTAAACAATAAAATTCCTAACAATTTCCCCCTTTTTGATGATGCCAAAACTTAAATCATACAAAGATGCAAATAACAAAGATACATACGAGATAGTGTATTGACATAGAATGTATGCGCTTGAGAATCAATATTTTTATTGATCATATCATTCTTGTACTTTACATTTGTTTTACAAGGTGTATCAGTACATTTTGTCTATACTAAAAATAAGAATTTATAGCTTTATTACGGAAGACTTACATTGTATGTATTTACATGATAAAATACACGAAGGGTTGGATGACAACACTTCATCTCCTTATCTCTTTGTCTCCTTCTTTCATCTTGATCGACATCTTCTTCTCTTCTCTCTTGTTTTTTTCTCGTCATTTTGCCTTCTTTTCTTCTCATATGCCTTCCCAGCGCCACTTCATCTTTCCTTGTTCTTTCCTGTCTCTCCTGCCATAGTGAGTTTGTCTTTTGTTTTCTTCTTCTATTCTCTTTGCATACTCGGCGTTAGTTTTAGCCACTCGCAAATTTGCCACTTGGTCAAGCCCTTGATAGATCCCTCCTTTCTTTCCGGATCTACGTATTCAATATTCTAGGGCGGAGGCCATAGTGTCATGGAAGCTTCTTCCTCCACTCTTCGCTTCTTCCTCTACCTGCGGGCGTATCTTGTCTTGGGCCTTCTTCTTTCGGTGAGTGACCAGCAGAGTGACTTTAGGAAGTTTTCTTTCTGTCGACTTCTTCACATAAGGCGAGACCCTTTCTTTTCGGCTTGATTTGTGCTTTAAGGTATTCCTCTTCCCCCTTTTTGGCATCATCAAAGGATAGAGGAACCCCGGGGGAACATCTTGGCAAGCATGAAGTCGAGTCTTGATGGTGGAGTTGCTTCAAGTCTGCTGCGTTGTATGCGGCTCGGAATTGAGCAGTAGCGTTGGATTCTGGCTGAAATCGGCTTCATCTCGGCCATGAGAAGGCTGAATTTTCTTGTCATGTGTTCTTCCAAACGCGTATATCATTTGCATTCTGCTCACGCGGCGACTTGATCTCGGAAGTGTGAGCTTCATGCATATGCTCAATGTGTTCCTCGACCGTTTTCGCATCAACATTTTGACTCTCCACACAGACTTGTTGAACAAGGTTAAAGTATCTCACTGTTCCACACGCATTGATTCTTCTTTGTTGCCACCATTCCCTTATCATTTGTGATGCCTCTCAAGTAATTTGTAAGGTTGGCATCTCTGTTGTCGGGCGCATGTCCAAAGAGGCGATGCCTCTCCATCCGTTCAACCTCGGCAAAGAGTGCCTTGAACACTTCTCGAACTACGGTGATTCTTGCGGTGATGGCCATCTTGTCGAAATCAAAATAAATTTTGGAACAATGGTGCACGAGTGAAAAAACAGGGGGTGGTGCGTGATAGCGTGCTTGCTCATTTTCGACTCTTCGTGGAGTTACGGTATCTCCGGTGAGAAAGGAAAGATTCTACAAAAGATTCATCACTGCCGCTAGGATGCGTTCAATGATGAGCGGTGCGCGTGAAGTTCTTTTGGGAATCGATCAGTTTTGTAGCTTGAGGAGCGGAGCGGTGGTTTACGGTTGGTGGGTTTGGTTGTGAAATAGACCCGGCTTCTTGAGCCTCGTTGTCTTAACTTGACTTCGTTGGTCTCGGTGATTTTTCCTTTTCGATGAGACTTGTCCTCGGCCTTATCGGCGGCGTCATCGGACGATGATGAGATTTCTAGTGGTGGCTCATCATCAAAGTTAAAAGTTTGACGAGTAGTCTTGGGATCGGACTTGCTCGTGCTGGAACATCCTTGGTGAGTCGTTTGGATTTGTCATGGGGGTTGACTCGGCTTCTTCTTCGCCTTCGATCCCGAGGAAAAGTGACATCGGGGTTTTCCGGGAATCATGAAGTGCGGCTGATCTCCTTCTCGGATGGGTCGATGATTGCGGGAGGGATGTTCTCTACTTCAACCTCTTTACCCAGGAAGTCTCAACCTCCGTGGGCCTTTCATTTCCTCGGCGGTCTCTCTGCTGCGAGGCCTGGTCCTTCCTTTCGACGTGTCAGCTGTCTTAGGGTCTTCTGAGTGGCATCCATCGGAGTCTCAACCCCATGGATTGCACTTTCATCGCCAGTGTTAACTCCGGGTACATTCCTTCCTCGTGCCTCGATCGCGCATCGTGAGCGTCATTAGCCGCCGGAGCGTTGGCACCTCGGTGAGACGATCTCAAGCTGCGAGCTTCGTTGATGGCAACTTCTTTGTTCTTCTTGTGATTGTAATTTCTCTTCTTCGCCTCCTTGCTTCTTTGTGGAGTCATCTGCGTAGCATCCTCCGACCTTGCTGCGGTGGAGGGAGTTTTCCCCTCCGGTGCACCGGTGAGTGACTTGGAGTGGGGTCACTCGTCTCGGACTCATTTTGTCGCAATTGATGGTTCAGCCGTTGGGGCGGTGGTAGCACACCTTCAATAGGGGTTGGCTCGTTGGGGTCCCCCAGCCCGATTTCATCGCCATTTCCCTTATTGCCTTCTTCCGAGTGAGCTGGGGAAGTGGTAGCGGCAACATCGGTGGCTATTTCTTTGAACCACTCCCATAGGATCGATTTCGGTGTGTTCGGAGGACTCTCCTGGTCCCTCCATTAGTCTTTGCTCGTGAAGAATTCTTGATTCGTGCAATGCTTGCTGCATTTGCAACTCTTCGTGGCGGCAACATTCTCGGTTCCTCGTCACTTTCGGAGAGAAGACATCAAGGAGAGAATGTGTGTGTTCGTAGTGCGGAGATGGGGACAGATGCTTGCCTTCTCACGTGCTTGGCTTCTTCAGCTTGCTTTGCTCTCTCCCTGTCCTTGTAGATTTGCGGGATGTCTGGCAGTTGTCTTCATCAAGTCTTTGGGAGCACGATGAGTTAGTCGAGGAAATTTAGCGTTTCTTCTTCTTCTATGAACTCGGGCCGTTGGAACTGTTCCCTTGACTTGCTCAACTTCCATTTTCTCCACTCACATGACGATTTTGGATGTCGGGTAAGGTGGAGATAGGATCATTACATCACTATCCGCTTGGGCTGGTTCTTCTTATGTTTAATTTGTGTGAGCTACAGTTGTGTCTTTGAGTTGCCTCTGTGATCGCCTTCAGCGAGACTTGGTTGTTTCATCAACTACATCCGGAGACTCTACTTCTCCGGTAGTCTCGGTATTTGTGCTAGGTTGAGTAAGCCCGACTCATTTGGTTTCTCTGTTCGGCCCCTTGACGAGTCTTCTTCGTCTCTGGTTTGTACAGGGGAATTTACAGTTGGGCGGTGTCCTCGAGTCTTGGCGCGGGGGCAGTCTTTGGTATTTGTTTCTAAGGGAGTGGCCGTCTTGGCTTGTCGATTCTCCTCCTTTTGCGATCGGAGAAGGCATTTGTGAGTCCTTCTCGGCCGCTGCTGCAGGGGCGAGTGACACGAGCTGGCAGGGGCGGTGACTTTCTAGCTGCGGCGGGGAGCATGTTTGGTTTTCTTTCTTTGCAGGGCGGATCTTCTTCTTAGCGCGTGCGGGCGACTTTCTTCTGGTGGAGAGGAAGTTTGTATCTTGGTGGTGATTCCCCTCACTGTGGTGTCGGCTCTCTTGGCATAAGCTCGCTTACGAGCACGGAGAGGTTAGCTCGAACATCCTCTTGTTAACATGGAAGGCCTTCCCATGTCTAAGAGGGACTCCTTTCACCTCAATAGCGGGGCCAATCACCAGGCCATATCCCGAGGATCCTCCAAATGTGCCATCTTCTTTGAAGGACTTGTTCCCACGTTTTGGCGGTCTGCTTTGTAGATAAACTCGGCCGGTTTATCTTCTTTTCTTCGATGATTGCGGCCATCACAACCTTGACTTTGCCTTTGATAGTTGGTCAAAATTTGCCAAATTTGATGTCGATACATTTGGCAACTATGTCCAACAATTTGTGATAATCCTCCTTGTGATCTCTTGTTTCTTTGTGTATATAATTTTATCGGCAAGGTCGGACTTGGCTATTTCTTTCCATGCGTCGGCCAAGTTTACATCGGCTTCCTTAATCTCGGTTGCTCCTTTCTGCAGGTAGTGAGCAATATTGACCAAATCTTGGCGGTGATAGTCGGTTGCTTCCGTGAGCAGGATGACTTGATTCCGTCGTGAATCTCAACATTCACGTAGAATATGTCGCGACCTCCTCCACATAGGTCATAGGATATTCAGCGTTAGAAAGCGGTTTTAGTCCGGGCGTTTCCAACTTTTCAGCGATTTTCTTCACCAGGGTGTCGTCGGACCCTGCTTCACCATTCGTCGAAATCCTTTGTCGAACCGGTGTGGATTTGCTTTCTAAGCTTGGTAAAGTCATAAGTTGGTGCCATTTCTCGGGATTATATCAAGAAAAATCTCGAGAAATTGATTTGAAGGTTGATAGGGTTTTGAGTATTTGCCTTTGCCTTTTGAGAGAAAGATATGAGCAGTTTTTTAGAAGTGTGAGAGAGAAACGGGCGAAAATGGTTTAAATATGGTTTATGAAAGGGCGTGCGAGGCGGTTTTGAATTGTGATCGAAATCAACGGCTTGGATTTCGCGCGCCTATTGAGCATTTCACGTCTCGTATTTAATGCGGTGACATTTATATCCAATCATAAGCTTAGTGTGCGGCTTTATGTCCGTACACATCATCATTATCTTTGGCGTGTTCCTTAAAACATTCCCGCTAAGTCAAAGCATTGCGTTTTTGTCACTTTGCTCATAAGTTATTCAAACTTATCTCTTAGGTGATTTAGCTCTACTCCTCGCATGATTCTCTTAGTGACTCATTTCTATCGGTGACTTGGTGTATTTGTCTTTTCCGTCTGGTGATTCTTGGTGATTTTGTTTTCGGCTCTTTTTCACTTCTTTTCTGTTCTAATACTCTTCTTTGATTAAATCAGTGTCGGCTCAGCTCAATTAACCCCAACTCATGCTTGAGTTCTTCAAATCTTGACTCACATAATGGTTTTGTGAAGATGTCGGCTAGTTGTTTATCGGTTGAGATATATTCCAAGATAATCTCCTTCTTTTCAACATGATCTCTTATGAAATGATATCGACATCAATATGTTTTGTTCTTGAGTGCAACACGAGGATTTTGAGTGATTGCAATGGCACTTGTGTTATCACACATGATTGGAATTTCTTTTTCTTCAACTTCATAGTCTCTCATTTGTTGTCTCATCCATAGGACTTGGGGGCAATTTTTTTGCCCGCATCTATGTATTGCCTCAGTTTGTAGAGGTGGCTATTGAGTTTTGCTTCTTGCTAAACCAGGAAATTAGTCTGTTTCCTAGCATTTGACAGTGCACGAAGTGCTCTTCTGTCCACTCTGCATCCAGCGTAGTCGAGTCGAATAGCCAATTAGTCGAATCCACCTTCCTTTGGATACCATAGGCCTACTTCTTGGCTTCCTTTCAAGTATCTCGGTATTCTTTTGCATTTCTTTGTCATATGGCTCTCTTTTGGAGCGATTGAAATCTTGCACATACACCTACTGACAAAGGTGATGTACGGCTGGCTTCTTTGTGAGATAGAAGCGGTGATCCAATAAGTGCTCGTATCTTGTTTGATCTCTGAGGCTTGCCATTTGCATCCATGTCCATTTTGGTGATGTGTTCATTGGTATTTTTCTGAAGACTTCTCTTCCATACCAAACTTCTTCATTAAATCTACGGTATATTTTGTTTGACTTATGAAGGTTCCATCCTTCATTTGTTTCACTTGAAGTCAAGGAAAAATGTCGGCTCTCCCATCATGCTCATTTCAAATTTACTTTGCATGAGGTTTGAAATTTTTCACATAGCTCTTGGTTAGTGGATCCAAAAATGATGTCATCCACATATATTTGAACAAGCGGTATACTCTTCTTGTCTTGAATTCGAAAAGTGTTCTATCTACTTTTCCTTTTGTGAATCCATTTTCGATTAGGAATTGTGACGAGGGTATCATACCATGCTCGGGTGCCTGTTTCAATCCATATAAGGCTTTCTTGAGTTTGTATACCTTGTCTCCAAGAGTCTTACTGCTCAAATCCTGGAGGTTGTTCAACATACACTTCTTCTTCCAATAAACCATTTAGGAATGCACTTTTTACATCCATCGATATACAATGAAATTCTTGTGAGCTGCATAGGCAAGAAACATCCTTATAGCTTCCAATCTTGCTACGGGGCAAATGTTTCATCAAAATCTATCCCTTCTTCTTGGCAATATCCTTTGGCTACTAGTCTTGCTTTATTTCTTACCACAGAGCCTTCCTCGTTCATCTTATTTACGAATACCCATTTGGTTCCAATAACATTTTGATGTATGGGTCTTTGCACTAGTTCCCATACTTTATTTCTCTCAAAGCTGATTGACTCTTCTTGCATAGCTTGAATCAATGTGTGTCGTCAATGCTTGTGACACATCTTTTGGCTCTATTTGCGAAATGAAGCATGTGAACATAGCTTCTTGTTGAGTTGGATCTTGTTTTGACACCTTCTCTCATATCTCCAATAACAAGTTACGGTGGATGGTCTCTCGGCCATCTTACATCGAGGTTGGAGTGAGTTATTTGGATTGATCGACTTGCGGTTTGTGTTCTTTGTGGTCGACTCTTTCATGGTCACTTAGTTGCAAATTTTCATTGCTTTTGAGATTGGCTATCTCATCTTCTTACGAATTGATAATCCCGGCTTGAAGCTTGAGTATAGGGACTCTTACGTATGATTGGATGATTGACTTATCGGTGACTCTTCAATGTCTTCTCCATTTACATTTGGCTCATCGAATACTACATGAATGGATTCTTCGTAACCATAGTTCTTTTGTTGAGTATTACGTAGGCTTTGCTTTTGGTGAGTATCTAAGAAGATACCCTCATCGACTTTAGCATCAAAAGCCTTTAGGTTGTCTTTGCCATTGTTGTGAATGAAGCATTTACATCCAAATATTACGAAATATGCAACACTTGGTTTTCTTCGATCCATATGTCATAGGGAGTCTTTGTTAGTGTCTATTTATCATACATCTGTTTTGGGTGTAGCAATTTGTGTTGATTGCTTGACCCAAAATCTTTTTGGTAACCCTTGACTAACATGGTCTTCTTCTTCTTTGAGGGTTCATTCTTCTTTCGCAACTCCGTTCTGTTTGTGGAGTCCTTGCGGTGATAGTTCATGACCAATACCATTCTCAATCTGATCGAGTTATTATTCCATTGACAAACTCGGTTCTCTATCGATCTTATTTTGATAATGGTTTGACTCTTCTCATTTTGAATCCTCTTTCATTTGTGGTAGTTTTTGTAGAGTTTCTTTCTTCTTGCACATGAATATTGTCCATGTATATCTTGAGTAGTCATCTACTACCACCAAGGTGTATTTCTTTCCACTTATCTTTGTTTGGTTCCCTTTGGGCCAAATAGATCCATATGAAGCGGATCAATATTCTTGTTGAGGATGGGCATGTCTTTTCTTTGAGCAGCGACTTGATTTGTTTTCCCTTCGACATGCATCACATATACTCTCCTTCTTGTATATCTTGAGTCGGAAGTCCTTCTACAAGATGACTTCTTGCTAGCTTGTTAATTGTTTTGAAATTCGGGTGACTCGGCTTTTTGTGCCACTGACTTGACTTGATTCAGCTGTGCTCTTTGCTAGTAGGCAGTCTTTGGGTGTTGCGGTTGACCAATCCACTACATACATATTCTTTGTCTCTTCCTTGCGGCACAACTTCATTTGATTCAATATCCTTGATTTGGCATACATCCATGTTGAATCCAACATTGTAGCCCTTGTCACTGGAGCGTGATACTTAGTAAGTTGAAGTTGAGTCCTTCAACAAATGCAACATCTGTTATTTCTAATCCATTCCTTTTGATGGATCAATGCCTCTTATTTCACCAGGAGCTTCATTTCCTCCAAATATGACTTTGGCTCCTTTGACTTCCTTGAATTTTTGATTTCTCTTATTTCTGTCATATGTCCGGAGCGACCACTATCCATGTACCAGGTTCCTTGGCACTCGGTTGTTCCTTGAACCTGCAATCAAGGAAATTAAGTTTTAGGTACCCATACTTATGCAGGTCTGAGGGGTTAGAATTGTAAGATGATCCAACCAACCTATAGCCAAATGATTTGACTCTAAGGGGTTGCCATCTATCGGTGCCATAATCATAATTAATCCTGGCAAATTGCTTGGGGATTCTAGGTTCATACATTTGTCTCTTTTGTCGTATGCTGCATATGTGTTTTAGCAATTGCCTTCCTTGGGTAATTGTGGTGTTTTGAGTGTAGTGCCTAGGTACATATGTGTCTTTGATGAAAGCTCTTGTGCTTTTGGAATGGCCTTTCTTGAGTTTAGGCCTTTGCCATCCGGGCTTATATTCCATAAGTTTATTGATAGTTCACATTGTTCCAATCGGCTTGGCTTGGATATTTTCTACCATTCCCATCATATGTATTTCTTTTATTGATTTTCTAGAATTTTTGGTAGCTCTGTTTCTTCTTTCTGAGTATTTTACATTTGGAGTTTCTTTGAGGACTTGGTGAATTTCTTCTGGTTGTCCTTCGGCACACTCAATCAATTTATTTTTCCTTTTCCTTTGTAACCAAGGCCGGTTTGCTTAGTATTGTGCTTTGGAGTGAAAGTGTGTGCAATATTTAGAGTTTTGGATTTTTCGGACTCTTTATGACTTGAAGATCCTTTTTCCAAAATTACTCTTGAGGTTTGACATGGCACAAAGGAATTAAATCTAAGCTTTGTCTTGTCTCCACATTCTCTTTGACTCATAATAAGATCATCCAATGATTTAGATGCCTTAGTGAATGAGGCAATAACATTTTGAGGTCATTCTCCTCTTTTCTATAGCGGCAATTTCTGCTACTAATTTAGCATTTTACCTTTAAACTTTCATTTTCAACGACTATTTGACTTAGAGTACTCGGCTCCTTAGTCAACTTTGAGTTTTGACCTTTAAGTAGGCTGTTTTCCTCATTCAATAGTGTGTGTGAGGATTTAATGTGCTCAAAATCTTTCATCATTTTGCCTAATGAATCATAAAGATCGGTAGGTGATGAAGTGTGTGTGTCACGATCACTATCACTAGTGTACGAGCTTGTTGAATTAGATTGTACCTCATCTTCTTGATCTTGTTCTTTGGCCGTTAAGCGGATCAAGGCTTCTTCTTGAGTCACTCGAGTAGTCGGCTTCTTGCTCTCTGAATCATTTTGTCTCTCTTGACTTGGTTGTCTCGGTGATCTCTGCGGCCATCATTGCCTTTTTCTTTTCTTGTCTTCTTTCTCTGAAGACCTTTCTTTCTTCTTCATTTTCATTCTTGTTGACTACGAGGATATGAGCGATCAATGGCATAGTGACCTGGTTGTCTACAATTCCAACATAGATATTCACCTTTTGATCGGCTCTTTCTACTCTTGAGTTGTCGGCCCTTTGATACTCAACTTGTTGATGATGCATTCTCTTGGTTGGCCTATCATCCCTTGATTTGGAGGGAGGTGAGTGTCTTACGGAAGATTCACCCTTTCCTCTCTTGTAGTTCTTGTTAAAGAACTTGTTAAATCTTTTAACCATCGGGGCTATTTCTTACGGGTCAATTGCCTCTTTGACCTCGACTCTCTTCCCATCTTTAACAATTAGAAGCATTGTTTTGGAGTGCATTTGTCTCTTCTGGTCTTTTCTTCTCGGCTCAAACTCGTAGGCTTTGAGGTCCGAGAATAGTTCATGGTTGGATGTCTTTGATAGGTCCATGGAATGTCTCGGTGCCATGACCTTCATTTCCCATTAATTTGGAAGACTTTTTAGGATCTTCATACACATTTTCATACGTGTGTATATTCCTTTCCAAGTGTAGACAACTCATTTGTGATTTACGTAAACCGGCGTCTAGTTGATCCGATTCTCTCCTGAGATCATTTTGAAATTTTCAAACTTACGTACGACCCATTTGATAATTTGTTTTCTTTGATTTGCTCGAGCCTTCACAAATCAATGTCGACTTGTCCCAGATTTCTTTAGCCGTTTTGCATGATTTGACTTTGTTGAACATGGCTTTGTCAAGGTTTTGTAGAGGATGTCCTTGGCTACATTATCCAGGTTGTATCTTTTTTGTCATCATTTGTCCACTCGAGTTCTTGGTTTTTCAACCATGGTGGTCTAGGAAGAAACATCTTCTTCTCCTTGGTTGCAACTCTTAAATGCAATTTGTGTTCACCTTTAATATTTGTAGAGGCCCATCTTCTATTACTATCCACATCTCATCATGTAATCTTTGATAGATGAGCCCTGCATACGAATTTTCCAATCATCAAATTCTTCAATAGTGAACATAGGGATGCGTGTCAAATTTGCTTCCATGATAATGACTTTTAATAAAAAGAGTTTTGAAAGTTTAAGTACTAAAGCGAGACTTTGAAAAGTTTGGAGATCTAGTTCGGTAACCGGTGCGGAGGGTTCAATGAACCAACCGCTCGATACCACTTGTAGGTCCCAAGGGGTGAAAGTGTAAGGTTTAGAAGGGGGTTGAATAAACCTTACCAAATTTTCGATTTAGTCCTTTTAAATCTCTGAGTTAATTCTACACATTTGTGTCCTTGATGGGCGATCGAATTAGTCACTCAGTAGAGTTAATCTCTCAAGAAGAATGGTGAGTTTGTTGATGGAGTAACTCGGTTTGTTGGCTACAATTTAACTGTTTGTGGTTTTATTTTATTGGAAGACTTAACACCCTTAAGTTTGATTAAGCAAGATATTAGAGCTTGATTTAGTACTTGTAAATTATCAATTGGATAGCAAATTTATCGTGAGATATAAGCGAGTTAAAAGTGCGAGAATTTAAATCTTTGAAATGTAAATGACACGATAAAGTTTTTATAGAGGTTCGAAGATGGGGTAATTCTTCTACTCCTCTCTTCTCCAACTCTGGAGGAATCCACTAAGTAATGATCGGTTTACAAAGTGGTAATGTCCGGATACAAGTCTTGATCACTGTGGCCGACTTGATCCTTTGGGACTCGATGCTCGAGACGCTTGATCACTCGGTGGCTTCTCGTGCGACTCGAACTTCTTCCACAGGGCGTGCGCTTTGCTACTACTGACTCACTTGCTCAAGCTCTTTGGATTTGATCACGAAGCCCTCCAAAAGCTTAAGACTTGGTTCAACCTAGAACCTTTCTACAATCCTTCCTGGAATGTAGACCCCTTGTTTTCAAAGGTTTCCTCTTCAAGCTGGTTGAAGTTCTCTTTCCTTCACGGGTAAGTGTTGGATTGATGTACTTGAAATGTAGGCTTGAGGATTGAGATTGTTTGAGTTTTTCTAATGTGCTTGTGTATCTCACGTATGTGTCATTCATGCATCCTCTTTTTTCTCAAACAAACTCCTCGGCCTTTTATAGTGAACTTTCAAAAATTTGCCCGTTGAAGAGATAGGCTTATTTTGAAAGTCACTTTGCGATCGTTGGCTTGCGAGTTCTTGGAATTGCCATTTCCTCGTATGAATTGTTCTTTCACCTTTTGAGTTCGACACGGTTTGGTGCTTCCCATTGGTTCATTCCAATTGCACGCTTACGGGGTGAGCACTCGAGAAAGGTGGTATGGAGATATTACTTGTTTAAGTAAATCTCTTGATTTACGTGCAACGGTTCTTTTACGATTATCTCGACTTATTTGCATTTCCTTGCTTTCCCCAGGTGACTTAGAGTCGACTTCCAATCATTGGATGACTCTTGTCACTTCAACTTGAGACTTGGCTTTTCTTGAGTTGACTTGTGATGCTCCACTCAGTGCATCTCATTTGCTTCTCGATAGAGTTCTATCTACTCTTCTTGCCATACTTGTCTCGCAATGTGAGTCTTCCTTCAGTCTTGATTGTCTTCTTGCATGTTGGGCGTAGGCTGTCTTGACTTAGCTTGGCCACTCTATTCATTATAATGCATTTTACAACAAGAATTGGGGTGCCAACTTTCTATTCTAAGTTTTACATGGCATTCATCAAAATCTAAACAATAAAATTCCTAACACTATAGGATGGTGCCAAAGGAATTACAAGATTTAAAGGCGCAAATACAAGAACTTTTGGATTTGGGATTCATTAGACCTAGTGTATCACCGTGGGGAGTTTGTAAAGAAAAAGACGGGTCACTTAGAATGTGTATCGATAATAGAGAACTTAATCGACTCACAATGAAGAACAAGTACCCGCTAAGAGGATTGAATACTTGTTCGATCAATTGAGAGGTGCCAGCACTTTCTCTAAGATTGACTTGAGATCTGAATATCATTAATTAAAGATTAAAGAGAGTGATATTCCAAAAACGGCATTTAGAACCCGATATGGACATTATGAGTTTGTAGTAGTGCCATTTGGGTAGGGTTAAGTAATGCGCCAGCAGTATTCCTAGACTTGATGAATAGAGTATTTCATCTGTATCTAGACCGATTTGTCATAGTCTTTATAGATGATATACTTGTATATTCAAAGAATAGAGAGTAATATACTGAACACTTATGAATAGTGCTGAAACACTTCACAAGGAAAAGTTATATGCGAAGTTCAAGAAATGTGAGTTTTGGCTAGATCAAGTGGTGTTTCTTGGACATGTAATCACTGCTCAAGGAATTGAAGTGGACTTGGTTAAAGTTGAAGTGATCAACAAATGTAGTGCACCTACGAATGATAATGAAGTTCGCAATTTTCTACGTTTGGCAGGCTACCATCGGAGATTTATTGGAGGATTCTCAAAGATAGTTGCGCTTATGACTCGACTGACAAGAAAAGGGGAAAAGTTCCAATGGAATGAGAAAAGCGAAGAAAGCTTTCAGGAGTTGAAGCGAAGGCTAACTTCTGCATCAGTATTAACAATTCCTGACCCCACTAAAAATTTTGTTATTTATAGTGATGCATCAAAACAAGGCTTGGGATGCGTGCTAATGCAACATGGTAAAGTGGTTGCCTACGCCTCAAGACAATTAAAGCCACATGAGTTAAATTATCATACTCATGACCTAGAGTTAGCTGTTGTAGTGTATGCATTAAAGATCTGGCGCCATTACGTATATGGAGGGAAATGTGAAATCTTCACCGATCACAAAAGCTTAAAATATTTGTTTACTCAGAAAGAGCTAAATATGAGGCAACGAAGGTGGTTAGAATTGGTGAATGACTATGATTGCACTTTCAGCTATCATCCGAGTAAAGCTAATGTTGTAGCCAATGCATTAAGTCATAAAACAAAAGGAGAAATGTCAAGTTTGATATCTGAACAAGAACATATTGTGAGAGAATTAGCCAGGATGAGAATTGAAATAGTGGTACCACCAAAAAACACAGAGATAGTACTAGCATCTTTTGTGGTGCAACCTACTCTGAGAGAGAAGATAAAAGAAGCACAACCTCGAGTTAAATTTTTGAGCAAAATGAAAGAAAAAGCTCGTGAAGGGAATGTAAAAGGATTTGTTATAACAAATGATGGTACTTTGACTTATAAAGGGAGATTATGCGTTCCTAAAGAAGAAGGGCTTAGAAAAGAAATTCTCGAAAAAGCTCACTGTACGCCGTACATAGCTCACTCTGGAGGTACAAAAATGTATCGAGATTTAAGAGAAGTATTTTGGTGGCGAAGTATGAAAAGAGATTGGAACCGTTGTGGAAAAATATTTGACTTGTCAGCAAGTTAAAGGCGAACACCAAAGACCATTTGGTTTGCTCAAACCACTTGACATCCCAGAATGGAAATGGGAGCACATAACGATGGATTTTGTGGTAGGGCTTCCACCATCAGTCAAGGGCAACAAGGTTATTTGGGTTGTAGTAGATCGGTTAACAAAGTTAGCTCATTCCTTACCCGTTAAGATGTCGTTCAATATGGAGCGATATGCACAAATTTATATTGAGAATATAGTGAGACTTCATGGAGTTCCTGTGTCAATTGTTGCGAGATAGAGATACGCGTTTTACTTCTAGGTTAGGAAAAGTCTACAAAGTGCCTTGGGAACATAGCTAAACTTTAGTACGGCTTTTCACCCGCAAACAGATGGACAATCTGAAAGAACTATACAAATATTGAAAGATATGTTGAGAGCATGTGTGCTCGACTTAGGAAGTAATTGGGAAATATTATTATCTTTGGTAGAATTTTCTTATAACAACAGTTATCAAATGACTATTGGGATGGCTCCATACGAAGCGCTGTAATGGAAGAAAATATAGATCACCATTATATTGGAGCGTAGTTGGTGAAAGAAAAATTTTGGGGCCTGAATTAATTCGGCAAACTGTTGAGAAGATAGCTATGATACAAGATCAAATCAAGATGGCTCAAGATAGACAAAAGTCATATGTTGATAGACGGAGAAAACATATACAATTTAATGACGGAGAAAAAATATTTCTGAGAGTAGCTCCTATTAAAGGTGTTAAAGATTTGGCGAAAAGGGAAAGTTGAAACCAAGATATATCTGACCATTTGAAATCCTTACACGAGTTGAAGATTTAGCTTATCAACTAGCATTATCACCGAGTCTATCAAGTGTGCACAATGTTTTTCACGTCTCTGTGCTAAGAAAGTACATTCACGATCCAAGTCACATCGTGAATTATAAAGATCTGACAATCAACAATGACTTAACTTATGAGGAAACATCGAAGTTGTTTTCGAACGCATAAGATTCACCATTTGAGAAATAAAGATATTGCTCGATCAAAGTACAATGGAGACGCGTCATTGCGAAATAAAGCTACTTGGAAGCGTGAAGAGGAGATTCGTGTCAAGTACCCAAGTTTTTCAATTCCAAGTAAGATATCAAATTTCGAGGACGAAATTTTATTTAAGGAGAGTAAAATGTGATAACAGAAAAAAAAAACTAATAAATAAAGGTTAATTTAGGAGTTATTTTAGGGGTTAGTTTATAGGTTAATTATTTAGGGGTTATGTTAGGGGTTATTTTAGGATTTAAAAAAATATAGAAATAAAAATAAAAATTAGCCTATAATACATGGTTAATCCACATATATTTTCACAACTTTCTAAATTCTCTACAATAGAAAACGAAGGGATTGATGACTAGGACTTTTATCGTTCAATTTTTCTACATCGAGTATCTGCGATTATTAAGGTATGGATTTTTATAGTATTTTGTCTTTATTTAATGTTCCATGATTATACTTCATTGATTGCAATATATGTCAAGAGAAAATAAATTCATATAAGCTAGGGGCCATAAAAAGGGTCCCGGGATCAAACGTATCTTCGGGGTGAACCCGCAATGCTATATGCGATGGCCGGCGATCGAGAGAAAAAGAGAAAATTAATGAATTTATTGTTGTAATTATGTGAATGTTTTTCATGTTATATTAAATATTGACAGATATATCCCTACTGAGCGAGATGAAGCTCACCCCTATTATTATTAACATGACTTTCAGGTTGAGGAATCTGGCTGAAGATATGATGTTGTGGATGGTGGAATAAATCATGTTATATTTATATTTTAAAATAATTATGATCGGACTAAATTTTAGATTTATGTCTTTAATTTTTCGGTTTATGCTTGGAATAATTGTTGGATATTTAATTTGAGATGTATTATTATTATTATTATTATTATTATTATTATTATTATTATTATCATCATTATATTTTTCTTCCTTAAGAATTAAAAATTTAATTCAACTTTTGATAATTATTGGGATCACTTTAAGTTATAACTTTGTGTTTTCTTAATAATATATTTAGAGTAATTTAATTTCATAAAATTGGGTCGTACAAAGATAGCTCATACTCCAAGGTATACTTTAAGTATTTTAACAATGCAGTTAACGCTTTCCAATGCTCATAGCTTGGATTGCTCGTGAACCTACTCAACATATTTCTGAGGATAGGCCAAGTCCGGATGTGTACAATTTGTAATGTACATCGATCGCCTATTATACGTGAGTATTCCATCTGAGCCACTACTTCTGCTTTATTAGCAACCAGATTTACACTTAAATCAATGGGCGTTTTTTTACGGTGAACTGTCAAAATCATTGAATTTCTTGAGCACTTTCTCCACATAATGGAATTGTGACAAGTGTTAAGTTGGTTTTTATACCAACGTATTGAGTACTCTAGATGAGGATTTTGCATTGTTTTCGGGTATTTTAGTGTCGTTTGAGTCGAGTTTGTGTCATTAGTTGTCGTTCGAGAATCGGGACTGATCTTGATAGCCAAAACTGGTTAAAAACGATAAAAAACGTGTTTGGGTGGTGAAGATCGTATTTTGGGAGCTAAAAAATGGAAATATATCGAGCAAGATCGGCGCCGAAGCTTAAAACCCCAGCGCCGCAGCGCGGGGCCGAAATTGGTACAACGGATGAGGGCTGGGGCTGGCATAGCGGATAGACGACATCGCAGCATATCGGGGCCTTGCTGCAGCGCCAACAACGAGGGCTGCAGCGCGTAGCTAGCGGAGAAACGGCTAACTGCCCGCGCGCCATTTCTAGCCGCAGTGCGGCGTGCGTGTATGGGCCTAAACGTATTTTGGGCCTTTTTGGACGGAATTTTAGGGTTTCAAGCCTATAAATAGAACAAGTGACGTACAAACCGGGGTTGGACATTTTGGAGAGCACAAGGGACGATTTTGAGCAAGGAGAAAGAGTTGGGGACGAGATTCGAAGGCATCTATCTTCTGGAAACAGAGAAGAATCCTCCTTTAATCATTCTGAATTATTTTTCTAGCATCTTTGTTGAACCCTATCAATGTATAATTACTTCTTCATGAGTTTTTGTACATCTATTATGAGCTAAACCTATTTTTCTAGGGATTGATGTAACTTATGTTTGAACCTATGTTTTGATTTCTAGTTTATGAAATTTGCATGTTTATTAATCTATTTGTGCTATTTGATTTGATTGCATCTGGATTATCTGATCAATAATTTAGATTGTTTGGCGTGTTTAATTTGACGCTCGAGAGAGGTAATTGAACACATGGCCTTAGAATAGCACAACCTAGGGTTTCATAGAATCTAGAGATTTATGAATCTTTTGAAGTCCTGTGTGAATGAATATTCATTGAGCGTATTAAGGTTTAATTTATGATTTTTATAGAGATATCGAAATCGAGAAATTGGAACCTATAATCACTTGGCGCTCGAGAGAGGAAGTGATAAACGGTAGGAATATTGACTTATAGATTAATAACTTGTGATTTATAAACCGGATTGAGAACATAGGGGATAACTAGTGAAATCAACCCTCTAGAATTCATCTTCTACGTGTTTGATAATTTGTCCAGAACCAATTCTTAGTTTAATTTTTAGTTTTAATTTTTAGTTTAATAAATAATCTATCTCTTTTCGATTTCTAGATAGAATTAAGCTATTTTAATTATAGTACTTAGTATAAAATTCGATAACAATCCCCTGTGGAGATGATAACCCTACTTTCAAAACCTATACTAAAACTTGACACCGCACGCTTGTAAGATTTTCGCGATCAAGTTTTGGCGCCATTCTTTGGGACCTGTTTTATCCTATTTTAAACTAATACTATTACCAAGTAGTCTTAATACTAATCTAGACTAGTATAGGAATCATAATTTCGTATTTCTCATTGATTTATTTGTTTATGCGAGATTAAGAAAATACTAATTTGCTTCCTTTTGATCCAGTCGAGAGATTGAACGGACACTTCGAGGAATCGAAGAAGCGAAAGCGAGCACGAGAATCGAGCAATGGCGGATGGCGTAGACAATGAGAATAATGGAAATCGGGTCGTGAATATGCCACCACAGCCTGAGGCACCAGAAAGGGCAATCTGGGACTATTTCCGACCAGCCATGAACCACAACTACTCTGGAATTGTGCGCCAACCCATAAATGCGAATAATTTCGAATTGAAACGGGCCTCATAAGCATGGTTCAGCAGAATCAGTTTGGGGGAGTCCAGTGGATGATCCGAATACACATTTGGCGACATTCTTGGAGATTTGTGACACCATCAAGATGAATGGTGTGTTTGATGAGGCGATTAGGCTGAGGCTTTTCCCGTTCTCACTCCGGGATAAAGCCAGACAGTGGTTACAGACATTCGCACCTGGAAGTATCACTAGTTGGGACGACTGTGAAAAATTCTTCCCTCCCTCCCAAGACGCTCCAACTCGAAAAACGAGATAGCTCAATTCCAACAGATCGACTTTGAGCCAATGTATGAAGCTTGGGAATGATATAAGGATCTGTTGAGAAGATGCCCACAGCATGGTTATGGGGGATTTGCGAGAGGGTCCGATGCTTTTACAATGGTTTGAACGGGCATACGAGGACAATAATAGATGCTGTGACATGAGGCACTTTGATGGACAAAACTCCCTCGAGGCATTATTTCTTCTTGAAGAAATGGCCACAAACAACTATCAATGTCCCTCCGATTGATTAGTACCAAAGAAAGTTTGGTGTCCTTGAGTTGGATCATATGTGTTAGGAAATTTATTGTTTAGATTTTGATGAATGCCATGTAAAACTTAGAATAGAAAGTTGGCACCCCAATTCTTGTTGTAAATGCATTGTAATAAATAGAGCTAGCAAGTGAGTTAAGTCACCTACGACTTAACATGCAAGAAGACAACCGAAGACTAGAAGGAAGACTCGAGACAATTTGAGTATGGCAAAGAAGAGTAGACGGAACTCTATGAAGAAGCGGTGAGATGCGGTGAGTGGAGTATCGGTCAAGTCAACTCAAGAAAAGCCAAGTCTCGAATTGAAGTGTGAAGAGTCACCCAATGATTGGAAGCGACTCTAAGTCACCTGGGGAAAGCAAAGAAATGCGAGTCAAGTCGAGATAATCGTAAAAGATCCGTTTAAATCAAGAGAATTACTTAAACAAGTAATATCTCCATACCACCTTTCTCGGAGTGCTCGGTCCCCGAAGCGTGCAAATGGAATGAACCAATGGGAAGCACTACACCGTGTCGAACTCGAAAAGGTGAAAGAACAATTCATACGAGGAAATGGCAATTCCAAGGATCGCAACAAGACAAGCCAACGATTGTAAGTGACTTTCAAAAATTAAGCCTATCTCTTCAACGGGCAAATTTTTGAAAGATCACTATAAAAGGCCGAGGAATTTAAATTGAGAAAAAAAAGTGAAGTGACGAGAGACAAAAGTGACAAGCAGAGACACAAGTGACACAAGAGATAGATCCAACCAAAAACGTTCAAACAATTATTAGAAAATCTCAAATATTCTCAATCCTCAAGCCTACACTACGAAGAACATCAATCCAACACTCACTGTGAAGGAAAGATAACTTCAATCGGTTGAAGAGGAAAATACTGAAAACAAGGGGTCTACATTCCACGAAGGATTGTAGGAAGGTTCAAGGTCGAACCAAGTCTTAAGCTTTTGGAGGGCTTCGTGATCAAATCCAAAGAGCTTGAGCAAGTGAGTCAGAGTAGCAAAGGCATTTGCCCTGTGAAGAAGGCCGAGTCGACGAGAAGCTTGGTGAGTGATCAAGGCGTCTCGATCGAGTCCCAAAGGATCAAGTCGGTTGTGTGATCAAGACTTGTATCCGGACTGTTACCACTTTGTAGGCGATCATTACCTAGTGGATTCCTCCGGGAGTTGGAGAAGAGAGGAGTAGAAGAATTACCCCATCTTCGAACCTCTATAAAAATTTCATTGTGTCATTTACATTTAAGCACTTTAATTCTGCATTTTTAACTCGCTTATATCTCTGGCGATAAATTTGCTATCCACTTGATAACTTATAAGTACTAAACCAAGCACTAAACTCTTTCTTAATCAAACTTAAGGGTGTTAAGTCTTCCGCTGAAAACAAAACCACGAGTTGAGTTAATTTAGACTCATGGTGAGTTAATCCATCACGGCTCGGTTGAGTCTCATTTGAGAGACTAACTCTTGATTGACTAACTTGGTTTGTCCATCAAGGATACTGTGTGTAGTATTAACTCGAATATTTAAAAGGACTAAAACGAAAATTTGGTAAGGTTTATTCAACCCCTCTTCTAAACCTTACACTTACACCCCTTGGGACCTACAAGTGGTATCGGAGCGGTTGGTTCATTGAACCCCCCGCACCGGTTCTTGAACTAGATCTCCAAACTTTTCAAAGTCCGCTTTAGTACTTAAACTTTCAAAACTCTTTTTATCATTAAAAATATCATGGAAGCAAATTTGACACGCATCCCTATGTTCACAATTGAAGAATTTGATGATTGGAAAATTCGTATGCGAGGCTCATCTATCAAAGCATTACATGATGAGATGTGGATAGTAATAGAAGATGGGCCACTGCAAATCTTAAAGGTGAACACATTTGTAAGAAAGAGCTTATTTGAAGGAGAAGAGGATGTTGCTCCCGGACAGTCATGGTTGAAAAACCAAGAAGCGAGTGGACAAATGATGACGAAAAAAGATACAACCTGGATAATGTAGCCAAGGACATCCTTTACAAAACCTTGGACAAAGCCATGTTCAATAAAGTCAAATCTTGCAAAACGGCTAAAGAAATTTGGGACAAGCTAACATTGATTTGTGAAGGCTCGAGCAAATCAAAGAAAACAAATTATCGGTGGTTGTACGTAAATTTGAGAACTTCAAAATGATCTCGGAGAGAACTTGGATCAATGGATGCTAGGTTCACGAAATCACAAATGAGTATGCACTTGGAAAGGAATATACACGAGAAGGAAATGTGTATGAAGATCCTAAAAAGTCTACGAGTTTGAGCTGAATGGGAAATGAAGGTCATGGCACCGAGACATTCCATGGACCTATCAAAGACATCCAACCATGAATTATTCTCGGACCTCAAAGCCTACGAGTTTGGTGAGAAGAAAAGACGAGGAAGAGACAATTTGTACCCAAAACAATTTGCTCTAATTGTTAAAGATGGGAAGAGAGCCGAGGTCAAAAAGTCATTGATCCGGAAGAAATAGCCCACGATGGTAAAGAGGTTCAACAAGTTCTTCAATAAGAACTACAAGAGAGGAAAGGGCGAATCTTCCGAAGACACTCGGCTCCTCCAAATCAAGGAAGAAAGGCCAACCAAGAGAACAGATCATCAAAAAGTTGAGTATCAAAGGGTGAAAATCCAAGAATGGAAAGAGTCGATCAAAAGGCTGAATATCTATGTTGGAATCGTAGACAACCAGGTCACTATGCCATTGATTGCTCATATCCTGTAGTCAACAAATACAGGAATGAAGAAAGAAAGAAAAGTCTTGAGAGAAAGAAGACAAGAAAAGAAAAAAAGGCAATGATGGGCAGATCTTTGAGACAGCTAAGTCAAGAGAGACAGTGACTCGAGAGCGGTGGTGACTACTCAAGTGACTACGAAGAAGAAGCCACGATGCTTGATGGCCAAGGAACAAGATCAACCCGACCAAGAAGATGAGGTACACTCTAACTCATCAAACTCGATCTCTAGTGATAGTGGTGACACACACACCTCATCACCCACTCGATCTTTATGATTCATTAGGAAAAATGATGAAAGATTTTGAACACATTAAATCCTCACACACACTATTAAATGAGGAAAACAGCTTTACTCAAGAGTCAAAACTCAAAGTGACTAAGGAGCCGAGTACTCTAAGTCAAATAGGCGATGAGAATGAAAGTTTAAAGGTGAAAATGCTAAATTAATAGCAAAAATTGCTGCTATAGAAAAGAGGAGAATGACCTCAAGAATGTTATTGCCTCATTCACTAAGGCATCTAAATCATTGGATGATCTTATTTTGAGTCAAAGAGAATGTGGAGACAAGACGGGCTAGGATTTAATTCCTCGTGCTATGTCAAACCTCAAAAGTAATTTTGGAAAAAGGATCTTCAAGCCATGAAGAGTTTGAAAAATCCAAAACTCTAAATGTTGCACACACATTCACTCCAAAACACTATAACAAGCAAAGCGGCCTTGGTTATAAAGGAAAAGGAAAATGCACGGTTGAGTGCTACTGAAAGGGCAGTGAGAAGAGATTCACCGAGTTCCTCAAAGCAAACTCTAAACAAAAATACTCTGTAAAGAAGAAGCGAGCTACCAAAAACCCCAGAAAATCCATAAGAGAAATACATATGATGGGAATGGTAGAAAATATCCAAGCCAAGCCGATTGGAATAATGTGAACCATCGGCATAGACTTATGGAATATAAGCGCAAATGGCAAAGGCCACAGAACTCAAAGGCCATTCCAAAAGTATAAGAGCTTTCATCATCACACATATGCACCTAGGCACTACACTCAAAGACACCACAATTACCCAAGGAAGGCAATTGCTAAAACACATATGCGGCATACGACAAAAGAGACAATTTGTATGGACCTAAAATCCCCAAGCAATTTGCAGGATTAATTATGATTATGGCAGCGATAGATGGCAACCCCTTAGAGTCAAATCATTTGGCTATAGGTTGGTTGGATCATCTTACAATTCTAACCCCTCGGGACCGGACAAGTATGGGTACCTAAAACTTAATTTCCTTGATTGCGGGTTCAAGGAGCAGTGAGTGCAAGGAACTGGTACATGGATAGTGGTCACATTCCCGGACACACATGACAGAAATAAGAAAAATCTGTCAAAATTCAAGGAGGTTAAAGGAGCAAAAGTCATATTTGGAGGAAATGAAGCTCTGGTGAAATAAGAGGCATTGGATCCATCAAGAGGAATGGATTAGAAATCACAGACGTTGCATATGTTGAAGGACTCAACTTCAACTGCTAAGCATCGATCCAACTCTGTGACAAGAGGTTACAATGTTGGATTTAACATGGGTATATGCCAAATCAAGGATTTTGAATCAAATGAAGTTGTCTTTGCAAGGATGTAGACGAGAAGAATATGTATGTCGTAGATTGGTCAACCGCAACACCCAACACTGTCTACTAGCAAAAGAGCACAAATTTGAATCAAGTTGGTTGTGGCACAAAAAAGCCGAGTCACCTAAATTTCAAAACGATTAACAAACTTGCAAGAAGTAGTCTTGTGAACGGACTTCGGACTCGATACAAGAAGGAGAGTATATGTGATTTATGTCGAAGGGAAAACAAATCAAGTCATCATTCAAAGAAAAGACATGCCAATCTTCAACAAGAATATTGCATCTACTTCATATGGATCTATTTGGCCCGAGTGGAACCCGACATAAGTGGAAAGAAATACACCTTGGTGGTAGTAGATGACTACTCAAGATATACATGGACAATATTCATGTGTAAGAAGAAAGAAACTCTACAAAAACTACCCACGGTGATGAAGAGGATTCAAAACGAGAAGAGTCAAACCATTATCAAAATAAGATCGGATAGAGGAACCGAGTTTGTCAATGGAATAATAACTCGATGATTGTATTGAGAATGGTATTGGTCATGAACTATCACACAAGAACTCCACGTGAGAATGGAGTTGCGAGAAAGAAGAAAAGCAGAACCCTCAAAGAAGAAGCAAGGGCCATGTTAGTCACGGGGTTACCAAAAAGATTTTGGGTGAAGAAATCAACATAGCTTGCTACACCCAAAACAGATGTATGATAAACAGACGGTGACAAAGACTCCCCTATGAGATTTGATTTGGAAGAAAACCAAATGTCGCATATTTGAGAATATTTGGATGTAAATGTTTCATCCACAACAATGGCAAGGACAATCTAAAGGCTTTTGATGCTAAAGTCGATGAAGGTATCTTCTTAGGATACTCGGTGAAAGCAAAGCCTACTGAGTACTCAATAAAAGGACTATGGTTGCGAAGAATCCATTCATGTGGTATTCAATGAGCCAAATGTAAATGGAGAAGACATTGAAGAGTCGGTGATAAGTGAATCATCCAACCATACTGAGAAAAATCCCTATCTTTGAAGGTGGAAGCATTTGGAATTATCAATTCGAAGAAGATGAGATAGTTGAATCTCAAAAGCAGTGGAAAATTTACATCTAAGTGATTACGAGAGAGCGACCCACAAAGAACACGTACTGCAAGTCAATGAATCCGGCTAACTTACTCCAACGATGTAAGATGGCCGAGAGACCATCCACGAGAACTTGTCATTGGAGATATAAGAGAAGGTGTCAAAACAAGATCGAACTCAACAAGAAGCAATGTTCACATGCTTCATCTCGCAAATAGAGCCCAAAGACGTGTCACAAGCATTGGACGACACACATTAGATTCAAGCTATGCAAGAAGAGTCAATCGGTTTGAAAGAAAGAAAGTATGGGAATTAGTGCGAGAGACCCATACATCAAAACGTTATTGGCACCAAATGGGTGTTCGAAATAAGATGAACGAGGAAGGTTCGTGGTAAGAAACAAAGCAAGGTTAGTAGCCAAAGGATATTGCCAAGAAGAAGGGATAGATTTTGATGAAACATTTGCCCCTGTAGCAAGATTGGAAGCTATAAGGATGTTTCTTGCCTATGCGACTCACAAGGATTTCATTGTATATCGATGGATGTAAAAAGTGCATTCCTAAATGGTTTATTGGAAGAAGAAGTGTATGTTGAACAACCTCCGAGGATTTGAGCGGAAGACTCTTGGAGATAAAGTATACAAACTCAAGAAAGCTATATATGGATTGAAACAGGCACCCGAGCATGGTATGATACTTTGTCACAATTCCTAACCAAAAATGGATTCACAAAAGGAAAAGTAGATAGAACACTTTTCTTAATTCAAGACAAAAAGAGTATCTTGCTTGTTCAAATATATGTGGATGACATTATTTTTGGATCCACAAACAAAGAGTGTGTGAAAAGTTTTCAAACCTCATGCAAAGTAAATTTGAAATGAGCATGATGGGAGAGGCGACATTCTTCCTTGGACTCCAAGTGAAACAGTGAAGGATGGAACCTTCATAAGTCAAACAAAATACACCGAGAGATTTAATGAAGAAGTTTGGTATGGAGGAGAAGTCTTCGTAAAAATACCAATGAATACATCAGTCAAAATGGACATGGATGCGGATGGCAAGCTTTGTAGATCAAACAAGATACTGAGCACTTATTGGATCATTGCTCTATCTCACAAAGAAGCGGGCCGGACATCATCACCTTTCTTTGTAGGTGTATGTGCAAGATTTCAATCTGCTCCAAAAGAGAGCCATATGACAAGAAACTAAGAGAATATTGAGATACTTGAAAGGAAGCCAAGAAGTAGGCCTATGGTATCCAAAGGAAGGTGGATTCAAGCTAATTGGCTATTTGATTCCCGACTATCTTTGGATGCAGAGTGGACGGGAAGAGCAGGCACATGTCAAATGCTAGGAAACAGTGATTTCTGGTTTAGAAGCAAAATTCAATAGCCACTCTCTGGTGAAGCGAGAATACATAGGCGGCGGCTGTTGTGCCCAAGTCCTATGGATGAGACAAAGGTGAGAGACTATGAAGTTGAAGAAAAAGAAATTCCAATCATGTGTGACAACACAAGTGCAATTGCCATTACTCAAAATCTGTGTTGCACTCAAGAACAAAGCATATCGATGTCGATATCACTTCATAAGAGATCACGTTGAAAAGAAGGACATCATCTTGGAATATATCTCAACCGATAAACAATCGGGGTGACATCTTCACAAAACCATTATGTGAGTCAAGATTTGAAGAACTCAAACATGAGTTGGGTTTAATTGAATCGGTGACACTCGGAAGAATCAAAGAAAAGAAATGGAACAGAAAAGGAGGTGAAAAAGAGTGAACACCGAAATCGCTCGAGTAAATCGATTGTATCGGAAAACGATTACATAATCGAAGTGGTGATAGCCGAGTCACCAAGAGAACTGTGAGAAGTAGAGTTAAATCAACTAAGGGATGTTTGAGTCACTTATGAGCAAAGTGACAAAAACGCAAATCGTTTTGACAAAGCGGGGAATGTTTTAAGGAATACATCAAAGATAATGATGATGTGTACAGACATAAAGCCGCACACCAAGCTTATGATTGGATATAAATTTGCCGCATTAAATACGAGACATTAAATGCTAAATAGGCGTGCAAAATCTAAGCCGTTGATTTCGATCACATTTCAAAAACCACCCGCACGTCCTTTCATAAACCATACTTAAACCATTTTAAATCCGTTTCTCTCTCACACTACCAAAACTGTTCATCTCTTTCTCTCAAAAGCAAAGGCAAAAATTCTCTCGAAACCCTATCTATTTTCAAACCAATCTCTTAGTTTTTCTTTGATAAAATCTGAAAAATAGCACCAACCTACGACTTTGTCAAATTAGGGTCTCTTGTGGATTTTGACGGAATGGTGAAACAGGGTCCGACGACACCCTAGTAAAGAAGATCATTTGAAAAATTGGAAACGCCCGGCTGAAATCGTTTTCGCGTTAGAATATCCGATGACCTATGTAGAGGAGAGTCGTCGATTCTATGTGAATGCTTTGAGATTCACGATGAAGGAATAAAGTCATCATTCACGGAAAGCGGTGACTATCTCTCGCCAAGGATTTGGTGAACATTGCTCACTACCGCCAGAAGGAGCATCGAAATTAACGAAGGCGATGTAAACTTGGCCGATGCTTGGAAAAGAAATAGCCAAGCCCGACTTTGCCGATAAAATAGTATACTGACAAACAAGAGACTGCTTTGAAGGAGGATTATCACAAAATTTGTTGGACATAGTTGCCAAATGTATTGTCATCAAATTTGGCGGACTTTGACCAAGCATCAAAAAGCAAAGCCGATTGTAATGGATGCAATCATCGCGAGAAAAGAAGATAAAGTAAATTTGAGTTTGTCTACAATGCAGACTACGCGCGAACGTGGGGAACAAATCCTTCAAGGAAGATGGCACATTTGGAGGATCCCTAGGATATGGCCTAGTGATTGGCGGTGATGGAGGTGAAAGAGTCCCTCTTAGACATGGGAAGGCATTCCATGTTAACAAGAGGATGTTGAGCAAACCTCTCTCGGGCGCACGAAGAGAGCCTACGCCAAGAGAGGCGACACAAGTGAGGGGAATCGGTGACCATGAAGATACTGTGTTTCCTCTCCACCCAAGAAGAAAGCTGCCCTGCGGTGCTAAGAAAAGCTCTTTGCCCCTCGACAAAGAAAGAAAGCCAAACATGCTCCTTTTTGTAGCGAGTCACCGCCCCTGCAGCCGTGTCTCCTGCCCCTGCAGCGGAGTCGAGAAGGACTCACAAATACCTTCTCCGATCGTCAAAAAGAGGAGGCGAGAAGCCGAGATGGCCCGCTCCTCGAGAAAAAGACACCAAAGACGGCCCCGCCGCCCAAGACTCGAGAGGAAACCGTCTCGAACCAGAAATCCCTCGGTACAAACTAGAGACGAAGAAGAATCATCAAGCACTCCGAGCTTGAGAAACCGGGCCGAGTCGCCACTCATTTGGAGCAGATATCAGGAGGCTATTTTGGAGAAGTAGAGTCTCGGATGTAATTGATGAAACAGACCAAGTCTCTTTGAAGGTGATTAGCAGAGGCAAATCAAGAAATAGGCTTTGTAGTCCGAGTGAGACAAAAGAGAAGCTGGTAGAGCCGATAGTGATGTGATGATTCTATCCCCACCTTACCCGGACATCCAAAATCGTCTGCGTGAGTGGAGGAAATGGAAGTTGAGTAAATCAAGGGAACAGTTCCAACGGCCTGAGTTTATAGAAGAAGAAGAGAAGGCGTTAAACTTCCTTGGACTAACCACTGTGCTCCCAAGCCTTTGGATGAAGACAATCGCACGGACATCCCAGATCTACAAGGACAAGGAGAAAGAAAAGCAAGCGAGAGGAAGGCTGAGGCACGTGAGAAAGGAAAGCATCCGTCCTATCTCGGCACCACGAACACACACATCCTCTCCTTGATGTCGTCTCTCGGCATGATGATGAGGATCCGGAGAATCCGCCGCCAAGAAGAGTTGCAAATGCAGCAAGCATTGCATGAATCGAGAATCCTTCACGAGCAAAAGACCGATGGAGGGACCAGGAGAGTCCTCGAACACGGTGAAATTGATCCAATGGGAGTGGTTGACAAATCGCCACTTGTTGTTCTGCCACCACTTCCCAGCTAACTCGGAAGAAGGCAATAAGGGACATGGCGATGGCGGGATAATGGGGACCCCGGTCGAGCCAACCCCTATTGAAGGTGTGTTACCACCTGCCCCAACGATCGAACATTCAATCGAAATAGCCGGGAGTTTGGAGACGAGTGACCCCCATTCAAGTCACTCGGTGGTGCGCCCCGAGTGGGAAACTTCCTCCACCTGCAGCAAGGTCGGAGGATCTGCGGTGACTCCACAACGAATCAAGGAGGCGAAGTAGAGAAAATGCAAACACAAGAAGAACAGACAAGTTGCCATCAACGAAGCTCAGGCGATTGAGACTGTCTCGGTGAGGTGTCAATCGCTGCTCTGAAGGCTAATGACGCTGCGATGCGATCGAGGCACTGAGGAAGGAACAGCCCCGGGAGTTAACACTGGGCGATGAAAGTGCAATCCACGGGGTTGAGACTCAATGGATGCCACCGCGAAGACCCTAAGACAGTGACATGTCGTGAAAGGGAGGACCAAGCCTCGGCTGCAAAGAGAGAGGCTGGAGGTAATGAAGGCCACGGGAGGTTGAGACTTCTCGGGGTAAAGAAGTGAAGTAGAGAACATCCCTCCTGCTATCATCGACCCATCCGAGAAGGAGATAAGCGCACTTCATGATTCCCAGGATAATCCGATGTAACCTTTCCGGGATCGGAAGCGAAAAAGTTCGAGTCATCCCCCCGTGATGAGATCCAAAAGACTCGACTCACGGATGTTCCAAGCACGAGCAAGTCGATCCCAAGACTACTCGTCAAACCCTTAATTTTGATGATGAGCCACCAATGGAAATCTCATCATCGTCCGATGACGCTTCGATAAAGGCCGAGGACCAATCTACTCAATTGGAGAAATCATTTGAGACCAACGAAGGTACATTTGTTGAGATGTTGAGGCTCAACAAGTCGGGTCCACTTCACAAAGCAAACCCCGGTGAACCGAGTCCTGCGCGAGCTCCTCAAGCCGCAGCAGGTCGATTCCTAGAAGAACTTCACGCGCACCGCTCATCATCGAACAAATCCCGGTTGGCGGTGATGAATCTTTTATAGAATCTTTTCCTTTTTCTCTCGGAGGTACCCGACCTCCATGAAGAGTCGAGAAAATGAACGCGCACGCTACCACGCTATCAGACCAGCTCCGTTTTTCAATCGGCACCATTGTTCGATTGATTATGATTTTGATTTGCATGGCCATCACCGCAACGGAAGAATCACCAAGTCCGCGAAGTGTTCAAGGCATTATTCGGCGAGATTGAACGGATGGAGAGGCATCGAGGCCTCTATGGACATGCGACCGGACAACAGAGATGCCACTCTCACCGATTTAAGAGGCATAACAGATCCGGATCGGGAATGGTGGCAACAAAGAAGAAACAATGTGTGTGGAACAAGTTAGATACTTCAGGACATTGTTCAACAAGTCGGGTATGGAGAGCTGAAAATGCGATGCAAAAACGAAATTTGAGGAACATATTGAGCACACGAATGAAGCTCACATTGCCGAGATTAAGCTGCATTGCGTGAGCAAAACAAGAGTGATCTACGACGTTTGGAAGAAACCATGAATACAAAATTCAACGCCTTCTCATGCATTTGAGATGAACGGATTCGATTTGTGAGAGTCCAACGCTACTCGATCCGAATTTCATGTCGCATACTGCAGCAGACTCGAGACAAAACTCAGCTATCGCCAGGCTCGACTTCCGCTTGCAAGTCTATTTCGGGCGTTCTCTCTCCTTTGATGATGCGAAAAAGGGGAAGAGGAATACTAAAAAGCGCAAGGGGATCACAAGTTGAGAAGGAAGGAGCAGTGCGAAGGAAAATCGGTGAGGAAGTGTTGAAACAAAAGAAAGGAAAGCTTGTTGAGGGGGAAGGATCGGCGGATGTGACCTTGATGATTGCACAAACTCCCCAACAAGGTCACATCACTGGTGACATTATCGATAAACTCCCGTGACTCGCCACTCCAACACTCTGCTATATCTATGGGCCGAAAGAGAAAAATAATTGAAGCGAGGGGATGAAGGAAGTGGAAGGAAGAATGGATGCCCGAGTCATGAACATCTTGAAAGAACATGGAGGCATTCCAAAGCGAGAGACACTTATGCCATCTCGGATGTCGGGACGGAGCCACGATCGTTGATGAATTTAAAACGCTCGAATCGAAGGATACTTTGCAAATATGTCTATGGCTCAAGCTTGGGACTTGTCTTTGGGAAAAGGGTCTCACGTTATGTGAAGAAGGTTCGTGAGCGGAGACTACGGTCGCTCTGCTTTGGTCACTCCGCTGGTCACTCGGTGGAAAGAAGAAACCCCCATCAAAGATACGCCCGCAGGTAGAGGAAGAAGCGATGGTGGAGGAAGAAGCTTGGACCTAGGCCCTCGCCCAAAAATATTGAATACATAGATCCAGGAAAGAAAGGAGGGATCTCGGGTGGGCTTGACCAAGTAGCAAATTTGCAAGTGGCTAAAACCAACGCCGAGTATGCAAAAAGAATAGAAGAAGAAAACAAGAGACAAACTCGGCTATGGGAGGAAAGACAGAAAGAATAAGAAGAGATGAAGTCTGCTAGGAAGGCATATGAAAAGAAAACGAAGGCGGTGACGATGAGAAAAAAAGAAGAAGAGAAGAAGATCTTTGAACAAGATGAAAGAAGGAGAAAGCGAAGGAGATGAAGTGTTGTTGTCCAACCCTTCGTGTATTTTATTATGTAAATACATACAATGTAAGTCTTCCGTAATAAAGCTATAAATTCTTTATTCTTTTGTAGACAAATATGTGCTCCGATACACCTTGTAAAACATTGTGTAAAAAGAACAAGAATGTTATGATCAATAAAAGGATTGATTACGCACATACATTCTATGTCAATACACTATCGTATGTATCTTTGCTATTTGCATTTTTGAATGGTTTAAGTTTTGGCATCATCAAAAAGGGGGGAAATTGTTAGGAAATTTATTGTTTAGATTTTGATGAATGCCATGTAAAACTTAGAATAGAAAGTTGGCACCCCAATTCTTGTTGTAAAATGCATTGTAATAAATAGAGTGGCCAAAAGTCGAGTTAAGTCACCTACGACCTAACATGCAAGAAGACAACTGAAGACTAGAAGGAAGACTACCGCGAGACAGTGAGTATGGCAAAGAAGAGTAGACGGGAACTCTATCAAGAAGCGGTGAGATGTAGCCGAGTGGAGTATCGTCAAGTCAACTCAAGAAAAGCCAAGTCTCAAATTGAAGTGACAGAAGAGTCACCCACGATGATTGGAAGCTGACTCTAAGTCACCTGGGGAAAGCAAAGAAATGCGTTAAGTCGAGATAATCGTAAAAGATCCGTTGCACTGAGAAATCAAGAGAATTACTTAAACAAGTAATATCTCCATATCACCTTTCTGAGTGCTCGATCCCGAAGCGTGCAAATGGAATGAACCAATGGGAAGCACTACACCGTGTCGAACTCGAAAAGGTGAAAGAACAATTCATACGAGGAAATGGCAATTCCAAGGATCGCAACAAGACAAGCCAACAAGCGCAAGTGACTTTCAAAAATTAAGCATATCACTTCAACGGGCAAATTTTTGAAAGATCACTATAAAAGGCCGAGGAATTTAAATTGAGAAAAAAAAAAAGTGACAATGAGAGACAAAAGTGACAAAGAGAGACACAAGTGACACAAGAGATAGATCCGAACCAAAAACGTTCAAACAATTATTAGAAAGTCTCAAATATTCTCAATCCTCAAGCCTACACTACGAAGAACATCAATCCAACACTCACTGTGAAGGAAAGATAACTTCAATCGGTTGAAGAGGAAAATATCGAAAACAAGGGTCTACATTCCACGAAGGATTGTAGGAAGGTTCAAGGTCGAACCAAGTCTTAAGCTTTTGGAGGGCTTCGTGATCAAATCCAAAGAGCTTGAGCAAGTGAGTGTAGTAGCAAGGCAACCCGCCTTGTGAAGAAAGAAGCCGAGTCGTCTGAGCTTGGTGAGTGATCAAGGCGTCTCGTGATCGAGTCCCAAAGGATCAAGTTTGTGTGATCAAGACTTGTATCCGGACTGTTACCACTTTGTAGACCGATCATTACCTAGTGGATTCCTCGGGAGTTGGAGAAGAGAGGAGTAGAAGAATTACCCCATCTTGAACCTCTATAAAAATTTCATTTTGTCATTTACATTTAAGCACTTTAATTCTGCATTTTTAACTCGCTTATATCTCACGATAAATTTGCTATCCACTTGATAACTTATAAGTACTAAACCAAGCACTAAACTCTTGCTTAATCAAACTTAAGGGTGTTAAGTCTTCCGCTGAAAAACAAAACCTGAGTTGAGTTAATTTAGACTCAATGAGTTAATCCATCAACGGCTCGGTTGAGTCATTTGAGAGACTAACTCTACCGATTGACTAACTTGGCTGTCCATCAAGGACACGGTGTGTAGTATTAACTCGAATATTTAAAAGGACTAAAACGAAAATTTGGTAAGGTTTATTCAACCCCCTTTCTAAACCTTACACTTACACCCCTTGGGACCTACAATATGTCGGCATTAGCATCTCAAATATCAAAGATTGTCGAAACAACTGGCCATCATGAATTCGGGTGGAACACCGCAATGTAATCAAATACCACCGCGGCATTGTTGAGGAGGTTGCAACATTCGATGCCGAGCAAGCCAACTATGTGAATAACCGAGGTTTTAACAATCGAGGTACTCGATTCTCGACTCATTATCACCCAGGACTTTGCAATCATGAGAACTTCTCCTTCAAGAATACTAGAAACGTGTTGAATCCACCTCCATGTTAAACCAATCTATCTAGCTCTAATGCACTGTAGGTGAGAAGAAACGATCGCTCGAAGAAATACTCGGTACATTTATTGGAGAGACTAGAAATCGGTGAATAGAAGCGATGCAGTTGATAACTTGGGCACAAAAATGTCTACTATGGAGACACACCTTAGATCATTGGAGACCCAAATGGGACAATTAGCTACCGCCATAAGCTCTCAGCAGAAGAAAGAAAATTTTCCAAGTAATACTGAGGTGAATCCGAGGGAACATTGTAAAGCCATCCAATTGAGGAGTGGTACTGCGCATATGATGGTCCTAAGCTTCTCTCTCATGCCACCCAAGAGGATCCTTCCGATTCAAGTACCTATTGAGAATGAGTCGAAACAAGAAGAAGATAAGCGGAGAACAACGAGCGGCGGAGGCTACCAAGCCTAAATCGCTCCCACTCTTGATTTTGCGGTTCTAGTGCCTAACTCACTCCCATTTCCTCAGAGATTTCAGAAAAAGAAGCTAAATTCTCAATTTTCGAAGTTCTTGTAAATTTTTAAGAAAATTCACATCAACATCCCGTTTGTTGATGCACTCGAGCAAATGCCTAATTATGCTAAATTCATGAAGGATGTGATGTCTAAAAGAGGAAGTTGGGCGAGTTCGAGACCAAAGCTTACGAGAAGAATGCAACGCTATTTTGCAAAGGAAGCTACCACGAAATTGAAAGATCCGGGGAGTTTCACTATCCCTTGTACAATTGGTGATTCTATTTTTAATAAAGCCCTTTGCGATCTTGGTGCTAGCATTAATCTTATGCCTTTGTCTGCATTTCGGAAACTAGGTCTTGGAGAGGTGAAGCCATCCACCATCACCTTACAATTGCGAGACAGATCGCTTACATATCCGCGAGGCGTAATCGAAGATGTTTTGGTGAAGGTGGACAAATTCATATTTCCGTGAGACTTTGTTGTCTTTTGGATATGGAGGAGGATCGAGAGGTTCCATTAATTTTGGGGAGACCATATTTGGCCACCGGTGCGTGCATTAATCGATGTTCAACGAGGTGAACTGACTTTGCAAGTTAATGAAGAGGAAGTGATGTTCAACATTTATAATGCGATGAAATTCCAAGAAGAACAACACACTTGCCATTTCATAGACTTGGCGGCAAAGATGCTCGCTCGTAAATAGATCGACATATTTTTTGTGGATCCTTTGGAAAGATGTCTCACCCAATCCCTAGTGCAAGGTATGGATTATGATTTTGATGACATTGATTTATTGGATTACGTGTTGTCTCTTGATGCCCACAAAGTTGACACAAGCGAGGGTCGAAGGAGAGTTTGGGAGATACGATCATTGAGGAAATCCCGAAGGTCACTCCGGAGTTGAAGGAACTTCCTACACATCTCGGTATGCATTTTTGGGAGAGAATGATACACATCCGGTAATAGTCTCCACCTCTCTATCCTTCGGAGTTAGATAAGTTGTTGCGCATTTTGAGAAAGCATAAATCTGCCTTTGGGATGGTCGATAGCCGATTTGAAAGGAATCACCCTTCTATAGTGATGCATAAAATTCTCATGGAGGACTCTTACAAGCCATCTATTGAACACCAAAGACGGCTTAATCCGGCAATGAAAGAAGTAGTCAAAGCTGAGGTTCTTAAGTGGCTTAAGGCGGGCATCATTTTTGCCATATCTGATAGCTCATGGGTTAGTCCAGTGCAAGTAGTTCCGAAAAAATGGGGGATGAATGTGGTGAAAAATTCCAATAATGAGTTAATATCTACACGTACGGTGACTGGGTGGCGAGTATGCATAGATTATAGGAAACTAAACAAAGCCACTCGAAAAGACCACTTTCCCTTACCTTTTATTGATCAGATGTTGGATAGGTTGGCTGGATATGACTACTATTGCTTTCTTGATGGATATTCGGGTTATAATCAGATTGCGATTGCTCCAGAGGATCAAGAGAAAACCAAGTTCACATGTCCTTATGGTACCTTTGCATTCCGAAGGATGCCTTTTGGGTTGTGTAATGCACCAACCACATTCCAGAGATGTATGATGTCTATTTTTCATGGCATGGTGGAGGAAATTATGGAGGTTTTTATGGATGATTTTTCGGTGTTTGGTAATTCTTTTGATCACTGCCTCCATAATTTATCTCTGGTTCTATAAAGATGCCAAGACACAAATTTAGTGCTTAATTGGGAAAAATGTCACTTCATGGTGAAAGAAGGCATGGTACTTGGTCATAGAGTATCTGCGGCAGGATTAGAGGTGGATCGGGCGAAAATAGTGGCGATTGAAAAATTACCACCTCCGGGAAACATAAAAGCGATTCAGAGTTTTTTAGGGCATGCTGGTTTTTATCGTCGATTCATTAAAGATTTTTCAAAAATAACCAAGCCCTTATGTAATCTTCTCGAGAAAGATGTGCCTTTTTGTTTCGATGATCTTTGTTTGCAGGCTTTTGAGCATATTAAGAAGGCACTTATTTCCGTTCCTATAATGGTGGTACCGGATTGGACACAACCCTTTGAGCTCATGTGTGATGCTAGTGATTATGCAGTAGGGGCAGTGTTGGGGCAAATACGAGAAAAAAATTTCAAGGCCATCTATTATGCAAGCCAGACATTGGATGACGCCTTGAAAAATTACACCACCACGGAAAAAGAGATGCTCGCATGATTGTATTTGCGTTTGACAAGTTCGGGCTTACTTGGTGGGTACCAAGGTCATTGTTTACACCGATCATCGCTATTATTCGGTACCTCTTTGCGAAGAAAGATCGAAACCACGACCGATTAGATGGATTCTCCTTCTTCAAGAATTTGATATTGAGATCGGGGATAAGAAGGGTAGCGAGAATGTTGTAGCCGACCATTTATCGAGGTTAGACCAGCCCAATGAGCTAATTGAAGTTCCGATTCAGGAGTCTTTCCCGGATGAGCGTATTTTGGTAGCAGAAGCTCATCTCCCATGGTATGCTGATTTTGTGAATTATCCGGCCATTTGGTGGAGTCTTGCCTCCGGATTTGACTTCACATCGAAGAAGGAATTTATACATGATGTTAAATTATATTTATGGGATGATCCGCTTTTGTTCAACGGTGTGCGGATTCGATTATCCGATGTTGTGTGCCTCGAGAGGAGGTATAGGAGATTTTCAAAGATTGCCATTCTCGCCCCATATGGTGGTCATTTTGGGCCAACCCGCACGGCCGCTAAGGTATTGCAAACGGTTTTTATTGGCCTTCCTTATTCAAAGATTGCTATACTTATGTGCGGACTTACGACAGTGTCGGTGAGTTGGCAACATTTCCGACGCCATGAATTGCCTCTCACCAACATGATGGAAGTAGAATTGTTTGATGTTTGGGGGATTGACTTCATGGGTCCATTTCCCCCTTCATTTGGACATGCTTATATCCTTCTTGCGGTTGATTATGTTTCTAAATGGGTGGAGGCAATTGCTACACCTACCAATGATGCCAAGGTAGTGTTGAAATTTTTACACAAGCACATATTCACTCGTTTTGGCACTCATTTTGGCACTCCTAGAGCTATTGTTAGTGATGAAGGTACTCATTTCTGCAATAAACTGTTTAATAACCTTCTCTCTAAGTATGGTGTAAGGCACAAGGTTGCTTTAGGTTACCACCCGCAATCGAATGGACAGACTGAGATTTCAAATCGCGAGGTGAAGCAGATCCTTGAGAAGACTGTGAGTTGTAATCGCAAGGACTGGGCTCAAAAGTTGGATGATGCACTTTGGGCATATCGAACGGCCTTTAAAACGCCTATTGGTATGTCCCCATACCACTTGGTGTTTGGGAAGGCATGTCACTTGTCGGTCGAGCTAGAGCATCGTGCTTATTGGACCGTGAAGAAACCGAATTTTGACTTGAAGGCCGCGGGTGAGAATAGGCTATTGCAACTTGATGAGATGGAGGAATTCCGGAATGAGGCCTATGAGAGAATGCCAAAATCTACAAAGAAAAGACAAAAAAATGGCATGATAAAATGATTTTGAGGCGAGAATTTCTCCCGGGCCAGCGAGCATTATTATTCAATTCTCGATTGAAACTATTCCCGGAAAACTAAAATTGAGATGGTCTGGGCCGTTTGTTATCGAGCGTGTTTCGTTGTTCGGTGCTGTTGAGTTGCGGAGTAAGGATGGCAGCACGTTTCAGGTTAATGGGCAGAGGTTAAAACATTATTTTGGTGATGAAGCCCAAAATATTCTCAATATCCGCTCGTAGATGCGGATTCGTGATTATTGACAAAGTCCGGTGAATCAGTAAACTTAGCTTCTTGGGAGGCAACCCAAGCCCCGTTTCTTGCTTTCATAGTATTGATTTAGTTTACTAGTTTTCTTTCAATTAATTGCATCATATTTGCATTGTTTTTGTTTTTGCATTCTAGGTGTAACAAGTTGCATCACACCCCGACTCTTTTATTTTATTTGTGCATGCTAGACGAGTTTTGGATCGATAAATACGAGCGGCAAAGGCCGAACAACCTTTGCAACGTCGCAGGTTTAATATATATATTTAAAAAAAAAAAATGAAAAAGGAAAAATCAAAAAAATGTGCCAGCGCGGCCATGGCTGCAAGAAGCGCCCATGATGCGCCCCCCACAAACGGCTCTGGAGCATGCATGTGTGGGCGTGCAGGCTAATCCAGCGCCTTTGCGGTAGCGGTCGAATTTTTTTTTTTTTACAAAACGTCCAGGTCTCAGTTTTTTTTAAACACACCAACTCACAACCCTCCCTATCAACTCGACGGGTATAGGGCCATTTTTACCATAACTCACGAAAATCACCTCTCCTCTCTATAAGGAACCACTCTAGCACACCACACATCACACTCATCCTCACCACTCATCAATTGGTAAGTTATTTGCTTCCAAAACCCCACCCCAAGGTTATCCCCAAATTCTTTCATTTGTGCTAAGGCATTGGGTGGGTTGAGCTTTATATGTTGAATATTGAATTGTGTTGTGATTGTGTTGAGCTTGAGCATGTTAGAACTAGGTTTGGATGTGAAATTTTTGGGATTGAATTGTACTAAAATTGCATTCATCACTTTCTCCCAATTTCACGCACACAAGGTGTTTGTTAAAATGCCCCATTGAGATTTTGACATTGTAGAAGTGCCATCTTGCATGATATTACTTGTAATCTCGAAATGTAGCTAATTCATACACTCGGGTGCATTTTTCTAACCACCTTGCTTGTTGATTATTCACCCTCACCGAGTTTTATGTTTCCACGTGTTGTGTTTGGATGTTTATTTTGCTAGGTGATCGTCATGGTAAGGACTAGGAAGGGTAAGGGCAAAGCAAAAGCATCTACCTCGGCGGACTACGACACAGAAAGATTTGTTAGCCAAGCCGCACATGAGACATTTTTTGGCAAACTAATGACTCGGCGGATCAATGTCGAACGGGGCTTCCAACCGGGACCACAGGATGGTCATCTACAGCGCATGATCCGGGAGCGCCAGTGGCAAAAGTTTTGTGCACCACCCCCGCCATTTGCACCGATACTTGTCAAGGAATTCTATGCCAATGCCAATGACCCAGATGAGGACCCAACGAATGTTTATCTACGTGGCGAGCGGATCACTTGCACCACAGCGGCTATTCGAGAGTATTATTCTTTACCCTTGATTGATCATAGCCCCATTACCGCATTTTCTTCTTTGGCTAGCCGATTTAGATATGATTGTCCATGCTCTCGTCGCCCTAAGATCGAATGCCACCTGCCAGCGAAGGGGGTGGGGGTGCGTTGGTTTTTTCTCACACGACATCGAAGTCGTTATGGTCGTGCATGGTACCACTTTCTTTGCGAACTTGATGCCCGACCAGCCATCTCGGTGACATCACGCGCCTCGCGCCCGGTTGTTATATGCTATTATACACGACATCGATTCATCGACGCCGCATGATTATCGCAAACATCTATTCATCAAGTGTTTTCGCCACAAAAATACGGGGGCATGTGCATGCCGGCTCTAATTTGCGGCTTGGAGTGCAGCCGAAGGTATTGTGTTAGAGAAGAGTGAGCCCCTTAGAGCGCCCTAAGGCGCCAATCGACTCGACCACCATTGCGACTATGAGGACACTCACGATGGTGTCCCTGATCCTCGGGGCGAGGGGTACATTATAGACCATGATCGCACCCCGCCTGCTTCGCCTGCTGCTGCTGCTGAATCTGACGCACCATCTCATTCCCATCATGCCGCGGGTACTTCCTCTTCGGCTGCCGAGCGGTCCCACCCTTCCGCATTTCAGGACGACCCGACGCATGCGTATTACCTACGATTCACGGGGAGTTGCGGCGAGCATATCGTCATTTAGCCGTGGCCTTCGGGAAAAGCGCCCGGCCGAAGTTCAAACGACAAGAGTATGAGAATGAGCGCGACCGGGTCCTTGCGTAGATTTATGGACAGTTATATCCTCAGTTTCCCTTCCCTACACCACCGCCGCCGGTACCTGCCACCTACATTCCGCCACACGAATCGGATGAAGAGTCTTAGTCCCAGGCTATCAGGAAAGTACTTTTCTCACCTCTCCATGGGGACCATGTTGTTTTCAGTTTGGGGGGGTGTAGTCTATTTTTATTCTTCGAGTCGAGTCTTGAGTAAAAAAAAAGCGAAAAAAAAAAAAAAAAAAAGTCTTGAGTCGAGTCGGGTCAGTAGTAGAAATGTGAAATTGCATGACTAAATTAATTTGTTGAATATGAGTTGAACGGTCAAAAGAGCATGTGTTTGAACTGTGATCTTTTCTTCTTTCCATTGATTTCATCTATGTGCTTAACTCTGTTGATTTATTTGGGGATGGTTTATGTGATTGAGTGTTTTCTTTATGATCCCACCGGATTCTAGAACTTGTCTGATCACTAGTCGAGGCAAAATCCTAGGTGAAGTAATACTAAGGAAGTGATTTAGGCCATCTTTGAACAAGCTACAGCCTAAAATGCCTACCTTTGTACTATATTTTCCCTAGTATCCCCCTTTGAGCCTTATAGATCCATTTCTTTGGCAACCAATCTTGTACCCAGAGCCTAAATATGAAAATCCTAATTACCCATCACTCATACACACAAAGTATAGAAAAAAATGTTGAAGGTTGAGGAGGGAATGATGAGAAGGGTATGCATTTAATTGAAGGAAGTTGCCCGAGAAAGAAAATATGAAACCCCATGCATGCAAAAGAATAAGTTTGGGGGTTCTGAAAAAAAAAAAGAAAGAAAGAAAAATGAGAAAAATCAGTGGATTGAAGGTTCATAAACATTGGGGATGTCAAAAAAAAAAGTGAAGGGTAGTTACCTATTGATGATTTGAAGTGATAATTGTGTGTTTGGGTGATTTGAGCCACTTAATCCCATATTTTCCTACCTTACCCTAAGCCCACATTACAAGCTTTAAAAATCCTATTGATCCTTGGGTACATTAGCCTACATTAGTGGAGATTAGTGTGAAAGACAAGCCTATGGAGTCCGGTAAGCATCTCATCTCTATATTCAAAAAGTGGATCATTTTGAAAATACTTGATTGCGTGAGTCTATCTGGATAATGAAAACGGAGTTGGAATGAACATTCCACCTTCATGATCACATTGTGAAAATACGTGCTTGATTGATAGTAAAACGAAATTTGACGAATGAGTTTGGTTGTGAAGTTTCGCAGTTGGTTTGTTGAGTCTGTCGTCTTCATTTTTGTTTCCTTCATGTTTGTCGTTTTTTTTAGAGTCTGTAATTGCTTGAGGACAAGCAAACGTCTAAGTTTGGGGGTATTTGTTAAGTTGGTTTTTATACCAACGTATTGAGTACTCTAGACGAGGATTTTGCGTTGTTTTCGGGTATTTTAGTGTCGTTTGAGTCGAGTTTGTGTCATTAGTTGTCGTTCGAGAATCGGGACTGATCTTGATAGCCGAAACTGGTTAAAAATGATGAAAAACGTGTTTGGGTGGTGAAGATCGCATTTTGGGAGCTAAAAAACGGAAATATATCGAGCAAGATCGAGCGCCGCAGCGCCAAAACCCCCGCGCCGCAGCGCGGGGGCCGAAATTGGTACAGCGGATGAGGGCATGGGCGCGCTGCAGCGCGCGGTGGACGACATACGCAGCATATCAGGGCGCGCTGCAGCGCCCAACAACGAGGGCTGCAGCGCGCGTAGGCTAGCGGAGAGGCGCGCTGCTGCGCGCCATTTCTAGCGCTGCAGCGCGCGTGTATGGGCCTGAACGTATTTTGGGCCTTTTTGGACGAAATTTTTAGGGTTTCAAGCGTATAAATAGAACAAGGGACGTACAAACTCGGGGTTGGACATTTTGGAGAGCACAAGGGACGATTTTGAGCAAGGAGAAAGAGTTCGGGACGAGATTCGAAGGCATCTATCTTCTGGAAACAGAGAAGAATCCTCCTTTAATCATTCTGAATTATTTTTCTAGCATCTTTGTTGAACCCTATCAATGTATAATTACTTCTTCATGAGTTTTTGTACATCTATTATGAGCTAAACCTATTTTTCTAGGGGATTGATGTAACTTATGTTTGAACCTATGTTTTGATTTCTAGTTTATGAAATTTGCATGTTTATTAATCTATTTGTGCTATTTGATTTGATTGCATCCGGATTATCGATCAATAATTTAGATTGTTTGGCGTGTTTAATTTGACGCTCGAGAGAGGTAATTGAACACATGGCCTTAGAATAGCACAACCTAGGGTTTCATAGAATCGAGATATTTATGAATCTTTTAAAGTCTGTGAATGAATATTCATTGAGCCTATTAAGGTTTAATTTATGATTTTTATAGAGATATCGAAATCAGAAATTGGAACCTATAATCACTTGGCACTCGAGAGAGGAAGTGATAAATGGTAGGAATATTGGCTTATAGATTAATAACTTGTGATTTATAAACTGGATTGAGAACATAGGGGATAACTAGGTGAAATCAACCCTCTAGAATTCATCTTCTACGTGTTTGATAATTTGTCTGAACCAATTCTTAGTTTAATTTTTAGTTTTAATTTTTAGTTTAATAAACAATCCATCTTTTTTCGATTTCTAGATAGAATTAAGCTATTTTAATTATAGTACTTAGTATAAAATTCGATAACAATCCATGTGGAGACGATAACCCTACTTTCAAAACCTATACTAAAACTTGACACCATACGCATGTAAGATTTTCGCGATCAACAAGATAATTCCATCAGGAGTTCTGCTGATTTTTATCCCTAGGATTACATCAGCAGCCCCCATATCCTTCATGTCAAAGTTCCTCTTAACATTCTTTTAGTTTCCATGATAGTACCATGACTACTGCCCATGATTAACAAATCATCTACGTATAGACAAACTATGGCAAATGCTTCTGATGTCCCTTTGACATATACGCATTTATCACACTCTTTGATTTTAAATTCATTTGACAACATCGTGTTGTCAAACTTAAGATGCCATTGTTTTGGAGCTTGTTTCAGTCCGTAAAAGGATCTTATTAACTTGCACACCTTTTTTCTTGACCGGGTGCAACAAACCCTTCAGGTTGTTCCATGTAGATTTCAACATCTATCTCTCCATTTAGAAATGCCGTCTTGACATCCATCTAATGAATCTCTAGATTGTGCAAAGCAGCAATCGCGAGAAGCACCCGAATAGATGCAATCCTCGTTACCGGAGAATAGGTGTCAAAGAAAGCATACCTTTCTTTTTGTTTAAAGCCTTTGGCTACAAGCCATGATTTATACTTATCAATAGTTCCATCTACTTTATACTTCTTCTTTAGGATCTACTTACATCCTAAAAGTTTATGACCAGCAGGGAGATCAACCAACCGCCACGTATGATTTTGCGAATGGACTCAATTTCACTATTAATTGCTTCTTGCCGAGTGACCATCTAGACTACTTACTGACCTCTTTAATCGAGTTTGGCTCACCATCTAACATAAATGTTAGGAAGTCAGGTCCAAAGGACTTATCCACCTTAGGCCTCTTGCTTCGTCTTAGTTCTTCACTCTCCAGTGTTGAAATAATTGTTCTGTCAAGTGTGACAGCAGGTGTTGTACAAAGTGTTGTTCCGGATGTTATAACAACCGAAACAACACCTCCAAAGAATATCTGCAGTAACATCTGCAGTTGTTCCGATGTTATAACACCAGGACGTAACACCTCCATCAACACCACGTAAAACATCCGAATACGATCGTTTCTTAAAACTTCCATCTATCCTTTCTTTACAAGGATAAATATTCTCAAAGAATATAACATTCTTTGACTCAATTATGGTACCAACTATCATTGCCGAATTTTCTGACTTGTGTACCATAAAACGATATGCACTATTGTTAACTGCATAACTAATAAATACACAATCGACCATTTTAGGACCGATTTTAACTTGCTTTAGTTCGTATTGCAACCTTAGCCAAAACCCCCCACACTTTAAGGTATTTATATGAAGGCTTACGTTTTTCCATAATTCGTAAGGAGTCTTACCTATCCGTTAAGTGGAATTTTATTCAAGTATATGGTTGGCTATTAAAACAACTTTTCCCCACATATTCTCGTGTTTCTTTGTTCAACTCTGGATTACCTTAAAACTTACACAGCTCATGGTCGTTTCATTAGCATTAGAATGCGTTTCATTGTTCTATTACTATTAAACATTGTTCAAAGAATATCGTTAGAATCTCGTTCAAACAAATTTCGTAACCGTGTTCGATAATTACATTCGAACCATTTTACAAATGAGTGTGACCTTAGATGTTGTCACACCTTCAAAGAACACTTCGGACCTCACTTGGTTCTAAAGGTGTCTTCGGTGTTACAACACCCTCGGCATCACCTCAAACCGTATTTGCATCTTTGTGTTTGCCCCTGGTGTTACAACATTTTTGTCAACACCTCCCGCAAGTGTCTTTCAAATACCGCTTACGGTGTTACAACACCTCGGACATAACACTTTCTCGCGAATCGTGGGTACGTAGAGATCGCTTCCGGTGTTGCAACATCTCGCACAACACTTCTCGCAAATCAAGCTCGGAAGCCAAAAGTGAGACATAAAGTATGGTCATACCCCCACAGTTGTTGTATCCGTTAGAATTCTTAAAAAGTATTACAACGCATTTTTCTCGAGTCTCTACCAAGACATTCATTGATTTAGCTTCAGACCTTCCAGTTATGCATTTAGGAATTTATGAAAATTTTCCAACCTAACAACATCTAAACGATGCAAACCATTTGGAAATTTTCATTTAAACAACATCCATTCAGCACGAATATCATGCAGGATCAGTTGAACCTTTTAGACTAGTTTCAACACATTTTTGGATTTTTCGAATCATCCATTTTTCAATCCAAAAATAAGAAATAACGAACCTTTTGGAAAACACATCCTTATTTCGTATTTCTTTTCTACATATGGCCATTTTGGAAAAACACCCTCAATTCATATCAAACCACACAATACATACAGTAAAGTGTACCACTAAGTCTGTTAAAGACAAAGTTACAACATAGGAAATCATCATCCTTGCCACATGCTTCAAACGCAACGCATTTTTAGCAACAACTACAATTCCAGAACCACCTGGGAGGTCTTCTCATTAGATTCATCTCCAAGCCAAGGCTCTGTTTCTCCTCGTCACCGTGAATGTACAATATTTGTCTTGCAATTGTTGGAAAATACAGTGGTTACATAAGCGGGAAAAGCCTTCAAGATGGCTTACAAAATAGAAACATAAAATTACAAGAAACGTAAAACCTAACTATTACAATTATAGAACAGAGTCCAACTCTAGAAGCATGAATCTGACTGAACTTTACAAGCCGGGTCGAGGAAGACCTCTTTCCACAAGGCAAATACGTCCCTACTAGTGCTCACGGTTTGACGTAATGTCCCCAAAGATAAAATGACTTACGTCTTGTGTGTAGTAACACCACTAACATAAAAGCCTCATCGAACTAGAATGGTGAGAAAACTGGTTAATTTGCTTGACTCAAAAACTGCAGAAAGGAAGTGTTGACACGAGATGTTATAACACTAGGTGGTAACACCTACTTGACAGATTATGAACATCTGAATGTTATCTAATTCTTTGCAAAATCTGACTTCCTCTCTAACTTCTCACTCTACTCCCATGCAACAATGCACCCTAGGCTTATAAAGACCATCATTCCCAACACTTGTAGGAAATTAAAGATAGAGAGTGAGCATTAAAACTATATGTAACTCCCATAAGTTACAAACATCTTCTTATGACCACTACTTGAGGAGTTACAAACTCCAAAAGTCACATGAACTTGGACACCTCCAATGTCTAGATTCATAGACATACGAACTTGGACACCTCCAATGTCCCCCGATTCATCACGCCAGCTTGATCACTTGAATGCGGGTCAAACCCATTTTCGAGTGACAAAAACCAACGAACCTGAACCCGAGCCCAAAGAGTTGGGCCGGTCCAAGGCCCATTTGTGATCATACACTTGTGCTATAGTATATTCAACCAATAACACATTCTAGTATTTATACTAGGATAAACTATGCTCATTCGTGTGGCCAATTTCGTGTATTAACTTCTCACTCACCGAAATTCGGTTTTAAGAAATAAAAAATACTCCGAACATCTACTCAGAAAGTAGATTAATAATCTATAATTTAATTCCTCCAGAATTAAATACTTAGCAACCGAAAATTAGGTTAAAATCGGGTCAACGCCTACTTTCTCAAAACCAAATTTCCAACAACTCAGACATTTTCACATTGGCCCATTATGACATCTCTAGGTGTGCACGTGGATGACATAATTAATACATTCACATTGAGTTTTTGGCTTGGACCAATCTCAACTCAAGCGAGTTAATCCTAATCAAACTCTCATTGAGCACCCCACAAAATTGGTTTCCTTTCACCCCTCACAGTCTGCCAACTCAACCTAAAATTGAGATGGTCCCCGTGATATAGACCATACAAATTTATGGCTTTCATAGTAACTTTATCAAAATTATTTATTAACTAATAAATAGAGGGCCTACTAACCAAATAAAAAGAGAGAAAAACAACAAAAAGTAGCTAGTTGGGTAAATGGTAATCATCTATTTCTCCGAAACACGGTGCCGTATTTAGGTTGTATTCTAAGATTTTGAAACGGAAGTAAATTTAGTTAGATTTGAAGATGTAGACATTGAATTAAAACTTGATTGGGATGGCACATATAGGCTATCTGCCAGGTGGCGGGACGCAGGATTCGGGAGTTAAAGCAAAACCTATTTTGAAAACCTAGAGTAAATTTTTCTTCAAAATTTTGGGGTGGGGGGGGGGGGGGCAAATTCAATTTTTAACTAGTATAGATATATTTTTAAAATAAATAACAAGTATAAAAATTAATTTTTAAAAATTTTGGGGGGGCAGTGGCCCCCACTTGCCCCCCCTTAGTTCCGCCACTGGCTACTACCACTACAACATAAATGACATTAGGTAACACAAATTTTGTAGCGTTTTTTACATAAGGTACATGTAACACATGTTTGTAACACTTTTTACATTATAATATTTATATAACACTTTTGTAGCACTTTATCAATATATAACACTTATATGTAACACTTTTATATAAGTATCACTTTTTTTTTTGTTATTTCTTTTGTAACGCAAATAGGTAACACTTTTATCAATATGTAACGCTTATATGTAACACTTTTATATAAGTAACACTTTTTAAGTATCACTTTGTTTTTGTTATTTCTTTTGTAACACAAATAGATATCACTTTATTTAAGAAGCACTCTTGGCAACAAAATATTTTATTGATTGTAACACTTTTTAAGCTATATTTTAGTAACACAAAGTTATATAACTATCATTAAATCATGTCAAAGATTTATTTAATTAATTGATGTCACTAAACCTAAAAATTGTAGACAAATTGTAGACATCATGTACTCTAATTTTTTAACTAAATTTTTGTTTACTTTTTACAAAGTATTTTAGTTTTGCTTTTATTTTTTTATTTTTTACTTAAGACAATTAATTCCGTCTTAATACCAACGGAAAATGCACATGTATATATTTTATTATTATTATTTTTTTAATTTTTACTAACGGAGAAAAATTTCATCGTTAACCTTTTTCTATTTTTTTTTACTTTTTAAAAAAAAAATTACCAATGAAAATTGATGTTGTCGGTAATTACTTAGGAATTTTTTCGTCGGTAAATTATTTATTCGTTATTTTCTTTATTATTTAATTTTTCTTGTTAGAACTTTTTTATCTGTCGTTAAATTAATTTTATATTTTTTATTTTTACCGATTGAATATTTATTAGTCGATAAATTTATTTTATGTATTTTTCATATTATTAATTTGTTGTGTCCTTTAATATATAATATTTTCAAACTATATACTATACAATATAAAACTTGATACATAGAGTGTATAATATAATTTAATACATATATTATAAGATATAATCTTTATTATATAAAGTATATTATATATACATATAATATATATATATATGTGTGTGTGTGGTTGTGTGTATATATAAAACAAAGCAAAAGTTGTAATAAGAATCAACTTAGCTTAGTGGCAAATTGCCACTTCCATACATAACAGGTCGTGGGTTCGAATCTACTTGGTGGCAAAAAATAGTATTTCTACGAAGTGTTACAAAAAATATGTAACACTTTAGAAGTTAAGGTGTTACAAATATAAAAAGTGTTACAAAAAAGTGTTACATAAGATTCATATGTAACACTTTAGAAATATTGCTTCAAAATGTTACCAATAGGAAACTTATGTAAGTCCAGTGGCTACGATAATCTAGAGGGGGTGAATAGATTATGCCGATTTTTTGCAAATCACCCTCCTTTTCGAAACAACAAGTAAATGACAAGAATGTAGATGCGGAAAGTAAACAACACTCGTTGATTTAAAGAGGTTCAACCCACCTAGGGCCTAATCCTCTACCACCCCAAAGATTCCAGGGATGGATTTCAAAAAGAAAAGAAAAGATTTTATTAATTTACCAAAAATTAATACAACACCTTGAGGATTACCACAACCCTCTATCACCACCTTGAGGATTACCACAACCCTCTATCACCACCTTGAGGATTACCACAACCCTCTTACAACACCTTTGAAGATTACCACAACCTTCAAACACCTATCACCTAGATCACCCAAGTGTATTCTTACCACAAGAATACTCACAAGGATGTCTTGTGTTGAATGATGACCAAAATCAAGATTACAACTCAATAAAGATTGAAACAATATGAGTACAAGTGTAATCAAGAATTGAAAGCCTAGACCTCAAATTTGTGCAAGTGAAAGTGCTTAGCTAATACAACAAGATATAGAAGTGTTTGCTTTGTTTGCTCTTTTTGCTTGTATTGAGTGTTGTATCTTGTTGCTTGAATGAAACCTCTATTTATAGGAGAGGACTTGGCTTTCATTTCCAGACATTGGCTCCTCCTTGGGGAGTGATTTGCTGCAAAAGAAACCATTTAAAATGATCAATATAGCTGTTAGAAATCAATCCCACAAAATAGGGAAAAGTCATCAAAACGCAACGGATAGTTTGCGATAAACAGGGGGTTCGGACCGGTCGCGCAGAGATAAGATTGAAATTGAATTCTCGCGAATTTTTACACAGGGGACCGGTCGAAGGGGGTGCGACCGGTCGCTCTTAGTCATGACCGGTTGCCCTTGAAGAATTTACGAAAAGAGAAGTCTGGAACAAAAATCCAACTCCAGTGCAGTCGCCGCCGGCCGACCGGTCGACCGCACGCCGTCGCCCACCGGTCGGTCGGCCGGTCGCCCGCCCTATTTTTCTTACGCCCCATTTTCTGTTTCTCGGCTCAACTCAGTACGGGTTGCCCTATAGGCGGCCGGTCGAGCCTGAAACAAATGTGTTGTCCAATTATTTATTGAAAATAACCTTCAAGAAATACTACGAAAAATAGTAAAAATATTTTAAGTTGATCGGAAGTATGTAGACAACATTTAGGGACATAGTTTTGGTTTAAAAACTCATTTGAACAAAATCGAACATAATCATCAAAATCATGATAAAAACATTTATCTAACAAACTCCCTTTTTGATGATTACAAACCAAAACAATTTTCTTGAGGACGATTTGAAAACCAAATAAAATTTTCGGTTTTACAAGTAAACTATCCGTTAGAAGTATTTCATACAAAGCTCCCCTATTTATGAGCATTTCAACAAACGATTATTATAAGTAAGAAGCACAAGCTATAACAAGCTTATATAGGATGCATCATGAGCTAAGAAGCTCCCCTGTCACAATACTTATAATCAATTCCATTCGAGTCCAAAATTCAAGCCATGGACTAGGCATTCGAGTCCACAATACTTATTTCGAGCTTTTATTAGCTTTTCTTGAGCTAACGAGCCAATATCCTGTTTCTCCCCTTTGGAATCATCAAAAAGAATGTTAGAATGGTGAAAACACCATACAATAATATCAAAGTGCGCCAAGGGGACGGTTTATTAACCGATGAGCAATTAAAGCGTAACAATCCAAGGAAATTGGGAGAAATATAATATGAAGAGTTCATACGCTCGTTTTGTTTATCAAATCATGATCTCAATAAGTATAGAAAACTTTTGAAAGCAAAGAGAATCATGTATAAGTTGAAATTTTCAGTGCAACATTTTATCGAACACCATGTGTGCGTGAAAAATAAAAGAGGTTGTATATAATCCTTGTAAATGTTTCAAGCCAAAAATTTTATCACCAATTCACCTTAATCAATATACAATTCAACATACCAGATAAGCTCATCGAAATCATATGCAAAAATTATCAAGAAATATACTATAAGGTCATTAACTCAAGGGTTCAACCCAATTGAGCAAAAGAAGAGAAATTCTTACCATTTGATCGGAAAAGATGAGCCATGATGATGATGGTCATGCTATATAACGTTAATGTTGTAAAAAAATGTTTGAAAACCATTTTTGAATGAGATATATGAAAATTTGGCAAATGGGACGAAAAATGGCCAAAATAAGTTAAATTTGCGAATGCTGAAGACAGAACCAATTTAATCCAAGATTATGCTTAGGGCGACCGGTCGTGGTTGAGGGCGACCGGTCGACGTTGAGGGCGACCGGTTGCCCTCAACCCCTTCAGCCCACTGTCTGTCAGTTTTTCAAAAAATCCGAATTTTCAACCAAAAATCCGATTTTTCGCCCCTAAGTTTTAAAAACGTGTAAAATGCAAACGTAAGCTTCATTCAATATGCATTATGCCTAACCGAGCTCGTATTGAAGAAAAAGTCTCGGAAGATAGCGGTTTTGTAAAAATGTCCGCTAATTGACCTTGAGATGGTACAAAGATATCTCAATTTTACGTTTTGAAACACAATCTCTTAGAAAATGATGTCGAATCTCAATATGTTTAAGTACGGTTATGATGAACCGGGTTTTGAGCAATATTTATAGCGGATATATTATTACAAAAGATAGGTACATTTTCAAAAGAGCATTTGTAATCCGCTAAGGTTTGTTTCATCCAAAGAAGTTGAGTACAACAAAATGCGGCGGAAATATATTCGCTTCGGCCGTTGAAAGAGAAACACGTTTTGCTTCTTTGAAAACCAAGAAACTAGGCAATCGCTAAAAATTGACATGATCCGGAAGTACTTTTCCGATCATCAATATTTCCCGCATAATCCGAATCACTATAACCTTTAAGAGAAAAATTTTCATTCTTTGGATAAAATAAACCATATTGAATGGTGCCTTTCAAATATCGAAAAATCCTTTTAACGGCACTCATGTGAGATTCTTTGGGATTGCTTTGAAAACGAGCACATAGGCATACGGCATGAAGAATGTCCGGTCTACTAGCGGTTAAATAAAGTAAACTACCAATCATACCTCGATACTTTGATTCATCCACGGACTTGTCTTTCTCATCTTTGTCAATTTTGACATTTGTTGCCATAGGAGTAGAGACGGTTCTTCCTTCTTCAATGCCGAACTTTTTCAAAAGTTCTTTTGTATACTTTGATTGCGAAATATAAATACCTTCTTGACATTACTTAATTTGAAGTCCAAGAAAGAAGTTAAGCTCCCCATCATACTCATCTCGAATTATCCTTGCATTAACTAAGAAAATTTCTTGCACAAAGAATCATTAGTAGCACCAAAGATAATATCATCAACATATATTTGCACAAGTAAACAATCTTGCCCTTTTTCAAAAACAAAGAGAGTTGTATCAACTTTACCTCTTATAAAACCATTTTGTAAAAGAAAAGAGCTAAGTCTATCATACCATGCACGGGGTGCTTGTTTTAAACCATACAAGGCCTTTTTAAGTTTATAAACATCATTAGGCCTAGAAAAATTTTCAAACCCCGGAGGTTGTTTTACATAGACTTCTTCTTGAATAATACCATTTAAGAAGGCGGATTTAACATCCATTTGGTAAAGTTTGGAATTTTTAAAACAAGAATAGGCAAGTAAAATATGAATAGCTTCTAAACGTGCTACGGGTGCAAACATTTCATCATAGTCAATACTTCTTCTTGACAATACCCTTAAGCTACTAACCTTGCCTTATTTCGAACAATATTGCCTTGATCATCAAGTTTGTTCCGGAATACCCATTTTGTACCAATAATGGTTTGAGAAGGAGGACAAGGTACCAATTCCCATACATCATTTCTTTCAAATTGATTCAACTCCTCTTGCATCTCTAGGAACCAATCCTCATCCTCTATAGCCTCTTTAGCATTTTTAGGCTCTTTTTGAGAAATAAGAGCTTTCTCGGCAAATTTTCTCCGGTCATAACTTTGTCAAGGGGATCACCAATAATAAGATCTTTTGGGTGATCTCCCTTAAATTTCAATGCAACGGGAAGATCCGAGATATCACCTCTATCTTCTTGAGGACCATTTGAAGTGGACGGTTGATCATTTGATGTGGACGGTTGATCATCAATTTGAACAATTTGTTCAATAATATCCTCTTCATCACTTTCATCATTAGGAATTCTTTCAACTCCCGAAGCTTCATTGAATTTAACATGGATGGATTCTTCAACAACTCCACTAGTCTTATTGTAAACCCGATATGCTTTGCTTTTTGTTGAATATCCCATAAATATCCCTTCATCGGCCTTAGGATCAAGTTTGTCCAATTGATCCTTGGTATTCAAAATAAAGCATTTACAACCAAATATCTTGAAATAACTAATATTTGGAGTTCTACCTTTCCAAAGCTCATATGGAGTTTTATTCATTTTAGGACGAATATAAACTCGATTAATGACATAGCAAGCGTACTTACTTACGCTTCGCCCAAAAATACTTTGGAAGTGAAAATTCATTGAGCATGGACCGACTCATTTCTTGTAATGTCCGATTTTTCCGTTCGGCTACTCCATTTTGTTGAGGTGTCCTTGGAGCCGAGAAATTATGAGCATATCCTTTGGTTTCACAAAATATTCTAAATTCACCGTCAAATTTTCCACCTCGATCGCTTCGAATAGACCGATAGTGTCTTCCTTTTCATTCTCAATAAGTCTACACAACTTAACAAACTCATTAACGGCATCGCTTTTATTGGTAAGAAAAAGAGCCCAAGTATATCTAGAAAAATCATCGACGATAACAAAAGTGTAATGTTTTCCACTTAGACTAGTCGTACCAATATCCCCGTACAAATCAAGGTGAAGCATTTGTAGGGGTTTGGTTGTGGAAATTTCATTTTTGGGCTTAAAACTACTCTTAACTAATTTGTTCTTTTGACAAGTGTCACATAAGCCAAGATTTTCAAAATTCAATTTGGGTAGTCCTTTCACATGTTGGTTTTTGTAAATATTTTTCAAATTCTTGTATCCAACATGTCCAAGTCGCCTATGCCATAAACTAGTTAAATCATTATTGGCGACTAAACAAGAAACATTTTGACTAACCAAATCACTTGTACAAATTTTGTAAAGATTGCCTTTTCTATTTGCTTCACAAATAATTTCACCATTTTTAAGTATAAGGCATTTTTCTTTATTAAAGGAAACATCATATTTTGAATCACAAAGTTGGCTAACACTTATCAAATTAAACTTAAGCCCTTCGACTAATAGAACATTACTAAGAGAGAAGGAAGAGTTACCAATTTCTCCATTTCCAAGAATTTTTCCTTTGCCATTCACGAACATGACCATACCCTCTTCTTGGAGCTTGATGTTGGTAAAAAGTTCTCTCCTCCCGGTCATATGGCGTGAACATCCGTCTGTCCACGAGCCATTTTGAATCTTCCATTGTTGTTATAGCCCCTATTACCTACAAAAGAATTTCTTTTAGGTACCCTATAATTTTGGGGTCCATGGGGTTAGTCTTGAGACCTTTGGGTCTCCAAACATGTCTTGAGCTATTTCTCAATTTGCAATTATTAGCATAATGTCCAACTTTGCCACAATAAAAACAAGTAGGAGTATCATAATTATTAGCACGTACAAAAAGTTGGACCTTGGTTATTTTTCTTAAAAACACTTTGAAATGGCTTATAACCAAGTCCCGATTTGGAATAATCACCTCTTTGTGCATCTAAAATTTTTGTGACTTTATCCGTACTTATGTTGAAACGATGCACATCATTTTTTAAACATTCAATATCTTTTGTGAGCAATTCCTTTTCGGTTTCAAGAGAATGAATTCTAGTAAGAGTAAGAGCATGAGCTTTGTCTAGAGATTCATAAGAGGTAAATAATTTTTCCTTTTCAACCTTAATCTCCTTATGCTCCTTTTTCAAATTTTTGTATTTAACGATTAAATTTTGAAACTCAATTTGCAATTCATCAAAATCACATTGCAAGTCATCAACTATGGAGGAAGTAGAAGAATTTGAGTGTACCTCATTGTTTTCATTGTCTATAGCCATGAGACCGTGTTCGGTTTCTCCTTCCTCATCGGTTGTTTCGAGTAGTTCATCCCATGTTTTGACTTCCGCATTTAGAGCCTTCTTTTTGTGAAAGGCTTCTTTTTCTTTTGCTCCTCTTCATCGAAGCTTGCAATCGGCAATGAAGTGCCGGGTTTTCTCGCATTTAAAGCAAGCATTATCTCTTGGTTTTCTTGCTTTATTTTTATTTACAAATTTTGCAAATTTTCGAACATGTGCGGCCGTCTCCTCATCATCATCATCATTATCATAGTATGCATTATTAGAATAAGAAGCAAGACCTTTAGGAATAATTTGCATACCCGATTGATTTGTGGATGGTTTGGAACTTTTCCTCTCCTCGAGATAGACTTCATAGATGAGTAGATTTCCAATAAGCTCATCAAACTTGAGTGTCTCAAGATTTTGTGCCTCCGTGATTGCCGTTACTTTTTTCGGACCATGAGCATTCAATACCTTGGTCACCTTGTCTTCTTCGGAGATGACTTTGCCGAGGGCCACAAGAGGATTGACAATATTGTCAAGCCTTTCCACCATCTTGGAGATGCTTTCGCCATCATACATGTTAAAGTTTTCAAGTCTTTAACAAGCATGGTTTTTCTTGCTTGCTTGACTTTCTTAGTCCCTTCATAGATTGTCTCCAATTTTTCCCAAACCTCATGTGCCGACCTTATGCCTCTTATGCGATTGTACTCGGTGGCGGTAAGAGAACAATGCAAAATATTTAAGGCCTTACCGTTTAGAGAGAAAGCCTTTTTGTCGTTTTCATCAAACTCCTTGAAAGGTTTAGGGGCCAAGGTGCCATCCTCCGACTTCTTTGTTGGTTGATCAACTCCTTCAATGACCACATTCCAAATGTCGAACCCGCATCCTTGTAGGAAGCACTCCATACGGTCTTTCCAAAATGCATAGTTGTTGGCGTCGAATAGTGGTGGCTTATTGGTGGAGGCGCCGGTGGTGAGATGAGCATCATTTGTAGCCATGGATCTTTCCTCTTTACTCGGAACGAGCTAGCCAAAGAGTTTGGCTCGATACCACTTGTAAGTCCAAGTAGCTACGATAATCTAGAGGGGGTGAATAGATTATGCCGATTTTTGCAAATCACCCTCCTTTTCGAAACAACAAGTAAATGACAAGAATGTAAATGCGGAAAATAAACAACACTCATTGATTTAAAGAGGTTCAACCCACCTAGGGCCTAATCCTCTACCACCCCAGTATCTCCGGGATGGATTTCAAAAAGAAAAGAAAAGATTTTATTAATTTACCAAAAATTAATACAACACCTTGAGGATTACCACAACCCTCTATCACCACCTTGAGGATTACCACAACCCTCTATCACCACCTTGAGGATTACCACAACCCTCTTACAACACCTTTGAAGATTACCACAACCTTCAAACACCTATCACCTAGATCACCCAAGTGTATTCTTACCACAAGAATACTCACAAGGATGTCTTGTGTTGGATGATGACCAAAATCAAGATTACAACTCAATAAAGATTGAAACAATATGAGTACAAGTGTAATCAAGAATTGAAAGCCTAGACCTCAAATTTGTGCAAGTGAAAGTGCTTAGCTAATACAACAAAATATAGAAGTGTTTGCTTTGTTTGCTCTTTTTGCTTGTATTGAGTGTTGTATCTTGTTGCTTGAATGAAGCCTCTATTTATAGGAGAGGACTTGGCTTTCATTTCCGGACATAGGCTCCTCCTGGGGAGTGATTTCTTTTGCAAAAGAAACCATTTAAAATGATCAATATAGTCATGTTAGAAATCAATCCCACAAAATAGGGAAAAGCATGCAGCAAAACGGATAGTTCTTTGATAAACAGGGGGTTCGGTCGCGCAGAGAGAGATAAGATTGAAATTGAATTATGCGAATTTTTACACAGGGGGACCGGTCGAAGGAAAGTGCGGCCGCTCTTAGTCGTGTGAATGTGACCGGTTGCCCTTGAAGAATTTACTTAAAAAGAGAAGTCCTGGAACAAAAATCCAACTCCCTGTGCATGTGTCGCCCGGCCGTCGGCCGACTGGCCGCGCCCCGCCTATTTTTCTTACGCCCATTTTCTGTTTCTCACATTTCAACTCAGTACGGGTTGCCCTATAGGGCGACGGTCGAGCTCTGAAACAAATGTGTTGTCTAATTTTTTATTGAAAATAAACTTCAAGAACTACTCCGAAAAATAGTAAAAATATTTTAAGTTGATCGGAAGTATTTAGACAATATTTAGGGACATAGTTTTGGTTTAAAAACTCATTTGAACAAAATCGAACATAATCATCAAAATCATGATAAAAACATTTATCTAACAACTTAATGTAACACTTAGAAAGTGTTACTAAAAGCTAATAAAAATGATACATTTGACTATAGGTAGCACGTGCAAGTGCAAATGCAAGTGGCAACTGCAGCGCCATAAAAATGCTACCTATTGTCTATAGTTGTCATTTATGTTGTAGTGTGGGTCTTCTATGATCTATCTAATCCTAACATGCTTCATGTACGTAAGATAAGATCTCTTGAAAGAAGAATTAATGACTAAAAGACAAAAGGCTGTTCAACTTATGTGCCCTCTCAAAACTTGATATAGTTAGGCAATGTTTACCAATCATCCATGAGCCATCCATGCAGATGAATTTTATTCAAGTTTAACAAAATAACTTTAGTTTATTGGAGTGTTTCATTCTCATTATCACATTATTGGCATTGAAGTTAGACTTAATATATATATGTAGTAGATTATTTTGTTCTATATATGTATCTTCTTTTGTAATATTAGATCGATTTAGAGTTATATATTGAGGGTCTAGCATCAAACATGCAATGGTGGAAGTTAGAACTAGAAGAATTCAAAGTATTGATTGGATATTGAGATCCTATTATTGATAAGATTAATATTTATGTATAAAGTTCCATGATAAGAATCTATATTTTTTTTTGTTTTATAGGATCCGTGTCATAAACTTAGATCCATGATATGGTCTCATATAAGACCTTTGAATCCTCAACTTTTAAATGATATACGGATTTAATTTGGAGTATTAGGTTAAACGGTTAATTTCCCACTATTATCCCCATTCACTAATGCACTGACACCACAAACTTCTACCACTGAAGCACAAGGTTCAGCCCATATGAGTGTGCGTTCTCTCCTCTATTATCCACATTATACTTAAAAAAATAGTACCTTTTGCATAAAGTTTTTTATATATTCATATGCATTGGCGGAGGTAGGGGCAAACAACCCCCACCCCACCCCCTCCCCAAAAAAAAAAATGAAATTTACTAAGTAAAATTTTTTTAGTTAAAATTTATATGGTTTTTTGTAGTTTTTTTTATCTGGCCCACCCCAATTTCGAGATCGGCCCACCCCGATACACCATATGTTACGTTCTTGAGCGAGTTTAGGACTTTGATTGAGAAATTTCAGGTATCTGGTGTGATATGACTCTTATTTACGCATCTTCGAGGGAAAAATTTGCCCTAGCTTTCATGAGGAGTGGTCTCCGTTTGAAAAGTTAGCAAGTCTCTACTTGTAATTCTGTTGGTTCCAATCCAATGTACGTGGTTATCCATCTAACTCTATATAATTAATGCATATGTACGATCAATAACTTCTGTCTACAAGAAATTGTGTTATATATGTTACTAGTGACGATTCTCAACATAACACGTACAATAGCATGACAAGAAAATGATACTAAAGTTTCCGTGTATTACTGTGTCATCTTCGTGTCGGCACGATAAAGAATGTATTGACTAGTTGTTGAAAAAAATCTTCATATGTTTTAATTGAAAACTTTGTAATTTGTATTGTGTATTATAGTCAAGGGCGGAGCCAGGACGATTTAGTAGGGTGGGCCGATACACGAAAATGGGGTGGGACGGATAGAAAATCCAAGAAAAACAATACAAATTATAACAAAAATTTATTTTTTAAAAAAAAATTCTAAACTAAATTTTTGTTTTTCTAAAAAAAAGAGTGGGCCAGGGCCCAGGTTGGTGACCCTATCTACGCCCTTGATTATAGTGTTATCTTGTATTAATATGTAATATTGTATTGTTCAATTTTTTTGGATTTGTCACCGTATCGTCTCACCACAAAAAAATTCATGTAAGTACAAGTTCTATTTGTGTCGTATTCGTGTTTGAATTTATCGCGTCGTTATTGTATCGACACAAAAGACAACACAATTACACTATTTGTCACCCCTAGTTATTGTCCTTCAATTCTCCCAACTACTTTTTAATTGCCCATCTTTTGAATTGATTATTGGGACTGGGGACCATCCACCTACCTCTCCCATATACTTAAAGAAAATGATGTACGATGGGGTGGAGGTCGGGGTTCATATCTCTGCTCCATCAAATTGCTCCCGGGGGCATATGCGGTGGTGAAGATTTGGTGGGAACTCATACAGAATAGCATCCGTGTGGGTTCGATTCGGGAGAGATCGTTATTAGTAGATTGGGGGTCGAACATAATTGTTCTCTTTACCTGGAAGGATCTGGTTGTACGCCGCCAGACCCCGTCGAACATCGCCAGGTGCGTGCACATCCGCGGTTTACCTTGGCTAAAAGAATGAGGAGCCGAGCTGTTGTCCTCCGAGCATAGTCGGGCGTAAGCCTGGAAGCTGAGTTATCAAAAAAAAAAAAGTAAAAATAAATGATGTACGATTCTCATCATTTTGTACTCTTCCTTTTGACATGTACTCTATGTTGGACTTCTCAAATTAGTACTCAAGACTTATAATAAGAGGCACAAATTAGTTTGAATTGTGTTTGGAATAATGGATTTTGAGCTAGTAATATTAAAATTCATAATTATAAATATGTTGAGCTTATTGCATAATTTCGAATTGTAGTTTTTTTTAATAAGTTGGGAGTAGTGGTTGGAGTGGAGGGGAGATGATAAATTTCAAAGAAACTGAAAGATGCTGAGTTCGAACCCTGGTCAAGACTCTTACAAAGGGTGAGCGATACCATTTGAGCTACAAGCTCGTGGTATTTCGAATTGTAGTTGATTTTTAAATAATTGAATTTCTATTTGAGCTATTTTTTTTTTGAGTTTTTATGGTAAACTAACATTAATTTAAAATCATTTCTCTAAACTCCTCACTCAAATTCAAATTCAAAATCAGATCATGCCAACGAAATGGCACTATTTAAATTATTAATTCGTGCAAACATATATGGATTATGGATATATAGCGTTTCCTTTCCTTTTCTGTTAACGTGCCTTGAAGCATTACGACAAATCTAACTTTGTGCCTAGTCAGCATTGAGCTTCACTTTGAAGCAAGAAATTAGCGGATGTGATCTTCTGTTCTAAAAGGTATTTAATTGATTGCACCAATTTTCGTGTAAATGCTGATCTTATTTTTATTTTAAATAATTTCACTACAAATGATTTATTCTGACATTATAAGAATAGAACCCGCATGTTTATTGGGGTCGATCGAACCCAAATAATTCAACCTAGCTACTAATTTCAGCTACTAATTAATAGTTCAAATATAGTGAAATTAGTAATATTTATGGTAACTACTCATTTGGGCGTGGTGGACTATAATTTGCACTATTGGGCGTGCTTCTCTATCTATCTATCTATCTATCTATATATATCTATACCTATTATAAAAGTGTAAATAGGTTTTAAAGTTTTTTGAAAATTTTGATTTGTCAAAAATATCCTCATGGTAAAGTTAGTTTTAAGGGTAATTAAGTAGTTTTTCATATTGATTTTGATTTTATTTGTTTAATAATATTGACAAGTATCTCTTTATACTCCAAACCCTTCTTATATGATTTATTTCAATTTTAATTCTTAAAATAATTTAAATTTCTAGATAATATTTATTTTATATTATACTAGATATCGAGAGTTTTCCAACCATATGTCTTAAGAATATATATAAAAGACTTCATATGAGAGAATTTTAGCCATTTAAAGTTGAGTGCTATGTAAAATACACATTAATAATATCTTTCTTTAATTTTCTAAATAATTAAATACATCAAAAAAGAAAAAAGTGTATGAATTTACAGCAAAATGAAGAGAAAAAATAAATAAAAAATATTTAATATTATTTTATTCAAAATAAATAGTAGGACAAAATACATTTTTTTAAACTCCACTATTGGTTGAGATTATCCATACTATAATAAATTTATCATCTATCACACACTCTAAATTGTGAGATATTAATTTTGGTTGGAGTAAATGATACATTTTTTAGGTATGAGAAGATGGAAATTCACGACTATTGAAAATTTCATGGAATTTTATGCTTTTCCCATAAAAAATAATAAGTTTTTAATTTATATATAAGTTAAATATAAATTTTTACCCAAAAGTTTGGAATAAATATTATTTTGTTTCTAAGATCTATTCATTAATCTTTATGTATTTTGTTTTCCGTAATAATGTATATACGGTTCAACATGATTTAGATTCAATTATTAGTTTATTTTATTCATGTATTCTTTTGATTAAAAAAAACTCAATCATTGTGACAATGTAAAGTTAAATTTGCAAAACAAATATATTATAAGTACACACTCTAAAATTTAAAAATAAATTAAACTTGGCTAAGAGTTATGTGTTTGAAATTAATGAAATGATATTTTAAATCTCAAAATGAAGTAGATGATATGAGTAATATTTGTTTAATTTTATCCACAACTGTATATTTATAATTATTTTTACTTTTTAAGGGTTGGCATATATTCTATTGTAAAACTAAATAAATAAAAAATAAAATAAAAATGATTTTACAGCAAAAATTACAATAATAATATAAAACAATTAATACTAGGAATTTTGAGGATAAATTGAAAATTGAGAACTAATTTTTCTTTAACATTTATTTATGCACTTATTTATTTTTTTATGGATGAACCATTTGAACTTTCAAATCATATAATTTAGATTCTTTTATCAATTTTAATAATATATCATTGTATATTCTTTTAGTTAAATACACCCAGTAAATATGATAACAAAAACATGAAATTAACTATAAAAGATACTTAAAAGGATAAATATTTGTTCACAAACTTAACGAAATGCAATTATAAATTATATTTTAATATGGAGGTATAGAGAGCAGGAAAATTTATTTTTTTAAATTTAATTTAATTTTTCTTGGCATAATAAATTCTTAATTGATAGGTTGAAAGGTCTAACAAATTTGGATAAAAAAAGAAAATAAGTTATTGTATTGTAGCAAAATAATTTATTTTTAAATTATAAATAAAAAGTCAATATGACTTTTAATAATCTTATTCTATTTTACATATCAGGTATTTTAATTTAGATTGAAATTATTGTTCTTATTTAGTCTTTCTATTTTATGGTAGTTTTTTTATTTATTACTTTATAGAGGTGTATTGGTTGAAAAATACTGCATCAATAAATAGACTTTGATTAAAAAAAACTAATATAATATATTAAAATAGATTGAAATAAAATACAATTAATATGGTATATATGTATATATACTATTGTAAGAATAGTAGAAGAAATATTGAAGAAAAATTACTTACATATGTACATTTTAACATGTATGACAATACTTAGTTTTGCTTAAAACTTACATACACCATTAATAAATTATATAATTTTAGGTAAAAAGATATGTATTATATTATTTAGGTAGTCAAATAATCTAACTTAACAAAAAATATATAATATAATATGGAAACAAGAATCAAAATCTGAAAATTTAAAGAACTATATATATACATATATTCTAAAAAAACTAAAAATAATAATAATCTGGCATTTATATCATAAGTACATAGTTTATAACCTACATGTTAATATGCTAATCTTTTACTTAAAAATATTGTATTAAGTTATGCACAATAAGTATAAAACTTACTTGATATTTGAATTTTAGCTTAGGTGGCGACCACAACATTACATTTGAGTGAAAAATTTATCAAAAAAGGTTATTTATGGATCAAAGTAATATATTTCTTCTTATTTCAAAAATAAACATGATTTTGAAAATAAATTGTTCATTATAATTTAAATATTAATTTAATTAACCAAAGTAATTGATTATAGTCACCTTTAAATCTTGAGTATCTTTGAAGATATAAGCACTATACTTTAATTTCATATATAAAAAAATAATTATGATTTTGATCTCACATTTTGTAGTGTACATATATATGTATTATTAAAGTAGTAATTTAAATTTTGGTCAGACGTTATTTTCATAGTTATGCATTTCTAAAACATGTCCTTCTCTTTAACAATTTAATTTTAAAATGTATATTTTTCAAGTGCAACCAGATTTTATCGTAAATGTTAAACTAACAAAGATCTAAATAGTATTTTTCATGTTTTTCTTCTAAATTTTACTATGACGGACATACCATTTTTTAATCCTCTTTACTTTTAATCTTTTTTCTTATTTTTTTCATATTATATTTTATTTTGTTAAATAAAATTTGATCTATGAATAACAATATACATACATAGAATTAATAAATAAAAATATTGTGATAGAATATCAAGAGACAAAAAAGAACAATAATTTGAGCAAGACTTGAAAAGTTATATTTATTCACTTCTTTAGAGTTCAAAAGTAAAATTCTAAATATTCATATGTAAAATTATATATATGGATAATAATAATCCTTTAATCAAATGGTCAAATGTATATATTGACATTCTTCAACATCAAATTTATCATCTGGTAAAACTGATTTAATATTAGGTCGAAGATTTAAATTTATAAAGATATTTATTTTTAACATTTTAAGCATTCAAATACATGCATTATACTTTTATGAATTGTGTTGTAAATTTTATGCTACATTGAAAGATGCTCAACGACAAAGATAAAATGAATAAAATGAATTTTATTATGCTTAAGACAATAAAAAGATAGCCTATCAATTTATATATGATGTTTTTTCCGATTTTACAACAACAAAAAAACATAATAAATTGAGACCGATATTTTGCTCGAAAATGTCACATGCATAGAACATGACAACTAAAAAGTAAAAAGTGAGGAGGTTTCTTGTTATGCCATTTTTATAAAAATGCTATAGCTTAACTTATGTTTTACGGTTATTTGACACACTTCTGGATTATTATATTCTGTATTCAATAGTTTTGTTGTAAAACTCTGAATGATGGATTATACTTTCGATATGCTCAATTGAATGGATTTTTAGAATGTAAAGTAATTTCTTGAAAGAAAACAACATAAAACACGTAATTGAGGTTCTTCATATAATTTATTTCAATGTACTAATTAATAATTTTTCTGCTATTAAATTTGTCATTACTATATTACGTAACTATTTTTTGATACAAAAATTAATTAGAATAACAATTAGTCACATCAAAGACACTCATTAATAAAAATTATGTGGAAATAATAAATTTATGATGTCGTGCATGCTTTTAATGATAATAGAATAGAGCATAAATATTGTTAGACACTCAATAATTTTGATTTCTATGATGTGATTATGTCGTTTAATTGATATATAAATGTGACTATTCATTCAAACTGAATCAATTTATTGACTGTTTTCAATTACAATTGATTAGTCTATTTTATCTTCATTTCTGTTATATAAATAATTAATTTAATCATGGAGAACATGAGAAAAAATGGATAATGGTCGAGTGGTATATACTTGCATCCCAGCTAGAGGTGTGGGATTTGATTCTCATCATCCCTCCCCTCCCAATATATATACTTAAATACAAAAAAAAGGAGAACATGAATCAAAATATATACGGGAGCTAAGCTTCTAAACATAAAATAGAATTTTACTTTCTCATTGTTCATAACAAAAGAGGCACATGTGATGAATGAAAAACTGAATCTTGTAGTCAACCGATTTAAAAGATAACATACATTAGAAAATGGAATAGAATAGAAATACATTCATACATCAACCAATCATGCTTGGGCTAAAAGTGTATTAAAAAGAAATTGCAAAAAAAATCTCAAAGCTAAGTATGAAGAAGAAATAGACACTCAAATAATAAACAAGATGCATTAATTTAAAACTCATCTTGAATATATATTTTTTAAATTTTTATATAGATTACTCATTAGTTTTTTAATATCCATTGTACTTTGTTGAGAGATAATATTATTTAAGTATCATGTTTTTTAGTCCAAAATGTCTTAACCATATTTCACCGACAAATAAGTTTAAATTTAGTTTTTGCAAACTTTCTTTTAAGATCAAAATACATGAATGACATTTATTATAAATACAAAAAATAATAAAAATTGATTTTGATTTATAGATTTAATTTGAGTTAAATTAATAAAATTATTTGGTTCACGTGCAACACAAGTTCACCTTACTCGTATTTGTAAGTGAACAAGCTGATTAAGGTTTGGTTTTGGCCAAAAATTGTAATAACCTATACAACTAATAAATTAGTAGTCGTGGGATCTTTAATTTGTTTGAAACAATATTGGAAAAAACTTGTGAATTCTGAAAATTTTAATGAAAATGACACAAACTTCTATTGTGAGATGAAGCGGGTTTGGTTGCTCCTAAAATGCTCCGCTTCCTTGAAATTGCTCTTCGATTGAACTCCACCGTGAACCTGCACAAAGGGGAGCCGAAAAGGTGTTCCGGCATGCCCTCTCCGATGCTTAAGTCAGAAGAGTGTTTCACAAGAAAGAGGCAAAAATATGAAAAATATGAGAAAAGTGTTATTAGGGTAAAAATGAACCTGGGCTTGGGCTTTTATAGCTTAGCCCGGATTAGGGTTTCCGTAAAATCCGAATTTTGTTACGATTTGATAACAGAATCATGATTAAGATAAGACCGAATCTCCAAAACCCTAATTTGCCTTCGGGTTCACCAGGTCCGAGCTGACCTCACCTACCTCAGGTCGATAGTTCAACTTTTTTCGTGTGAAATCCTACCAGGGATATAGTGGCCACCCTAGTCCTTAGGCCAAGCTTACACTTATGAAGATTCAATAGATGAATAGACAAGTTCATCTTTTAGCAAAAGCCCGCTAGGTCGGTCCAACATCTCTCAACCTATTGGCCCTTATCCATTATGTTTCTTCAATTTACAAGCACCTTTAGTTCGGCCCCATAAGCAGAGCTTATCATTTTCACCCCATAGGGAATCAACACAATCTTCAATGCAAGAGCACATCAGTTCGGCCCAATGAGAAAAACTCATCAGATCGGTCCAATGGGAAAAGCTCATCACTCGGTCCATCTACATTAACCCTCATCACGGTTGGCTAGGAAATTATCCACCTCTACTTGGGATGTCTTTTATTCATTTTATATAAAATGATGTAATTACAAATTCTTTTATAGGAAATCAAAACTGTTGGAGACAAAATTGACTTTTCAATATTTATTTTAATTATTTTACACATTATTTAATTCTAAATTACTTAGTTAATTATTCAATATTATTAGTTATTATTGGATCACGAGATATATTTTTCTAGCCCACATACCCACTTTGTTCTACAAGGCCCATGCGCCCATCGACACGGTATAAAAAGGTATCTCCTCATCATTTATAAGTATTCTCAATTAGTTAATTGCTCTCAATTGTTGTTTCATTTGCTCGAGTTTTCTTTTCAACCTGATCGACTTGAGCATTGGAGGAGTCTCCTAGGACAATCCAGGCCCGCCTAACGTTTGTTAAATTGTCATGACAAGTTCTTATCTCAAGAACTACCACTCCGGAGAAAAGGTTGGATCTTTTATCAGAAACCTTGACTAGCTAGGAGTGATTTGCGAATTTAAGTGTGATTCAAAATTATCTTGGAAACTCTTTAATGATCCCTAGCTTGTAAGATGTTCAATAATAGTAGCTAAACCAAACACTGCCTAGCTAGCTAAGTCATACATACAACAGCCTCATTTGAATGAACTTAATCCAAATTAAACTAAGAAATTTAGCACCTAAACCGTTTGGCAGTAGCAATAACTCCACGACGACTAAAAAACAGTTGAAGAAGAGAAAAGTAAAAAGCAGTGAAACGTTTAAAAAAGACTGATCAGTACGTAAATAAAGTCTGTGTGTCATAATAATCTCAATTATCAATCAGAACCTAAAACACGTCTCTCTGCCTCTCAGCCCATAAATATGTACAACGCATTTGCAAATTAAAAATATTCATCACCATTTGAGCTAGCCATCTAAGTTAAAGATCTAGAGAGAGAGAGAGGGGAAATTAAAGATGTTGCAAGGAATAGTAGAATCGTTGACTGGGAAAAAAGAGGATATTGAAGAGGGACAGAGAAATAAAATAAAAGGGAAAGTGGTGTTGATGAAAAAAAATGTATTGGACTTCAATGATTTGAGTGCTTCTGTTCTTGATAGAGTTCATGAATTGGTTGGCCAAAAAGTTTCTCTGCATCTCGTCAGTTCTGTCAATACTCATTCTACAGGTCTCTCTCTCTCTCTCTCTCTCTCTCTCTCTCTCTCTCTCTCTCTCTCTCTCTCTCTCGTCTGGTGTGCATGTCGGTATATAACTGTGTGCGTGTATGCATTCATATACTGATATACATCAAAATAGAGTCCATCGGAATTTTTGCATTTTTTACGTAGCAAAAATATTTTTTAAGTATATTTTTCCAAAATAGTGCGTGAAATGAATGTTAGCTAGCTGATGTAAAATTGCCAGTTAACTCTGTTCAATTACAAAATTTGAATTTGATTTAGTAAAAACTTTACTACGCATGTAGAAATGAGTAGTAACTTAGAATATTGTAATTTTGAATCACGGTTTGAAGTATTTATAAGTTTGGCAATAACATTGCAGAAAACAATAAGTTGAAAGGGAAGGTGGGCAAAGCAGCATACTTGGAAAAGTGGATCACAACAATTGCATCTCTAACACCACCCGAGGACACGTCATATAATGTAAATTTTGATTGGGAAGAAGAAATTGGAGTACCAGGGGCATTCATCATCAAGAATTATCATCACTCTGAATTTTACCTCAAAACACTCACGCTTGAAAATGTCCCAGGACATGACCCTGTCCACTTTATCTGCAACTCTTGGGTTTATCCAGCTGACAAATACAAAACAGACCGCGTTTTCTTTACCAATAAGGTACAAGATAGATGATTTTATTCAAAGTCAAGTGTTTGGTTTTTCGAATGGTATAAATGATACACATTTATTGTTTCAGACATATCTTCCAAATGAAACTCCAGCTCCACTTATCCCATACAGAGAAGAAGAGCTAATGATATTGCGAGGAGATGGAAATGGACAACTCCAGGAATGGGACAGGGTGTATGACTATGCTTACTACAATGACTTAGGAGATCCGGACAAGGGACAAGATTTGGCTCGCCCAGTCCTTGGTGGATCTTCAGAGTACCCTTATCCTCGTAGGGGAAGAACTGGCAGGCCTCCCACTAAGACAGGTTAATTACGCTTTCTCAATTATTTTAGGAATAATTACAAAAACATCCCTGAGGTTCGGGCTACTTACAGAAGCACCCATGAGGTTCGTGCTAATTAAGACACAATCAAAACTCAAGGTTTTTTTTGTGATTTTCAAAAACCTTTTGTTTTTTTTGTAATTATCCCAGACCTTAGGGGCTTTTTGTATTATCCCATATTTTATGTGTGACTCAAACTCGATTCCTTACAAAAACACCTTGAAGTTTGGGCTAATTAAAAAAAAAAAGAGGTTCCAAAATTACAAGAAAAAAAAAAAAACAGGTTTGATTCAGTCTTAAATTTAAGAGGGTAGCTATAATATTTTTATAAATGTCATGGAAGTTTTTGAAATGTTTTTATTTATGAAGAGGAAATGTATGATGGAATCAAACTTCAAGGGTTTTTTGCAATTTTCAAAAAAATCTAGGTTTTTTTGTAATTAGCCAGAACCTCAGGGTTTTGTGTAACTATCCCATATATATGATATGTTGATGGCTTTGATTTTGTGAGTAGATCCAAATTCCGAATCAAGGATTCCAGTGCTTATGAGTTTAAACATCTACGTTCCAAGGGACGAACGATTCGGACACTTGAAGCTGTCGGATTTTCTTGGTTATGGTCTTAAATCCATATTTCAGTTCCTTCTCCCAGAGTTTAAGGATCTATGTGACAGCATTAGCAACGAGTTTGATAGCTTCGAGGACGCACTTGAAATCTACGAGGGAGGATTGAAGTTGCCTGATGGCCCATTGCTCAAAAGTGTATACGACAATATTCCTTTGGAGTTGCTCAAAGATCTTCTTCCTGTTGATGGTGAGGGACTCTTTAAGTTCCCAATGCCAAATGTGATCCAAGGTAAACTAAACTTCATTTTCACTCTATGTTACTCTGCTTTAGGTGTGGCTAAATGCAGGGCGGATACAATAAGGGACATGGGGGTACAGTTGTACCCCCAATTTGGCAAAATCCTAAACTAGTACTTAGTATAAATACAATAAAAAAAAATTTGTACCCCCTTTCTACATAAAATCATTCTTTAATAAATCATTTAAAAGAGAAAAAAACTACAATATCTCTAAACATAACTATTTTTTTGGCCCTTCTCAACAGGTAATTCTATGAATTTTGGCTCAACTTTCTCTTCTCATACATAGATTTAGCAATTTTCGCTCGACAAAAAACTCTTTACCAAATTATTAAATGATTGTTTGGTCACTTTTATTGAGAATGACATGTTTCAACAAGTTTCTGATGATGATTTGAAGATCACTTTCAAAAAACACGTCGGACCCAATTTTAATTTTAATTGTAATTTTTATTTTAATAGTATCTATTTTTCTTTTTTATTTGCAAAATTATTGTTATACAACTTTTAATAATAAACAATGTGTATATCCATGTTTTTTTAATCTCTATCAATATCGTACCCCATTTTCAAAATCCTAGATCCGCCATCGCTAAATGGAATCGGAACCGGAATTGTTGACGTAACCCAGTTCCAAAATTGGAATTGTGGTCAATGGTTCCTAGGAATCGTTGGCCAGGACACGATTCCAAAATTGGAATTTTAATCGTCGGCGGTTTCGGTTTTCGATGTCAAAAAAAGAAACTGATGAAGGAACCGTTAAAATCGGCAAATTTTTTCCGATAAAATATGCTAGAAGAAATGTTCGATTTTATATTCGCAACCACATGAGACACTTTTTAAACAAAATGTTGTAAGTGAACTATATGGACTTTGATTCCTCTATACTCTAAGAGGATACATATGCAGATTAATATTATTATTACTATTGAGTCCAAAACTTTATATATATATATATATATATATATATATAGGTATTACTCTTCAAGTGAATAGGCCCGGTTCGAGTCTTTGCAATGACAAGCCCAAGAAAAAAATCCAAAATTTAATATTATTATGAATATGAATTCAAATAAAAAAAAATTTCAATTTTCTTAATTGAAATTGATAAATTACTTTTAAAAAATTCAAAAAATTATCAATAGAAAAAAACCAGTTACGGTTGTGGAGGATGGTTCCAGTTTGAAACCGGAAGTGTGAGGCGATTTCGATTATGGTTCCTCATTTTGAGAAACTCGAACTGGCGGTTCTAGAACTTGGCCACCCTTACTCTGCTTCACACACACAGAAACGTTAGCCATCATATACATGTATATATCACATGGACATTAATTGTTGTAACAGAGGATAAATCTGCATGGAGGACTGATGAAGAATTCACAAGAGAGATGTTAGCAGGAGTGAACCCTGTTATAATTAGTCGCCTACAGGTATCTAAAATCCTACAAATTCTCTTTTAGTACAGATTGTATGGATAACTAAAAAAATGAGGTTTCGGCTAGTTTCAAAAAAAAAAACTCAAGAGGTTTGAGAAAATTGCAGAAAATTCTTTCTACATTTTCCTCTTCGTAAACAAAAATATTTCAAAAAACTCCATAATATTTATAGAAATATTACAGTTACTCCATTAACTTTAAAAAAGAATCAAACATGAAGGAGCTAGCTTTTCATAGTTTTGAAATATCTGTAGATCTTTTTGTAATTAGCCCAAACCTCAGGGGTCTCTTGTAATCTCCTAAATTGTAAGCCTTAGTTTATGTGAAGTCTTAACTTCTACTGAATTTTTAAACTTGTAGGAGTTTCCTCCAAGAAGCAATCTGGACCCAAAAGTCTATGGCGATCAAACTAGCACGATAACATCGAATCATATAAAGAATCGATTAGATGGACTCACAATCGATGAGGTACTTAATTTGAACTAGTCTGTTTCTCAATGGTTTAATTGATCTATATTGAACAAAAGTTCCACATGTAAACTATGAATAATTTCATCCTCAGGCAATTAAGAACAACCGAGTATTCATACTGAACCATCATGACTCACTCATGCCTTATCTAAGGAGAATCAACGCAACCACGACGAAAACTTATGCTTCAAGGACTCTGCTTTTCTTGCAAAACGATGGACGTTTGAAGCCCTTAGCAATCGAACTAAGCCTACCACATCCTGGTGGAGATCAATTTGGCGCTGTCAGTAAAGTATACACTCCAGCAGAAGACGGCATTGAAGGTTCTATTTGGCAATTAGCCAAAGCCTATATGATTGTGAATGACGCCGGCATTCATCAGCTCATCAGCCACTGGTACAAAAGGATGAAAAAAATTCATAAACACAATTTTTTCCATTCATTCTTTTAGTTATTTAACGGGTTTTGTTACAGGTTAAATACACATGCTGTAATCGAGCCATTTGTGATTGCAACAAATAGGCAACTAAGTGTGATGCACCCGATTTACAAGCTTTTGCATCCACATTTTCGTGAAACGATGAACATAAATGCTATTGCACGACAAATCTTAATTAATGGTGGAGGACTGCTGGAGGCTACAGTTTTTCCAGGAAAGTACTCCTTGGAGATATCTTCTGTAATTTATAAGGATTGGGTGTTTCCTGATCAAGCACTTCCAGTTGATCTAGTGAAGAGGTAAGAGTAAGCTAACCCCATTATCATTCACAAAAATCACTTTGTAGTGTTTGCGAATGCCAACTTCTACTTCCGATTCTGCTTCATTTAATCAGAATCTAAGAGCAGAGACACTGGTGATTTAGATTTATGCTTCTATTTTGACTTTTACAAACAAATAAGCACTTTCCCAACTTTTTCTCCAAACACTCTTAACTTTTGATTCTCAACTTCTGATTCTATTTTCAAACACTACCCAGTCTGATTAGCAACTACTTTTGCTTCTACTAAAATAAATCATTCATTCTAAAAACAGAAGTTTTTGCAAACACTCCCATAGACTATCATTCTAAAGTCTTGGATAAATGATGTATGCACGATCTTTGAATGTGTGGCTTCAACTCTTCATGTGACTAATACATGACATGGTGACATTCATTGCCTCCAGAGGAATGGCAGTAGAGGACTCAAATTCACCACACGGCCTCCGACTACTAATCGAAGACTACCCATATGCCGTAGATGGACTTGAGATTTGGTCAGCCATAAAAACATGGGTAGAGGATTACTGCAACTTCTACTACGCGTCAGACGACAAAGTCCAGGCCGACACAGAGCTACAGTCGTGGTGGAATGATCTCCGTGAAAAGGGACACGGAGACAAGAAAAACGAGCCTTGGTGGCCCAAAATGCAGACCCGAAAAGAGCTGATAGACTCATGCACCATCATCATATGGGTAGCATCCGCCCTACACGCAGCAGTTAATTTCGGTCAGTACCCTTATGGCGGCTACATGCCTAACCGTCCTACCGTGAGCCGACAATTCATGCCTGAGCCGGGCAGTTCAGAGTATGATGAGCTCAAAATCAACCCTGATAAGGTTTTCTTGAGAACTATCACTGCTCGGCTGCAGACATTAATCGGGATCGCCCTGATTGAGCTCTTGTCGAGACACTCGTCGGATGAGATCTACCTCGGAAAGAGGGACACCCCTGAATGGACTACGGATGTGCAGACACTTGAGGCTTTTGACAAATTTGGTAAGAAGTTGGGTGAAATAGAGGAAAGAATCATAGACATGAATAATGATGAGAAATGGAAAAACAGAGTTGGTCCTGTTAATATTCCATACACATTGATGTATCCTACAAGTGAAGATGGGCTAACTGGCAAGGGAATTCCTAACAGTGTGTCTATTTGAAGCTTTCCTATGTCTTTCTCACATATGGAACTCATACGTGAACGTATATATAGTATTTCTCTCGGGACAAGCAAAGATAAGAAGACTCTTTCTAGGATAAATTCTATACAACATAAGTTTACATTATGTTTCAAAGTATGTAATAATGTTTTAAACTTTATTCTTAGTTGATCTATGAACTATCTACCTCTGTTGCATAAATCTTCACACTGTTGCGTGATAAATTTACACATTGTTTGAGCCACAGTTTGGTTTTTGGCAAATTGCATTTGGCCAAGATACACTTTTAGTTTTCAATGCACATTTGGTCCTATTTTCCAATTTTGAGGATATCTTATTCGTGACTGCTGTGGTGGCAAACCAAATGTGGACAAAATATCCTCAAAATTGAACAAAGGACCAAATGTACAAGTTTTAGAAAGTTAGTGGATGTTAAAATGTCAAACATCACCCTTGAAATATAGAGGACTAAAAGTGTATTTCTTGCCCGAACGAAAAATGCAAATTTGCCTAGGGTTTTTCTTGCGAAGTCTTGTAAAACACATAATAATAATTTTTTTTATCTTTATAGGTTAATTACTAAAACTACACATGCAGTTAAGCTTAATTAGAGGGAAAAACACAATTATCTTTCAAAATTACATATTTGTTGTTTTCTATATTGTTTACTAGAATAACACCCGTGTGTTACATGGGATTTGTCCAAAGATAAAATTTTAGTGTCACAAATTCAAAAGATAATAAATTTAAAAGATAGGTTAGATAGAATCTTGATTTTTAGATTATATTTTATCTCTTAAATCTGTTATCTTTTAAATTCAAAAATATATATTTATGAACCAATAGAATATTTCTCAAAAAAATATAATTCAATAGTTTTGATCTTTCCCAAAATAATTGTGAAAAAGTTCTTTATTTTTGACATTATATTTTATCTTTCATAATCTTGTGTAAATTTGTTATCTTTTTAATTTGTTATATTTTAATTTTATACATAAAATTGCCACATAGATAAATGTGAAACTGCCATGTGGAATTGGGAGGATGAGAAGTTGACAAATGTCTAAGATTAATGAGGTGATGACATGTGTCAACTTGTTTTTTCTTTAGTATATAGGGTAGATTTGAATCATGTAGTAGCAAAAAATCAGAAACTAAAAGATGCATATATACCAATTATATTTTTGAAAGATAATATTTTAAAATATATATCAAACCCCAATTTCTATTGGTTGTTAGGTTCCTTGATATGTTTCTAATTTGTTGAGAAACATACATAGTGGTTATTTGATAGGATCCTATAGTATAAATTTAGGGATGTGCATGGGACTTGGAGATCACCAACCCGAACCGATATCCGAATCGAAAAATATCCGAACCGAAAATATCCGTTGACCTTTTAACTTTCCCCAAACCGAATCGTCCCGAAAATTTCATGGTACGCTGTTCGAGATTTTTCAAATATCCGCATCGAGAACCGCATCGCACCAAACCTGTCCCGAGCCGAATATCCGAAACTAGAACCGATTTTAAAATAAATTTTATATATACATATATAATATTTTTATCTTATTTATATTTTGATATGGAATTAACTAAACATTCCTTTGAAATTCAATACTATATAATACTAAAAATTATCAAATTAAAAATTTGGCATATTTTATCAATATATCAAATGAATAATTGAATATATATTTAATTCACTAATAGTTAGGTCATATTAATTTATTCAAATGAACCCAATAAATAAAATTATGAAATCATATTTAATTTATAGAAAATATTTAAATTTGATGATATTTTAGTTATTAAGGATCATAACTAGACTCAACCTCGAATCAAGAAAATTAATGGAATTAAAATTAGTTAAATAATTAGTACATTGTACATAAACTAGATTAATAGTCTAACCAAGAAATTAAGACATTGAGACTATAGATTTTTGTTTCATATTAATTTATCAAGGTTATTAATCAATTATATTTTTCTTAAGTCAAGAGCATGGCAATGTACCAAGATTATTGAATATTATTGTGTAATAATCAAATTAATTTATTTTAACTTTAATTGTTGTGATCGACTCATTTATATATTTGATGAGCTTATTTGATTTGATTATAATTTGGTTTGAATTATTTATTTAATTGTGAATATAATTGGGTAGTGGGTCAAAGGATTTAATAAGAGTAATTTGAAATATACGTTAGAGTTAGCATAAATCGGAAATTAAAAAATAAACCAAATATATTTTTGAAAGATAATATTTTTAAATCCTTGATATTTAGATTACTTCTTATCTCTTAAATTTGTTATTATCTTTTAAATATGTAATCTTTTAAATTCGAAAATATATTATCGATTCATCTTTATTTTGTAGATAGGAATGCCACATGGATAATTATAAAGTAGACATGTGGTTTTGTGAGAATGAGGAGTTGAAACATGTCAAAATTAATGAGGTGATGTCATGTGTCAACTTTGTTATCTCTTTTAGTATATAGGGTTGATGAGTTGTTTCTATATAGTTTTCAATATGGTTATGTTGTTTTCGATATTTTCAATGCATTGAATCCAAAATTAAATTGTATATTTTTATTAATGTGTTGTTTATATATTATTTTCAATGTATTTTGTTTTAAAATATGTTGTTTGTGTGTGTATTTCTTGATTATTTTATGGTGGCGAGAAATTGTATTTCATTGAAATTTTATTAGTGAATTATGTTTGAAATTAAGATGTTTAAAACAACCTTAAAATAACAACGTAAAAAAATTGTAGAAAAATACAGAGTGAAAAAATCCAAAAAGACGCGGGAGCGTAAAAGCGTCTTTCCCCCAAAAAAAAAAAAAAATGCTGGGCAATTTTGTCATTATCCCTGAGAGTATTAGCTTCCAACGCTTTAAGGACTAAAGAATCTCCAAAAAGTGAAAAATGTAGGTGTAGGGAACAAGAACTAAAATATATTTGGAAAAAAAAACTAGTGGTTTAAGATGATGACTATGATCAGCTTTTACATATTCGGCGGTAGCTCCCATCCAAGGAGTTTAACCAGAAACATGTCATACATATACACAAAAGCTTGTCATGTTTGGAACTAACATATATCTCACAGAATCTGCATTTTTGTGAATTAATGCTTTCAATATCTTATCTGATAATACTGAGCAGTTAATGGAGTATTGACCATGAGATGATAGATTGTCGACCCAATCAGCCAAAAAGTAGGAATTGACTACCTTCATAAATAGATGCTCATTGAGCATCGGGTTCTTATCTTCTCTAATTATTAACATCTGCATTTTCAAGCAATCTCTACGGCGTACACTAACCCGATCCAGTTATGGGAGAAACCCAAACACGAGAAACTCGAATCCGAACATGAAACACAATTGACACAAATTTGACACGATGTTACCAATTTATCTTAAGACATAATATCTTATATTTTATTTAATTTTTCATGTATTTTAAACATAACTGAAATTAACCCGCCCGAAAGTAAATACGAACACGAGTCGATAACCCGAATTGTCACCTTTAATGTCCGAGCGAGTTGTGATGTTTTTCTATGGGAATAAATTAATCGTTGATTGAACTCAATGTCGATTTGCCAATTGAGATACACAAAGAGATTCTATGAATCTCTTGATCTTTTTCTTTTCGTAAAATCTTGAAATCTGAATAATTAACGTGTTGGCTTAACAAAGTGTAATACGCTCATTCTAAATCATTGATCAAATTTTTGCTTGTCACATTCTGTCATAGTACAATATCTACACGTAATATAATAGCATCTTGTATTAGACATAGTTTTTACATCACAATATTTATTTTTCTGTTTCCTTATCACAACCACGCAAATCAATAGGTGGTTGATGTTAGAGTAGTTTAATATTTTGTTATTATTGTGATTTATTTGTATTGTTAAGGGTAGTATAGTCTTTTTATCTTCCTTGTAGCCCTAGCTTCTATTTAAGAGGTTTCATCCTCATTTGTAATTGTAGTCTTGCTTCTCCCAAATTGCAAGAACATATTTTCTCTCTTCATTTTGCAATGTATAACCATTTTATTCTATCATGGCATTAGCCAAATTTAATCTCATACACAACGTTCTACCATTTTGCAATGTATAACCATTTTTTTTTTATTGCGGTTGATAGTTTTGATAGATCGGAGCGTATCGAAGTAGATCGGAGCAGTTCGTTCAGTATATCGGGGCAGATCAGAGTAGATCTGAGCAGATCGGAGCAACTGGCAGCTTCATAGTTTTTGATGTTTGGGTAATCTTCCTTACTCTTGTTTTTTGTCAAATATTTCGAGTTTGAATCTGTTTTGTTTGTTTGGGTTTGGCCTCTTTTGTTGGTATTGGTTGTGCTTGTTCGTTGGTAGTGCAATATGGCTTCTGAAAAGGATGATTCGTTGCAATCTATTGGTGTTCGGTTGGATGGGAAAAATTACACGTATTGGAGTTATGTGATAAAAAAAAATTTGAGGGGAAAACGGATGTGGAGTATCGTAAATGGTACTCAATCTAAACCAAGAGTGAGAATAATGACAAATATCTTGAACAACTTGAGGCTTGGGAGGTTAATAATTCAAGATTATTACTTGGATTAATAATTCCGTTGAGAGTTCGATTGGTATGCAATTGGCAAAATATGACACGGCCAGGGAAGTTTGGCAACACTTAGAACGATTGTACACACAATCTAATTTTGCTAAACAATATCGTTAGAAATGGACATTCGAACTCGCAAGTAAAGACATGAGTATTCGGAATTCTATTCGCAATGACAAATCTTTGGGACCAATTAGCTCGAGAATCAACAGAGCTTAGTGCATTTGCTCCTTATATTGCCCGACGTAATGAACAACGGTTGGTTCGATTTTCTTATGGCTCTTCGTGATGATTTTGAGTCTTTGCGTGGGAATATTTTGCATCGTAGTCCTCTTCCAATCTGTTGATTCTGTGGTCAATGAATTAATTCGATGAAACACGTCACAAGTCTGCATCGATAAAGGGGATCCTTCCAACAGGTGGCCCATCTGCCTTAGTTGTTCCAAACCGCCCATTCGTAAGTATCCGAATAAGCCAAATCCCAGGCCGTTGCTCCAAATGAATGTAGCTTTTGTAGAACTCCAGGGTCATTGGAAGGCTCAATGTCCGAAGTTGATGAATCGATCGACCTCGCACCCCTCATCCTCAATTTTCTCAACGTGGTCCTAGACCACCTCCACCGAATAATCAATTGCTTTTTGTTTGCACCACCATCATCGCTACTCCTGTTGCGGATAATCTCTACGAGCAGTTCGAGAAATTCCTTAGTCTTCAACCACATGATATGTCCGCCGCAGTTCATCGCTCCGAGCTCCTCGTATATCTTCCTCTATTTGGTTATTAGACTCGGGGAGCTTCTCATCATATGTCCCCAATGCGAGAATCTTTTGTTTATATTTCTCCTTCGAACTTGGTTATGATCACGATGGCACGCCTATGCATTTAGCGGTGTTGGTTTTGTCATCTCACCACATGTGTATTTACCTAGTGTTTATCACATTCCTCAACTTACTTTAAATCTTGTTTGGTTGGTCAATTATGCGATTCTCAAGTTATTCGTGACTTTCTCTTCGATTCTTGTCGTGTGCGGGATCCTCACTCCCAGGCCGATTGGGACAGCCGTAGGAGTGGAGGGTTATATATTTTGGATGAACTTCGAGTACCGGATGTTGCAAAAGCATTGTTGATTTGTCTTCTTTTCGTTTGGGTCCATCTTCGCCGATTTTTATTTATGGCATTCTCGTTTGGGTCATGTATCTTTTTCTCGTTTGAAGTACTTAACTCTCTTTGGATGTTAGGGAACTTGAAAACTCATGATATTTCTAGTTGTAGTGGTTGTAAACTTGCTAAGTGTTGAGTGTGAGTTTTGCATGTATTTTAGGGCATATTTATGGCTATAATTGTTTATAAACATGCAATAACGTGTATGAAATGGTATATATTCACTCTTTGTGGAAAAGATATTACGCTTGCTTGTTTTGTAGGAATTTAACGATATTTGGAGTGATTTTGTGACAAATACGAGCATTGCTACCTAGAATCATCAAGAATCGAGTGATTACACCCAATTAGAAGCCAACTATATGGAGTCAGAGTCATAGTTATGAGTCGTGTGGCAAAAGAAGCATGGATTATCAAACAACAAGGAGATTTATCTCAAGGAACATCCAAACGCGCGTATGGAATTTCTAAAGATCTTTGGCGGGGTTTAGTATTTTGGTCATAACTCTCTCTACAAAATTGATATTGAGCTGATTCAAGTGGCTATGGAAAGATAACAGAGAGGGATACAACTCTTATGAAGACCCCCGCAAAACAAATTTGGACGTTTGGGTGGCGCACGGGTAACCCGTGCGTGGACGCACGACCGTGCGCCCTACAGACCGGATGTTTTCTACGGGATGGCGTACGGGTAGCCCGTGTGTGGGCGCACGACCCGTGCGTTCTGCAGAAAAACTCCAAAAATGACAAAAATTGACTAGGCTTCTAAAAGGGTATAAATATCACTTTTTGGGCGCACACCAGGAGAGGAAAGGTCCAGGAAAAGACCCAAGATAACAAGAAATAGCTCAACTTCATCAAGGAAGAATCAAGAGAAGAATCGGGTCGAATCGAGCTTGAGGATTGAAGATAAATCGAGATATTATCCATTTCCTAAGTTTTCTCATTCTTTGTGCTTTAATCTTTCATTTTAGCTTGTCATGAATATGAACAATTTGTCTATGAATTGTTTATTTGTAATGAGTAACTAAACATCTTGTGATTTTCGGGTTTTGGTAGTAGATTGATTGAACTCTTGTTGAATGTTTTAATCTTGGTTGAAGTTATTATCTTGAAGCCTATTTGAGTACTTTGTTCTTATTCTTGTTTTATCACTTGGCCAATGGTTTAACTTGTTTGATATATTGATTCATAATTCGAGAGATGAGCTTCAATATTAGATCTTGAGTACTTGACATGAATATTTGCATAATCGAGAGGTTTGTGAATATTTGTGAGGATATTTGATCTTTTGTGCATTTGGGAGTTGTGTATCTTATGTTGAGTAGAGATCTAGCATAGATATTTCAATCTACACTTTATATACATCTCGAGAGGGAGGATCAAATACCGTTGTGATCGTCTTATAGGCGTATTGATAATAACTTTGGCTTTGATTAAATCGGACAACAAGAGAAATATTAATTGAAACCATAATCCGGGAATCCATTTCATTCTCTTGATAATTCCATTATTCTTAGTATCTTGTATTCTTGTGGTTATTCTTGTCTTTACCTCCACAACAATCATCAAATTAAGATCGTCTAAATAAAAATAAAACTATTTTGGTTCAATACTTAGCGCACTAATTTATTAGTCTCCGTGGATGACCTTGCTTACCCTATTCTATAAACTACACCGTACACTTGCGGTGAAGCTAAAAATAAGGCGAACAAGTTTTTGGCGCCGTTCTTGGGGAACAAGTTTTCAAAGCATTGCCTTTTAGGAAAAACATGTCCATTTCTACTTCACCATTCGATTTGATTCATTCGATGTTTGGGGACCTTCTCCAATTGCCACAAAAGGACGGTCTCGATATTATGTTTCTTTTATTGATGATCACACACGCTATTGTTGGGTTTATCTAATGAAACGTCGTTCTGATTTCTTAGGCATTTATACCTCTTTTCGAGCTCTTGTCAAAACACAACATTCTGCGGTTATCAAGTGTTTTCGATGTGATTTGGGTGGGGAGTATACCTCTAATAATTTTCGTGAAATGCTTGCTTTAGATGGAACCATATATCAAACTTCATGTATCGATACTCGAACAAAATTGTGTTCTTTGAAAGAAAACATAGACATATCATGAAACTCGCTCGTTCTCTTTTATTATCTCGCCTCTGTTCTAGCGGTTGGGGGAAGCTATTCTTACAATTTTGTTTATTCAATCAATAGGATCCCAACTGCCCATACCTTGGGTGTGTCACCATTTGAGAAATTATTTGGTTGCACTCCTGATTACTCTTTCTTACGAGTTTTTGGTTCTACATGCTTTGTTCTTCGTCCTCACGTAGAACGTAGTAAATTGTCATCTCGTTCTGCCATGTGTGTTTTCTTAGGCTATGGGGATGGTCAAAAGGGGTATCGTTGTTATGATCCTGTTGCACAAAAATTATATGTGTCACGTCATGTTTTCTTTCTTGAGCATATTCCTCTTTTCTCCATTCCATCTAGCTCTCACAATGTGTCTAAATCAGATCTTTTCCATATTGATCCTTTTGCTTGTGATATAGATGATACTTCAGCAGATCTTTGGTACCGATGCTTCTATCGATACTATTGGTCCCTCTCCTCCCGCGACTATCTCTTCACCTCCGCGATCGTGGATCCCCGCTCCCGTTATCCTTCACGTGTTCGTAAGTCTACTCAATTACCTGATTTTGTCTATTCTTCTTATTCACCATCTTTTACATCATTTTTGTCATCTATTCACAATCTCTCCGAGCCAGCTTCTTACAAAGAGGCAACTCTTGACCCTCTTTGGCAACAAGCTATGGCTGAAGAATTGTCTCCGCTTTGTCAAAAATGAAACTTGGGATTTGGTACCTCTACCACAAGGTAAAAATGCAATTGGTTCTCGTTGGGTGTATAAAATCAAAACTAAATCGATGGTTCAATTGAGCGGTATAAGGCACGATTGGTTGCTAAAGGTTTTTTTTCAAAGAAAAGTATGGTTTAGATTATGAGGAAACTTTTGCTCTGTTGCAAAGATGACTACGATTCGTACACTTATTGTGATTGCATCGCTCGTAGATGGCATATATCCCAAATGGATGTCGAAATGCCTTCTTGAATGGAAATCTTCAAGAAGAGGTTTATATGGTTCCTCCTCCGGGTGTGATCCATAATCGAGAGAGGTCTCAGTAAACTAAGAAAGCTTTGTATAGTCTCAAACAAGCACCTCGTGCTTGGTTTGAGAAGTTCTCGATTTCTATTCTTTCTCTTGGTTTTCGTCGTAGTGATCATGATTTACGCTCTTTTTATCAAGAGTCTGCATGGTGGTATTATTGTGCTCTCCTTATATGTTGATGATATGATTATTACGGGTAATGATGTTGATGGGATTGCACTGCTAAAATCAGAATTGTCCTCTCTTTTTGAAATGAAAGACTTGGGTTCTCTACGATATTTTCTCGGTATTGAAGTCAGTTGGTCACCTAAAGGTTATCTCCTTTCACACCCAAGTATGCAATCTGGTATTCTTGATCGTGCTCGCCTAACCGACACTAAGACTGTTGATTCTCCCATTGAAGTTAATGTTCGATATTCTTCTTCGGATGGCACACCTTTGGATGATCCTACTCTGTATCGTGCCATTGTTGGCAGTTTGGTTTATCTCACTATTACACGCCCAGATATTGCTTATGCTGTTCACATTGTTAGTCAGTTCGTTACTTCTCCTACCACTGTTCATTGGGGAGCTGTTCTTCGTATCTTACGCTACCTTAGAGGTACCATCTTTCAAAGTCTCTTATTTTCGTCTACTTCCTCTTTGGAGTTACGTGCCTTCTCAGATGCTGATTGGGCCAGTGATCCGGTAGATCGTAAATCTACTACTGGATTTTGCATTTTTCTTGGAGATTCTCTTATCTCGTGGAAGAGCAAGAAGCGAAAGTGTTATCTCTCGTTCTTCTATCAAGCCGAGCACCGAGCTATGGCTTCTACTACCACCGAGATCGTTTGGTTACGATGGCTTAACTGGCGATATGGGCGTTTTTCTTCATCATCCCACTCCTATGTACTGCGATAATAAGAGTGCCATCCAAATTGCCCACAATGCGGTGTTTCACGAAAGGACAAAGCATATTGAAATTGATTGTCATCTTACTCGTCACCATCTTCAACACGGCACTATTACTTTGCCGTTCATTACTTCCTCATCACAAATTGCAGACTTCTTCACTAAAGCACACCCGCTTCCTCGTTTTCGTTTTTTGGTTGGCAAACTCTCGATGCTACTTGCAGCCGCATCTTGAGTTTGTGGGGTGATATTAGAGTAGTTTAATATTTTGTTATTATTATGATTTATTTGTATTGTTAAGGGTAGTATAGTCTTTTTATCTTCCTTGTAGCCCTAGCTCTATTTAAGAGGTTTCATCCTCATTTGTAATTGTAGTCTTGCTTCTCCCAAATTGCAAGAACATATTTTCTCTCTTCATTTTGCAATGTATAACCATTTTATTCTATCAGTTGACTAGTTGAACATTTCAGTACGTACATTGCAGATTATTTCCATTGAAACAAGGAAACAACACAGAATGTTGAGATTTAGTTAGCTTAATCATTCATGCAAACAACATTATTAACCAGACTTTGAAATGAAGAAATCCGAGTGAAAAGTGCCAGTTATCGAAAGTGCAATACGTTTATTAACTTTGAAAGAAAACAAAGAGGAAAAACTAAACACTAGAAGAAAAAAATTACAAAAAAAGAAAAAGAAAAATTTCAATACAGCTTGCAGTTCCTGCTACAAATTAATGCTGCTCTGTTTGTTCCAATTTCCTCACATTGCTCCTCCTACATAATTAAGAATAAAAAAAATATAATTAAATGTGTTGATAATCATGCAACTAAAATAAGAGTACATAATAAGTATAACTTGATAGCCATCACATAAGGCATAGCATACCGCAATCTCTTGGCATCCTGCATTTGTAGCATTCCGTCCTACTAGCATAATTGTGCATACCGCATCCTAGTCTGCCCATATATACCGAACCAAATAATTATTTTAGAGAGAATTAAGCAATTCTAGCTACAACGTACAAATGCAAAATCGAGAGTTTTCTATAGTTACAGACATGACTTTTTTGGAAAACATTATTTTTACAGGACTTTTTTTGTTGCCGCTCTATAGTTACAGGACCAATTTTGCAATTTTACCGAGTGGAAATATTACCTGATGCAAATCCAGTCACCAGTTTTCCAACCGGGAATGGCGTCGTATGCATAACCAGCAGACGCCATGATTCCAGCCCCATACCCGCAATAATCCTTGGACGCACCACACCTATAGCAGCTAGTTCGGCTGGCATAGTTGTGTGCACCGCAATTCATAGCGCCACAATACCAATCTCCGGCCATCGTTTCAGTCTTTTGTATTGCGTATGATGAAACCTCTGCACCAGTAGCGTACTTGGGACACGTACATCGTTGGCACGAGTCTCGTTTCTTGAAGTTGAGGTGCTGACATGCAGGACACATCCAATCTCCTCCTTCCCTGCTCATTTTCTGTGTCTGTAGTACTACTTTCTGATTAATGAATGGGATATATATATTAATTGTAGTATTGTTTGAAGTTGGTGAATTAGAAAATGGGATGATATGGGGCTTTATATACTAGTACTAAGAACTCTTTGGTGGGACCTAATTGGATTGACATACATTTTTCTACTTGGTTCTTTTGCACGAGGAAACAAACATTTTGAACTTTGTTTCCAAAAATAAGTCAATAATGCAACTTTTTAGATGATTCCCTTTGCATTATTAATGAAAAAGAGTTTGAAATATGATTCTGTATTCGGTGCCCATTTTTTGTTAGGCATTATGAGGGGAAGACGTTATTTGTGAGGTGGCTGGATATATACGAGGAATGTATCTAGCTAGTGGGACTATTAATTTCCTAGTATGAGTTCGTATGAACTAATCCCAAGCGATTATGAATTAACAACCAAGATTAATCCTAAACTTATAAAAATGGCAAATTTGTAAATGAGTACACATTCATAAGACACGTTAATTTGAATCTCCATGTGCATCAAACGACTTTTAAATGAGCATTAACGATGTTATCTGAATGTAAATTCTCTCATTTCTCCCTCTCTCTCCTCAATTAAAATCTCACTTCAATTAAAATTTCTCCATATTATCTAAAAAAAACACAAGCTTTTTCGAAATAAATTACACCATATTATTCCTTGCAACCTAGGGAACAAATTAACATATACTATTTTGCCCTATAAATTTATGCATTTAACATTAGAATTGAAGTTATTTCGAAAACAAAATTTATGAATCATAAAACCACTGTACATTTGCATGATTTGATATACACTTAGAAGGAATATGTCACATGCTTTGTTTTCCAATGATAAAAGTATTTTCTTTAATCAAGTCAACCTCCAACAATTTTACTACACATTTAAAAGTTGATGCATATTTAGAGGTCCATTGATGCACACTTATAACGTCAAATATATCATATCACATATAATGTGTTTATTAGCCAACCATCTTCCAACGAATTTAAATGCATCCATCGAATCTAAAATTAATGGATGGTTGTGTTGTGGACCTATGTTCTCATGTTATCAAATTTCTTATCCAGACTAGGGCAAATTGCGTTATCACCCTTAATATTTATAAATTAGTCTACAACCATCTAAATTAAAGGATGAAATCTTGACTATTAAATCTTAATTACTAAAAACACGAGGAATTGGGTCCCATTCGATCCAATTCCTATATACATAAATATATATTCTCTCAATTGATGAAAGCACGTGTATGTTTGCTGGCCAACTGCATACGTGGATTCCAAGTAAGCTGCATCTATCCCTTTGTAAATGATGAATAGGCTTATATGGTTCCGGTTATAAATTAGCTGGTTCACCCAAATTCATCATAAAAGCAACATGAATTATTGGAATCAATTCCTCATAATGCACATCCATTGACGAATTCCATTCATCTTGCTTGGTTATTAGATTCCTTGTCTTTTTTTTTTTTGCAATAATTGAATAGCCATTTGAAGATTGATACCCACTGGCATTGTTCTGAGTCTACTCCAATGGATCACCAATTAGCCCGTAGGCATGTTTCATGTTTGTATGCCGGCTTGTATTCTACAGCTAGCAGAACCTTCTTAATTTTGAGGACTATATATATATTAATCAGCATAGTGCATGCATATGTATGGTCTTTTAACATGCTGGAGTTGAATGTTGATCAAGTCATCAGATAAGAATGTGAGGCTAGTCCACGGTATTGTAGATGTTACTCCTAGAGATATACACTAGCTAGGTGTAGTATCTACCGTAGATCCGCATATATTACATGTCGTATTGTGTGATTATGTGTGAAATTTTATACATCTATAATAAATAAATCTATGTTCGATTTATGCACAGGGTACTCTGCGGATGTAGCATGGAATAAACCTAGTCCACCTTCCCGACGATTGCACTAAATTAAGGAAGCCAAATGCTAATTTACCGTATTCGTGTGCAACACTCACATATGAGAAAAGTTTTGCCTTTTCTTCCGAACAGATTGGGTATATTCTACATTACTTTTTCTATCTGAAATAATTGCCTAAAGCTATATATTCTTCGTATTAGAAGACGATATGCTTACATCGTTACATGGGAAGATCGATTTTTCAAAAAAGATTCCTACTACTTTTAAATTATAAATTGTTAGTATGTGCAACTGAGGGAAATAGGTTGATCATGAAGCTTTGAACAACTTTTGGAATCGGATTTTCGCATTATGGGAGTGTTTGCAAAAACTTCTATTTCAAAAGAAATGATTTATTGTACCAGAAGTAAAAACTAAGTAGTTTAGAATCAAAAATTGGTATTGTTTGCAATTAGAATGAGAAGTTGAGAATCAGAAGTTGTTGGTATTTGGTGAAAAAGTTGTAAAAGTATTTATATATTTTTGCAAAAATCAAACTAGAAGCATAATCGTAAATCTAATTAAAGCATCCATCTCTCTGTTTTTAGATTCTGATTAAACTAATTTGCAAACACTAAAATTTGATCTTTTTTTCCAGCTAAAAGCTGAGAATCACTTTTTTTAAGTGACTGGAAACACTTCCTAAATAAGCTAATGAAAACAATATATATGAGCTTGTTGAATGTTTTTTTTTTTTTTAGGGGATGAGCTTGTTGAATGTTGAACATTCAGTTGTTGCTTTGTTTTGTAACACGTGACAATAAAAAATAAAATAAAATTCTCAACGTTCTGTCGGTGTTTGTGAATTCGGCAAGCAAAATGCTTAAACACCCATCGTACTACATACTTTTGACCTTTCTATTTTCTAACTCCCATCTAAAACTTGCGGAAAAATCCACCTCTGAAATTTGAATACAGATAGATAAACAACCACTTTAAAATCTTGGATGAATGAAGTATGCATGACTAATAGGGAAAATAAATTAATTGGTCATGTAACTTTGGATTATTTTGAGATTTAGTCCTCTAATTAGTCGCCCGTAAATTTTAGTTCAATATCTTTTAAAATTTTGGATATTTGGTCATATTTTCCGAGATTGTGTAACTTTATTGGAAATTGATGACTATGATCGGTCAGTGTAAACATATTTGAAAAAATAGATATTTTGGTAATATGACGCAAAAAATGCCACCAAACAATTAAAATCTTCAAATTTTATGTATCGAATTTTGGTGATTTGACGTGTCAGGTTTTGCACCAAATCATCGAGATTCTTAAATTTCTTAGATAAATAACACCCATCGGTCATAGTTAGCAATTACAAGTAAAATTACTCAATTTTGGTCAAAACCGGACTAAAAATCCAAACTTTTGAAAAATATTGGACCAAAATTTAAAGGTAACTATTTAGACTAAATCTCTAACTAGTCCAAGTTGAATGACCGAAAAAAAACTATTTTCCTTGACTAACATGACAGGCTGATTTTCATTGCCTCCAGAGGAATGGCAATAGAGGACTCAAATTCTCCACACGGCCTTCTATTACTAATCAAGTACCATCCATATGATGTGGATGGACTCGAGATTTGTAAGCCATAAACATGGGTAGAGGATTATTGCAATTTCTACTATGTGTCGGACGACACGGTTCAGGCTGACACAGAGCAGCAATCGTGGTGGAATGATCTCCGAGAGAAGGGGCACGAGGACAAGAAAAACGAGCCATGTTGGCCTAAAATGCAAACGCGAAAAGAGCTGATAGACTATTTGAAGCTTTCCTATGTCTTTCACGCCATGTGACATGCACTAGAGTTACGGGCTATCACGCCATAAGAACACGTGAGAAAATGAAAGATTGGTCGAGAAATATGATACTTTCTTAGTTTACAACATCATGTTGAGATAATCCCAAACAAAAAATGAGAAAGTAGTGAAGTGCACCTTACAAAACTGGACATGCTAATTTACTGTCATTGCAGCTGCATCATGAGGTGCTACAGACTGATTCCATTGCTTCTATCAGTTAATGGGAACAGAAACTTTGTGGCTATGTTAGCAGTAAATGCTGATAACATAAAATTCGATACAAAGAGAAAAGGCAAGTGAATCTTAATTTACAGACGATTTTTCTCTATTTTGTTGAGGTCCTTAAAGAAATGGAGCCTTCTTTGAAGCACGAACGTAATCCACTAAAACGTATTCAGGATCATACCGCTTTTGAAGTAGAAAAATGTTCTTCACCTTAGCCAAGCAAGAAGCTGAAGACATCACTCAGCGAAATAATACCCTCCACACGCTTACTTCCAGCCTCCACTATTACAACTCTTCTCACACCTGGATAATGTGCCAGAATGCCTTCAGTTAGTTTAGACAAAACAAATATGTTCTTGTAAATTGTATCTCAGAACAAATAAGCTGAGCATAAATGATATATTTACTTTGGGAAAAAAATCCAAAAAAATGATTACAGAGTAAAATCATAAGTCAATAACCATCATCAACATCATTATAATTCCAGTTCACTAACTCTCTAGTTGTTCGCACCAAAAGTCTATTCCCACTATTACATTATTTATCTTACTATTTGTCCAGCTTTAACAACAGAATTAGATGAAGTTCTTTCATTATCATTATCTTAGGAAGTGGTCCATGGATGACTAAAGTTCCACTAGTGGCAAAAAATATAGCTTCATAAAACAATACTCCAGATATATATTAGCCTGAAGTTCCTAAGCACCATCAAAGTCGTACACTGACCATAAAAATTAAAACCATAACATAAAATTAACAAAGTAAAAGATCAAAAGCAATTACCAGGAATTGACAACCGCTCCATTACTTTGTGCAACGGATCAGACCTTAAACACATCTGACATCTCTGTCCATTGAAGAAGTCATTGGGAGATATTGCATCTTGACCCAGATGTATGGCCTACAGAAAAGGACAATAAACCAACAAACATAATTGGATCTTAGGTGGGCATAAATGACATTGAGTAATATTCCTCCTGGTGATGATCTTGAATGTCATAACAAAAGTAGAGCTGTCGGCAACGCCAGAATCAGAATATAGATAACATCAGGGGCGGATCTAGTGGGGCCACCCTCCCCCCCTTCCCCCCAATTTTTTTTATCCCTTTTTTTAATGGAAAAAATTTAAAAAAATTATATGTTTTTTTAAGAGGAAAAATAGTTGGGCTAGGGGTAACTAGTGCGGCTGGCAACGCCCCTAGATAACATCAACTAAAGCTTCAAACAGAATGACAAGACAAAGTAGATTGGTTTTGGGATTCAACTTCTAAGGACTAAACTTTTTATGCTAAGTGGACTACAGAAAAGCATAATAAAAATAATAGGTCCGAAGAAATAAAAAAAAGGAACCTGAAACAAACAATAATTTAGGTTGGTGCTTTCAAGAAAACTTCACCCAGTGTTTCCTACATACACCCACCCCCCTCCCACACCCCATGGGACAGCATAATATCCAAATTCTTCTAAAATAAAATACAGTTTCATAATATATAGGTTGGGAACACAAATATATTTTTTTCAATATAATGTCCAAAATAAATGTGGCTTAATGTTGCCATAATATGCCATAATGCTGTACTGATGCTTCATGTGCATATTTATTCCAGCAATCTCAACCCATGCCACACCCTTTCCACTATGCTGTTTGGTAATAAGCAAGTAGATGAGAAGCAGAAGAAAGAAGACATAAGTTGGGGAAGATCACTTTTTTATGCTCTTACACTCTGGTCATGGTTTTCTTTACTTCAGAAATTCCATTTGAGGTTAAGGTAGATGTTTAAGTTCATAACCCCAACTACAATTCTTCCAAGTAGGGCAAAGAAGAAGTTGGGCTTAAATGCGTAAAGGTAATTTATATTTCTACTTGGTTGATCCATTGAGGTGTTGCAAAGAAAGGTAATGTGTATTGTTCAAATTCAACTTTTTATTTCCTCCCCCACTTCCTAGCATAAGATCAAGAATTTTGCCACCCATTCTTTTCATGTAAGTTTCATTATTAGCTATTCCATTTGGATAAGAATCATTAGTTTTTAAATTTGAATATGGATCATTGAAGAAACAACTATATGGTGGGTCTTAATAAAAGAAACAAATTTCCCCATAAAAAACACAAAACTCCATACCCCTTCCATTTCTCGAAATCTATTTTTTTTCCTGGGAGCAGGGAAAAGGTAATCCTGGAGAGTACACATTTAAGCACAAGTTCTACAACAACCAGGGCATGACTTCAGATTTTGACGACAAGGTTTTGATGGAAAATACCTGATGGATACTCAAGTCATCAAGACGAACTTGTGCATATAGAGCGTCTTTCGCCAAAGCAGTAATATCGCTGGCATGACAAAATGATACATGGAGCTTTGAGAAAGGTGTAATTGAACTCAAAGTGAGAGCATTCAAAGATGATTTTTCTGCAGCTACCTAGAAAATGAAAATAAAAAAGTGTATACCTTCGGCAATATATGTCCACCAATGAATCATTCTCATCTACTATTGGTAATGAACTGACATCAGCTGTGACACCAGAGGGTGGGGTTCAGGAGATGCAATAACAAAATAAAATAATAAGTTAAGATTGGACATCATCTTGCAAAAACATTATAAAATCTAATTTCTTAGGTAGAATAGATCTTGACAATCAAGTGATTAGAAAAGATCCCATTTATTTAAGAACTCGTACTTGCTAGCTTAGTTAAGCCAAAGTCAATTAATCACAAACCATAGGGAGATGAAATCATGACATCAAAAAAGGGACCACAAGGATAATTTGACAAAAAAAAAAAAAATATGACAAAATAATGACAAGTAATATATAAGATTGATCCTTCATTTAATGGGACGTTTTAACACCTTGAGAAAAAGTGTCAGGTGCAAGAGAAAAGCAAAAGAAGCTGAAACTCATTTATGGTTAACAAACTAATGAATTTTTAGCCCGAATTGGAGAAATCATAAATAAATAAGCCAAGTGGATGAAATTATACCTTGAACTAACAGCGAAAGAGCAGCACTTAAAGAGGCATTTGGTCTTAGCATTGCAATAGACTTTCCATTAGATTCCCCAATTTTTGGAACCCAAGTACCCAAAGGAAATGAACAAATTGGTTGCTGAAGAATGGGCAAGGAGCTAGAAGAATGCTTGAAATGCCGGCATATGCCTAGAGATTTGGAGTGAGTGAGTCACAAGATCAAATTAATGCACTTACAATAACAAAAATAATGGCTTACATTTAAGTATTCCAGATAGGGAAGCAAGGTGTAGCAGCTGAGGATATGAACCATCTTGTGATGAAGAGTGAATAACAGGAACTGTGGAGACCTTATATTGCAGAAGTTTGAAAGCAACATCTTTCAAAGAATCATAAGGCCCAGCCTACAATTTGCATACAGGAATTTCAAAATAATTATAATAAAATATAACATGAAACAGTGGACTAGTTCTGGGAAAATGCACGAGGTAATAAAAGGTATCAGAAATATTATTTGAACTGCTGTCAAAAAAATTATTTGAACTTAAATCACTCCAAGTGTCATCTTAAAACACGAGGAAAACTCAGAAAAATATAAACTTCCTTTCACGTGAAAGAAACATATACCACTAGAATCATCACATTTCATGATAGCTATTCGCATGACACCCAAAACCTACTCTATTAATACAAAGAGATTTTTTTTTTTGACATAAGCTTCTTTATGCAGGTAGAAATATAAAGTAGGCTAAGTAGCAACAATTTGTGATGTTGGTTTGGAACTACATCTCCTAATATTTCTCATGAACTCTGTTCACATTGGTATAAGAAACACCATTCATGTAATCATGTTGTTTGATTCAGTCAACCAAAATGGCTGCAAATGAATAAAAATTTAATATACATGTCAATAACTTAAACACACATACATGTGCGTATGTGAATTTGTATGTCGAATGGTATAACCAGATGATGGCCAACGATTAACACAAGCTGGGTGAATTATTAAGCATCAGGCAGTGGAGGAGATAGCGGAAAACAAAAGGGTGACAGTAACTCATCTACAGCTGCTACTCCATTTTTAGCAATTTTTCCGATTATAGTACTTGTAACTCGTGCGGACTAGAGCATATGCACAGTTTGAAGGGTGAGAGTGCTTATTGTCTTTAAAAGAATGTAAATGTATAAGATTGACACGTTGAATTTTTTTCTGCTATGCACATGGGAACAATTTTTCCTATGCCCCGTTGAATAGCAATGTGCACTACAAATGTAAATTATTCAATTCTGGGTGGTAACAACATAGTTAGCGTTTCCTACTATTCGGAATTATAGATTCTCTTTATTATATGTTTCATATATGTTTCTATTATACTTGCACAAATAATATAAAGTAATCATTGTGTACACTTTTTTTATAAGAAACAAAAAAATTATTAATATAAAGTAACTAGTTACAAATAGTGGATAAGAAATCCTTTATCCACAAAAATTTACAAGAACCCGTCACTGGAATATAATTAAACTCTTTATGCGTTACAACTTACAACCCATGATGACCCCTACACTTAATTTATCCCAACACTCTAAAGCAGACTCTTCATTATCATTAAGGGTATGTTTGTTTGGTGATTGGGGTGATTGGGAGAAGTTGTTTTGGGTGAAGAATTTAAGAGGAAAAGTAATGTTTGGTTAGTGATTGGGAGAGACAGTAGAAACTGTAGATGTCATTCATGTCTCAGTATAGTGGTGTCACATCAATATATTTTTATATTTTATTATGAAGTAAAATATATAATTTATTGTTTTGTAATGATTGATATTAATATGTTGATATTATTATATAAATTGGAGATTGGAACATGTGTTAATATATATTATATTTTTAGTACTAATTTGTATTTTTTTAAATTGTATATATATTTGTAAGCATTGATGGACATGAAATTGTAATAATGTATTAATATTGTATAAAAACTGTATGTTCCATGTAAATGCTTCATTTTAATTTTATCATATTATGATTCATGTTTAACAATGAGCAAAATGAAATCGGCAAAAAGCTTATGTTAAAAATGGCAGCATAATGTTGCTACAAAATAAAAATGGCAGCATAATGAGAGGAGAGAGAAAGCAATGTTGATTCCCAAATGGCAAACTCTTCTATGCAGTGTAGCGTGCAGGATAAGTGAGAGAAAAATGTGGCGAGATGAGAGAGAATTTGTGTCGGAAGAGAGAGAAAATTGCTTCCGCCAGATTCAATTCATTTTTCTGCCAAACACAATACAAACAAACATGTTTTGCATCCAGGGATTACAAACGCGTTCGGCGCTTTCTAACCAAACATACCCTAAATATTCTATTGTTTCTTTCCAACCAAACCGACCACCAATGGTGTGTACAACAACTCTCCATAAAATTCTTCTTTGCGGCCCCGATACTACCCTAGATCACTCTCAAAGAGCTACGCAATAGACCGAGGAATCTCCCAATCAAAACCAAGCTCAAGTAAACTTGGACCATAATTTCCTCATGTATGAACAATGCAGATATGTATGATCTTGAGTCTCCGAATTCTTTATATAGTACACCGTTTGGATGAAGAATATATGGATTTCTCTTCCATGTACGTAACAAGTAGATGTGTTCCCCAAAATCACCATCCACGAAAATAATTGAACATTTTTTGGTACCGGCACTTTCCAAATCATTCAATAGAAAGGGAAGGGGGAAACAAAAAGAATTATAAAATGATTTTCACGAGAAAATACCCAACGAATCCCAAACCCATCTACTCTTATCCTCGCTCCCTCCACCAATCTCACCTCTCCAACAATACACTAATGTAGTTAAGTCAATTAATAGTAACAATTGTACATACACATACTTGCATTTTACATATAAATACAACCACAATTTATTATACAATTATAATGACTATAGTTGGTTGTCTTAAAAGCTACATCTATATCACTTATATTACAGTTACAAATTCCTTTCAGACTTCAAGTAAAAGAGCAAATTTCCTTATATTGTGCTTTTAGTTTCTTAAACTTTTAGATGAAACTCTTTATATCCACATACAATTAGACATAAATGTATTTCTCGTACATGAGTGTATTGAATTTAAATATAATATATAAGTTTATACTAGAAACAATTGACAAACAAAGATGTATACGAACATCTTAATGTATACTGCACTTATATATGTGCACACGTGATCCATTTAATCATGTCAATAAATTAGCTTATAGTTTCAATCATATGCATATACTCACTCCATCCCAAAATATCACATGCATTTATAATTTGTGATATGGAGTTTTAGAAGAGAATTGAACAGATGTAAGTTTGTACAGTTTTACACGCCCTTTAAAGGTAGTGATTTACTATTTAGTTGCATCATAAGATTATTTTAATGGATAATTCTGAAAAATAAAGTTTTATGTAGGAAATGGAGTCTATTTTTGGACGTCCCAAAAAGGAAATGAGAGCAATAAATTTGGAGAAAGGGGGCACATTTAAAATTATATGTATACATTCTTCTTACACAAATATACATATAGAAAAAGAAGATTTAAGTATTAACATTTCATATACAATACACTTAAGAATACACATTTTGGGAATTTCATACAATAAAAGGGGCTTTTCGGTCATTTAACCTCAAAGTAAATGGATTTGACTTTACAAACATCTTACCGCTGGGTAAACGCGTACAAATATATTTAATAAATACATGAAATATACAAAGTTTTAAAATTTTATTTTGAATTTTTACATATAATTGTAAAACATAATATATCAACCAGCATATTAAATACAGATAACATAAAATCATCCAAACACACAGCCACAAATGCAAACACAAACATAAAGGACAATAGTCACAATTTGGACATTTCTTCAATTCATTGCATTCCCAGTCCAAATATTTATTAAGCAAAAGTTGGAAAGGAATTGTGACTCAATTCTTTGGGCATAGAATGACCACAGATGACATGATAAATACCAATCCTATTGCAACTCCATTCTATTCCTAATTTTATTCACTTCCTGGTTCCTGCCCAATCCATTAAACTGACCAACTGTCAATGTTTAGGATCTTCGATGTGTGGAATTGGGAATCATAAGTGTTAAATAACTCATCCAGACATCTTTTGGAAACAAACAAACTGCCGTTTTGGATTTCTATGAGAGTTTAAATTCTATCATTCGCATTCATGACAGCGCAAAACTTGGATTTATATGATCTTCTTTCTATTTCAGTGTTCACGAATGATCCCTATGTATCGCGTAGCTACAGAAAAATATGGCAAGCAACTTAAATGTCTAGATAACATGGTGGAAACACCAAGCCATTGAAATGATAGGACAGATAATTATGTCAGAGGTCTCTAAAAGATCACCATAAATTTGCTTACATGGATAAGATGCCTTGAATATGATCTTATGTTTCCAGCAATCTGTCCGTTGAGATGTGCTTTCCCCTCTTTCCAGGCAGATATGGTATGAGTCTCAAGTTCTTCCTCTGTCAAGTTAGATCCATGATTCCCAAGCTGGTGTTGAACAATTGGATAGAATTCCTTAAGTTCTTCAAACATCACCCAAAAAAAGGAGGAAAAAGCAAAACAAAAAGAAAGGCAATAGCAGGCAACATCTGAGAGATCGCAAGTCACAAACTCAATTCTCCATTAATGGTTTTCTTCAACAAAAAGCAAGGAAAGAGAACTAGATTATTAAAACAAGATAAATCCGTTCCAATTCCGACCCAGCCAAATAAACAGCTATCATTATGTTTTGTCCATAAGATACGACTGGTGTTGCCTCTCCATAATATGTTTCAATAGTTTAAGAGAGGTGTAACTATGACCTCAACAATGGATGCCAAGTAAGATTAGATTAAATCCCTGCAGAAAAATTAGCATCATTTGAGGTTGAGTAAGTTTCAGATAGAATATCGATTTCAGCCAATTAGTTATATATAGCCAACGTTTTTGGTCAAGGCATGGGTCCACAAAAAAGGGCTGGACATCAAACAGCTCACCTGGGAGCTTATAACTTTTTATTAAACTCTTTCTGGTACTAGGCGATTGGAAAAAGAAGTAAGACCTTTCGGGTATTAAACATTTCACCTGGGATAGCCAGTAACTTTTTTTCACAAACGTTTGGTACTAGGGAGTGGAAAGAAAAGAAAGACGGAGTGTAGAAAATATAAGTGGGTAAGACGGAAAGCAGATTCTTTCCAGTTTCATATACATTAGATCCTTTTCTATCTTAGTTCAGATTCTGCTAGGGTCAACAAGGACAACTAAATGATTTGTGGTTTAACTCCCACAAATTGGGAGGGAAAGAAATACAAGGAAGTTTCCACTTCCCTCCACCTCAACTTAACTTCCACATTATTTTCCATTTCTTATCAATCAAACTTGTGAGTTTTCCTTATTCCTTTTTCTGTTTCTCCAATCTTGTCATCATCCATCAGTTACAAATCTCAAAAGAAATAACGGCACCTTCTCTCATAGGCATTCAAACATAAACAGTTAAATGCATCTCTCTATCTTCAAGCAACTGTGATGACACAGCAGCATTTTAACTCATTTCAATCCAAACATAGAAAATATGATTCAAAATCAAGAATTGAATTCAGGAGAACAAGAAACCGATAAACTTTTCAAAGCTATTCAAGGATGATAAAAATCTAGGCATGGATAATATGGCATAACTCGATTGTTTGTTCAAACAGGAATATAGTTGTATGCTAATCAGAAAAGGGATAAGGCCAACACAAGGTAGAAATGTAAATCTGAGTATAAAGTGAAAAGAGATAAAGAAGAATTTTTTGTGTATAAGAACCATTTTGACAATATATTAGGGAGCTTCATCCCAATAAAGTTATCTTCTTAAATTGCAAAAAGAATCTGAGGAAACATAAGAGTCCAGGGTACCTCTCTAAGTATCAAAATGAAATCTGATGCACTGAGAACTCCGACAAATTTACCCTTGCACAAGTCCCACAAAGGAGCAACAGAAACTCCCTGCAAACAGCTTTGTTAATTAAGATCATACCTTAGCTGGTAAGCAGATGTAAGAATTGAAAATAAAAGGTTGAAATCTGATTTCAGGGGGAATACAGAAGAGGAATAAATGCCACTTAGAAAAAGGAAGGAATGGAAAGTATGGGGCACAGCTACAAATGAAATTTATTTTAATCTATTGGAAATCTTGTGCATTGTTTACATGTCTGTACATGTATTGCGGATTAATTTGCAACATGGTTGTTTATTAGCAATCTTCCCATTCTTAAGGGACAATATATGTCCTTGGCACCTGAACAACATGAATAACTAGTAAACAGGGCACAATTGATGCATCTCGATGCATGTGCATTTGTTTTACTTTTGTAAATAAATATATTAATTATTTGATAATGGTTTTTTATGATTTTAGATGTACATATAAGTTCATGATAACTTAAAAAATACCAATGTTTTAAATAATCAAAGAAGATCATGTGATTTCAAAATAAAAAGAAAATTCAACTTGAGAGCTAAAAAAAGAGAGATGATGCAAAAAGAGAGGCATTTGAAAGTGGATATAACTTAACAGCACAAAAGTTTGAGAGATGTTGGGAACAAAAAGAGGAGGAGAAAAGTAGAGTAGTGGGCTACGACCACGTTAGTTATTCTCACTTGGCAGACCAAAACGCGTTTGATGTCTAAATGAAGTTACTCTAAGGCCTCTTTCATCTAAATATTATATACAGGAAAGATGACCAAAAAAGGAAACTGAAATATCCCTTAGTACAGAGCCAAGTGATTCACCAACATTGTCAACAAAATAGTTATAATTTCGAATCACTGGAGCTGCAACCAAAGTATGTAGGTAATATAAGTAAATGATAGTGGCAGCTGACAGTGTGACCCACAATTCAGAAGCACCAAATCAAGAAAGCCAAAATACATACACATCTCAGCGTATAAAAATCATATATCAGCCATGCTAACATAATTTTGTTTTGAGTTGTACAGGTCCACTGACAAGACTGTGCTAGACTTAACTGGCTTTCGGTCATTAATTGAACTTCATTACCACTTTCATAAAGGAATAAAGCTAAATATTATTGGAGCACACACTGAATAAGACATTCTCTTGATTTACACTCTACAAGAAATTTTTATATTCATATTGCCAACTAATGGGTGATGGTTCACAGTGATGAACACCAGCTCAGTACTTGGGAAGATAAGCACTATTTGGAATCTCAAACTTCATCTATTTCTCTTCGCCCTTAATTTTTAGATTTCTCAACTATGAAAACATCAACGTGCACATAAGTCAGATTTGATCAACGATATTTACAAAAGCTAGGGTTCAGCAACTTTCAGAACCTTCAGTACCAGAGAAGTCACCAGGATTCACTAAAAACTTGCCTTTGAAATGATTATATTGTCCTTGTCATTATGAAGCGGACAGGGGCATTTAGGTCCATCAACATATGGCTCATTACTGACTAAGCAAGCAAAACCCAAATCCATATATCTATGTGTGTATTTATGGATGTGTTTGTGTCTTATGAATGTGCGTGCAACATTAATGCCAGATAACGTGCATTAAGTTCCTCAAAGTAGGCTTGTTTATTCCATCACTACCCTCATTCTCCATTTTAGTTCCTGTTCAACATAGTTGCTAATGACATGACAAAGTCTACTGAATGCATAGTTGCTCAGGACTTGACAAATGTACTGAATGCCTAGCCCATATCACACTTTTTTACATCATTTATCCCAAATTATCCCTCTTTGTAAAGCCAGTTAAGTCATCAATTATTGCATTCATAATAAACCTTTAATTCACATCTGGTGGATGGTATATGGGGCTCTATGGAATACAATTACTTTAAGTTTTAAATAACAAGAAATGCTGCAATAAACAAAACCCATGATTGAGGGGATCAAAATGAGGGGAAGGTAGCACTAAATATACATACTCGTTCTTATCATGATTTCTTTAACCTACTCTTATCTCTCTTCAAAGACAAAACTCTTTCCTAAGCTAATCCAGCTAAATCATGACATAGAACAATAAGAATTCCATAATCGCAAATGTCTATGTAAACCTGCGCCATTGCTGGGAAGACATACCTAACTTTCTCTCTCACGCGCATATACCTCCAAGCACATGATCATGAGTTCTTATAGACCCAGATCAGAGCACATGATTTGACCTGACTTAGAATTCTTATTGCGAAATAGAAAAGGAGAACTCTCAAATTAAGTTCAAGCACATTAATAATGAATCTTCATACTTGAGAAAGCACATTTACCTGTTCATAAAGAAGGTGAAATGCTTGTTTCACTGGTAAATTTACATCCAAGGCAATTACCTGCGGAGGAATTTTAGCTATAAACTTAAAATTTAAACAACTTACACACATCAATGCCCCTATAACTTTTACAGAGCATTCATGAAAACAGACAGCGAATGGATACCTTGCCAGACTCGGGGAGCAACTCATATGCAGTATGTGAGGACAAAAATACAGACACACGATTACGAGATAATTCCATTTCAGCTTGTGATATACTTGAAAGGGCCTCCTGCAAGGTGTCATATAAACATGTCATCTCTGCGAATGCAAACATAATTGATTTATCCAGGAAATCATCTTTGGGTTGGATGCCAGTTTTGCCCTAGAAGAAATACTTCAACACTAAGCCATCATACAAGTCATTTTAGAGTGTAATGCATATGCAATCTTCTTCAGAATAGTTAAGTAACAATCAGATTCTGCAGAGCTATAGCCCTTCTCAAATACTTGTGATCCATTTGCTGTGAAGCTAGGATATGAACCATAGAAAAGAAAAGGGAAAGGGACAAAAGAGAAAGTAGGAACACACCACATAAAGGCACGATATTGTACAACAATATAGAACCAGAATAAGCTTAAAAACTTGAAGAATATAACCTAAAGCATATAACCTAAGTACAAGAAAGGAAGCAAACCGGCAGAAAAGGACCACTATCAACTTCCATGTGAGATCTGCCAGCAATCTCAGAGCTGAAAACAGCAGGAATCGTATCAGGTTCCCTGGGTAAGAAAATAGTGTTCACTACTCCATAATTCCCGCTTACAAATGGTTGGTGCTCCTCATGCCGCCATTCACCGTCAACAAAAAACTTGTACTGTACGTAGATGGGGCAAACGAATGGTCATAAACTTAATTATAAGGTACAAAAAGATAGTAACAAGTACAAGGTTAAGACAGTCTTTCCAGCAGCGCAAATCAAAAGAAAAATATAAATCAATTGAAAATGAGAAGTCTTTTCTAAAGAAGAAGAAGAAGCCTGGACCATTACTAGGTCTCCTATTAAGTTCAAGAGTAGATTTTGTCCTCAATTACGGCGTTCATCTATGATACATATGTTCTTTAATAGCACAGTTGCCAAAGATGCAAGCATGAGATTATGTTATCATTTTATGCCTACACCTATAGATAATTTTTAATACCTTAATCTCAAACCTTTAGACCATTGAAACACTTAAACAACATGAAAACGTCAGATAAAATTTTTAAACTGAAGTTTCTGATCAGCAAGAAATAGGATGGGGTTATCATCTTAACTAATATAAGAGACAAAACCCCATCCATCGTACTCAATTACCTCTTACAAAACTACTACATTACCGAATTAAAAATCTATTTAAGGGATCAACCGTATGCTTCTATTTCCTGGAACTACAATTTGGATTACCATTAATTATGAACTAGAAAGAAGAGCTTAAACAACTGGTGATCCACTTGTTCCATCCATCATCCGTGCAGCCAAGATAGTCCAATCCAGTGGCCCTCAAACCAAATTTCATGGTCGGCAAGAAATAGAATAATGTTTTCGTCAACTCTATATAAGAGACAAACCTCATATATTTCCACCCAACAACCTCATAGAAAAATCACTCTCTTACCCTAAAATAAGAGCCTATTTAAAAGATCAAACATTGCAGTAAATTTCTGGGACTACAATTGTTGATTACCATTAATTATGAATGACTAGAAAGAAGAGTTATACAACAAGAAATCCGCTTGCTACATCCATTATATTAATGCAAGGTATTCCAATTAAGAGTTGGATTATGAGTTCAAGACAATTACCCTTTGCCATTCTTCCAATATTTTTAGCAACATAATTATCAAACTTAAATGGAATCACTTCAGAATATCAAGGAGAAGGAAAAGGAGATGTTAGTTAAGATATGGAAGACAATAACTTAAGGGAACAAGGAAAAAGGAAGAAAGAAAAGAATAAAATGGAAAAAATTATGTTAGCTTATATCATGAGTTAAAAAAAGTTGTCTCAAAACAAGATGGAAGTTTGCAGACTGGCACACTGAAATAGAGAAAGCAGCATCAGGAAGCAAGATTCAAACTATGATTTCAGAAATGGACAAATTTCCAAAAAAAAAACTTACATAAACATGATCTTTGAAACACTTCATTCCATAAATATCCAAGGAACTAATGAGATAATGAATATGTGGTAAATGGATGTATGCTTAAAAAGCCAAGTCAGTGGCCTGGGAATGTGTCCTTGAACATACTACAAAAGTTTGACAATGATCCTTTTGTGGATAGTACCCAGATCCATATTTATTTCATGCAAATAGTCACTTACCGGATTAAGGATTTTCACGACATAAGGAAGATTATAGTTCCAATCGTCAATAATTAAGGTTTTTTAGATTGCCTAAACTCTAGAGAAAACACCCTTTTTTCGTGAATAATGGAGCTGCTTTGCCAAGCTCCTCTAGCAATAGTTGTCTCATCCCTACAAGTATCGTGCACTTACCCAATTATGTTACTAACCCACACATGTACCAATTTAACTTGAGGTCCACTTGAACTTACTAAAGAGCATGCCAATGTTATTTCAACTATACATATTTACACATGCATATCACACTTATGTACAAGTATATGCATATATGTGTGATGTGTGTGTGTTCCTATTACAAAGATAGACAAACATGGAAACCAATTAAAAAGGATTTCAAATATGTCGATGGATTATGAATATGGCCTTTTAAAGCAATAAGTGAAAGGAGAGGCTAAATGTAAACAAGCTTAATAATTACCAGGAAACATTTTTAAAGTTGAGTGGAGCACAGGAGCATGTGTCCAAATAACTGAAACACCCTTTTTAATGAGTAACAGAGATGTTGGCCCGGTTCCTCCAGCTAGTTGTCTCATCCCTATAGGTATCCCAGATACCCACTTATGTTACTAACCCACACCCGTGCCATTTTAACTTGAAATCTACTTGAGCTAGCTTATCAGACAACAAACGGTGTGTTTGTATCTATATCTATACATATGTGCACACACGCATATCAAACATATATACAAGTATATATTTATATATATGTATATATATATATGGATATGAATATGTTACCTAATCATAAACAAAGTCTACATAAAAATACATCTAGTAGTACAATCTTAGTCAAACGTTTTTCAAAATATACATAAGAGTCCTATATACAATCAAGCATCAGTCACGTCACTATGAGCGTCCTCCTCATCAACATGTGGAGCACCTTCCGGAGCAACATGCGCCTCCACCTAACCCTGCTTTATATCATCTAAAGGATCTAACTCCAGATTTTCCTCATCAGTTGGCAGCTCCTCCTCGTGGACTACTCCAGGCATCCACTCCATGACATCCAATTGTCTTGCCCAAAAACCTTGTAATATGATCTCGCGATCATGATCCATCATCTCAATAGTCTGGGCTAATATCTCTCTCTAGTGGGTTCGGAGTTGTGCTAACGTCTCCGAAATAGCAAGGGAGTGCTCTAACTCTTCAATACTATTATTTCTATGTTGAAGTTGTGTTATCAGAGCTTGGGCGTAGAAAGGAACTATACCTGATTCTCTGCCTGTGGACCTAGTGTAACGTGAGGACCTTCAAACCCAGATTTAGTTTGTTCTGGCGATGCTTTGGTTATTTTGGATTATTGGCTAGATGTTATTGTATTATTAGTGATTATCGATGTGTCCCTTTGGTCTGACTAATATTTTTGGAGAGTTATATAGCTTTGTTTTATTTTATTATCCATTGACTGATCGGGTTTCATATAGGTATGGACCCAGGATCTTCTCGCGGTGAGGATATGGCCCACGCGTTGGAGCATATCGACTATGCCGAATCGCGAGTCGAGTATTGCATAGAAGTGGTTGAATGAAACTGTGAGTTACTCCATCAAAGAGATCAAAGAATCGAGCAGCTAGAACAACAACTTCAACAGAGAAATAATAGCATTGAAGAGTTAGAGAACTCCCTTGCTATTTCGGAGACGTTAGCACAGCTCCGAACCCACCACAGAGATATATTAGCCCAGACTATAGAGATGATTGATCACGATCGCGAGATCATGTTACAAGGTTTTTGGGCAAGACAATTGGATCTCGTGGAGTGGATGCCTGGACTAGCCCACGAGGAGCAGCCAGCTGATGAGGAAGATCTGGAGTTAGATAGCAAGGTCATGTAGAGGCACATGTTATTCCGGAAGGTGCTCCGCATATTGATAAGGAGAACGCTCATAGTGACGTAATTGACTCTATTGTATACAGGACTCTTATGTATATTTTGAAAAACTTTTGACTAAGACTGTACATTACGAGATGTATTTTATGTAGACTAGATGAATAATCAGCGTAGACTCAGGTACAAGCTGACTCTGGTACCTTTTGCTTTATGTACTACCTTTTGTTGTATATATGCTCTTGTGTATATGGTGACTCTATGTGATGTGTTGTTTTGATTATTTATTATGATTCTATTTTTCAAGTTTATTTGTATTTATGTTATCGAATGATTCCAATTTTCCATATCTTTAAATTTTGTAATAGATGGCAGATATTAGAAAACGGGGTTGACCACGTGTCAACCGTGGTTATGAACCCAAGTGGAGAGGAATGAAAAATGCAGAACCGCATTACCACCGTCGTCGGCTCTGCGATGCCAGGTTATAATCAAACAGCAATGGCAATACAACAATTATTACAATATTTGCAACGACAGAATAATCAACCGCATAACCAGCCAAATGTTGGTACAGCACGAGGCTCAAGATAAAGTGTTGGAAAGGTTTCTACGTTTTGATCCACCAGTTTTTATAGGGGATCCAGATGATGTAAAAGCCGAGAATTGGTTGGAAAGATCGAAAGTATACTCGTTGCACTGAATTACACAGAAGAACAACGATTGACTCTAGTTGTTTTCCGATTAGAGGCAGCCGCACGTCATTGGTGGCGTACAGTGGATGAAAAATGGTAGAATACAGGCACTGAAAGAACGTGGGACCATTTTGTATACGAATTCCAAAAACAATATATTCCCCAAGTTGTCTGTGAGGCTCATAGAGATGAATTCCATCGATTGAGGCAGGGATTGATGAAGATGGCACAATATGAATCTGAATTTCATCGAATGTCTAAAACAGGATTGATAGCTGTAGAAGTTTAGCATAAGTTTACTAGAGGATTGAGAATGGAAATTCAGAAACAATTGTTATCTATTGAGTTAAATACATATGATGAGGTTGTGGGCGACAAAGCGATTTACATCATTTTTCATCATTTATCAAAAAAATCCGTCAGAGTACAACTCTGAAAGGTCGATACTTAGTAATAGAATCATACTAACACCCGAAGGGATTTACATCACGACATTATTACACAACGGAAGTCTAGCAAAACAAACTTAAAACCAAAATGTCAATTTATCAAATTCTTAAGTTACAAACCACACTAAGTATTTGAGTCCAAAATAGTCTAAACCTATTACATGTCTTGCAAAATACCCCACAAAAAATCTGCGATCAACTTTGACCCGGATATTCACTCCTTGTTTCCTCTGCATTCCTCTACCCCAACCCACTGAGCTCGTTTAGCTCACCCCACATTTTTCACATATTTTCACAGGATTGCTAATTAACTAAGAGGTTTTTAGCACAAAAACTACATTATCAAGCATGAAACATATTTCCCTCTAGAGGACTAAGTTCCTCCAATCGACAAGTTTTTGCATGTCTCAAAAACTTTACAACTGATTTTCATGTCCATAAATTTAAAGCATATTTATATTCACAATGGTTTGAACCTGACATTTCTAAATATTAATGCAATTTTAACTACAGTTCCTCAATCCTACACATTAGCTTGAACTGGTGCTAGTAAAAAATAGTTGGATAATTAAAGGGGAATTCTATGTTGAATAATGAGCATAATAATTACTTTGGTTACTGGTGATTCTAAATGAAAAGACTGACAAAACATTGAGACATAATAAAGTTTAAGGACTAAACAAAATCTCTGAGAGCTGCTAGTGTCTTTATCCTACTAGTTATTGGCGCTTCCACAAGATTTAGAAACTCCAAAGACATTTAGTATACATCAAAGACTAATACATGATACACCAATCACTTTCCAGCACCCCATTATGCATTATTGGAATCTTTCCAAAACAAATAGTACTAACAAATCAATGATGCCCTGCATTTGGCAAGGTTGAGATCAAAGTCAGAGAAGAAAGAGACACTCCAATTGCTTTATTGAGAAACAGCTCGCTCGGAAAATGTAGCTTTAACGATAGAAGGTGCGCATGTTTATGAGTTGTAGTCAATCAGGAAATAATGTAGGAGAAAAATAGTTTAATTTGTTCGAAATTCAAAACTGTGAAGTATGTGATATACAGGTTTATTTGGTCAATCAGTACAAAATTAGATATATTTGTTCAACCATCATAACTACTGGAGGGGAACTACAAGTTAAAAAAAAATTACAAATTAATAATAAAATTTTGCAAATAGATATTCTCCAATAAAATAGAGAAACGAAATGAGAAAAGAATGGGATTGTGCCATGCTTGTTAAATTCACTAAAACATAATACAACCGGGATCTTCCACCATGCAAATTACCTAAGTGTTAATTAAAGAGCGATCGAGCTTTTTGGTATGCGTCTTTTGAGTTTTGTAAAATGGTAACCACGTTCTATGTACTACATATTAACTTCTTAATCAGTCCTTGAACTATATAAATTGATTTCTCGCCATCATGTTTGCTTAAATTCATATGCAAAGATCAAAACTTAGAGATAAGAACCATATAGTTAGAAAAGAGGATAATTCATTAATAACACCAACTACAAGCTCTGTTAAACATGATCGGATGCAAAAACGGAATAAAGCCACAAAAGGGACTACTGATTTTATCTTTCAGCCAAAAAAAAAAAAAAAAGTATGCAATTGTAAACTGTTTTTAATCACAAGCAACCAAATCAAAAACAGAGCTAAAAAGGATCACATGTCCTAGCATGAGATGATTTTTAAAAAAAAAAAAAAAATTCAGTCCGTCCTGCAATAAACATGTTTTCCCATTTATGAGGAACAAATTCATAGTTCAGCATTCATTTTATGCATCAAAAAGATTCTGAAACCCCAAGAGAAATTACATGCTTTTTTTTATAAGAAACAAAATTTATATTAAAAGTGATCAGTACAAAATACAAAGGGACGAGGAGTCCCGAATACAAACTTGAAACAACAAAGCACAGCCCCAATCTCTACTAATATCATAAACAAACAGATTCTTAAAACCTTATGATTTCAGACCACCAAGCTACTCTAAACTTAACTTTGTACCACATCTCCTCTAAAGACTCCTCTCTACCTTCAAAAGTTCTTCTGTTTCTTTCTAATCATAAAGACCAAAACATTACATGGACTATCACATTCCAAAACACCTTACTCCTCGAATTATTAATAATACTACCATCAGAAAATAATAATGCAATTGAAAATGAAAAGCTAACATCATGTTTTTCAAAGTAATTAAGCATATGATAGCTGATAGGCTAAAAAGCACAGACATCCATTATTTTCAGGCACTATCGCATTCATTTTCGGTATCTCTAATCTTGCAGAAATGCATTTCAAAAATGCATGTATAGTATGTTTATTTCTCCACTCTAATGACCCAAATTCCTAACCATGTTAGTGATGCCAATTTTCTACCTCATCTCAATAAAAACAACCTAGCTTTACCATTTTATGTCCTACTGCTGTTCCTGACACATTTATTTCAAGAATCTATATATTTGCATGTGCATCAGAATATCCTAGTCCATTAGTATAAATGATTCTATAGATTTTAGGAAGGGGATTACACAGAACTTATCAAAGATAAGAAGGAAAATGGGAGGAAATAAAAATGGCAGTCAGATGAAGTATAAACCTGATGATAGCCGGGTGTCAAGTTGTGGATAACCTGAAACACGGTGGGGCAACCCTCCATTGGCGACATGGGTATGTGATCCTGCCACCTGCAATGCCGACAATCACACTCTTAGAAAAGAAACGAAATGCAAAAAGGCACAAAAATTTGCATACAAATCCTAATCTAACAAATTAATCAGCATAATTGACCTGGTAAAAGAGCCACTAAGCAATACCCTCCTTCCTCCATAAGGCCAGACAAATCGAGTAGGTACTTTTACCGTCCGAGCTTATTCGTACCACTATCCGTACTGCGAACATATCTCCTTGCAATGGTAATTTGAGTTATGTATTTTACTACCCAGAAACACCCAAACCAATCTACAAGTCTTTTCTAACACTAACTAATGAATCAAAGTTTCAGGTTCTATCCAAATCACTTGAGTGCATTCAACAAAATCTTTTTACAGGAATAAGTCGAGAAAATAACTATACTTGGGATCCTCCACAAATGAAGCAGAGGACCCCCTTCTATAACTCACTCATGGAAACCCAAACGATTTAAAATTGCTAAGCACTACAAACCCAACACCGAATAAATTGAAGCCCCAATCCAAGATTTTTGCAATAACCAACCGAAACCCGGACCAATACTAAAACTCAGCTGCTTTTTCAATAGAAATGAGAATAGAATCCCACAGATTATCAACTGGACTGCAATTTGAGCACCGATCTGGGATGATATCTCAGCTTATTCAATCGATGTCAACAGCGGAAACCCCTAAAGCAGGAATTTTACTAAATCTTTTTATGTGGGCTGTGCAAAATTGTAATCAAATTTGACGTGAAATGCTTTCGGACAAAAGGACAAGGTGGGAGGGGACGGGCACGAGAAAGAGAAAGATGATCCTAAATTAGAGTGCGAGAGAATCTGCCACAAATGGGAATCGAGAGGGATCTCTTGGAGCTCTGAGCAACTTAATCAGATTAGAATCGAGAGAGAGGTATCTTTCATTGATTCATCAATAGCAAAAGGAGGCTTTTGTCATGTGAATAACGACAAATTGTAAGGTGAAAAAGAGATTTTGGGATAAAAAAAAAAAAAAAAAAAAAGTTAATGACAATTTGGCCTCTAACTTTGCTTAATCGCCAAATACACAGTTCAGATTTTCTTTTGTTTTTCTTTTCCTTCATCATAGTCGAACGTGTTAAAATCATTGCTCTGAAAAGTGTTAGGTACTAGTCGGGAAGACTAGAGGTTAGCGCCTAGGCGGAGCCTAGACGGGGTTAGGTGTAACTTGGACAGAGTTAGGCGGGGTCCAGTCAAAAAAATAACGTAGGCGAAAAATGGGGGTATAGCGCATAGGAGATGACTAATCAGGGATTTTTACTCTACCCTGTTTTCTTCTTTCATATTTTTCTTCTTTGCCTTTTTTTTTTTTTTTGAGTACAATGGGAATAACTTATACATGCTCTCTAAATCAATAAAAATAAATACCCTCTAAATAGGAGTGGCAGTGGGGCGGGCGGGGCGGGAACGGGTATGCCAATTTGTATTTTCTATAATTTAAATAATATTTTTAATTTCTAATTTATATATTTTAACAAAAACATATATATTTTGTTAAATTTATGTGTTAGATTTATTAACACTTTTAGAAATTATCATCAAGTGTACTAAAAAAATGAATACTATATGATAAGTTTTTTAGAAAATAATATTTTATATATATACAATATAAAATATACTTAATATATAATTTTATATATAAAGCGAGGGCATGGCGGCGTGACTTAAACCTATATCCTGACCGGTGACCCATTGACATAACTACAGCGGGGATTCCCCATTGGGCTTGGGGCGGGACGGGTACCCGAATGGGTGGTTTTTGAGGTATTTTGCCATCTCTACGTCTAAATTATGGGTGTCAATTCTTGATACGACATGATAGCACGATACGAAAATAATAGATTAGTGCTTAGCTTTGTCGTGTTTGTGTCCTATCATGTCGACATGATAAGGACATGAAAATTTCGTGTCGTGTTCGTGTAAACACGATAAAAAATAATGAGATAGAATGTTAACATGTCAACGACATGATAGTGCCACGATAAGAACATGATAATTTCACGTTTACTTTTTAGTGACAGGATAGTAACACCATAATGACATGTTTACCTGTAGTGACACGATAACCTGATATTTTTGTATGTTTGTATCGTGTATTATTATGACATATCATGTAATTTGCTATCGTGTATTAACTTGTAAATTAATATTTTTTATTTTTTACATATCGTGTCAAATCGTGTCGTATCGTGTCAACACGAAAAATTTTGTACTCGTGTTCGTGTTCGTGTATGAATAACACCTTATGGTGTCGTGTTCATGTTTGACCTTATCGTGTCGATACGAAACATGATATTGTGACCTGTTTTGACACCCCTACTCTAAATCTATAAAATTATATTAATGATAAATTTTCTATGTTTCCATCTGGGTTCAATCCTCACTAGGGATGGTCGTGGAGAGTACTTGAAGACTCATGCCCACCTCGCCATCCCATGGGGGTGGGAATGGGGCAAGACGAGTTAACCCGTGTAGAATAAAAAATATATTATTATATCATAAAATACACAATAATTCAAACGAATATGAAAAAATTATCCAAAAAAAAAGAAAAATAAATTAATATGAACTTGTAGTATATTTTAAGCTTATTTATAAGTTTTTTCATCTCGTGTGTTATTTTATTAATGCATATTATTTATAAAAATTATCATTATCAAACGTATATATGTTAGATGTATAAGTACATAAGAATTACATTATCGTACATATTATATATGTAAACATATACTAAATTAAATATATTTAAAAAAATAAAATATTAGGCGGGGCGGGCACCCGCGGGGTGGAAGTTATACCCATGTTGCCCCGCCCGCCCGCCACGTTAAAGTTAGGGTGGATCGGTCGCAGTCGTGCCAAAATTGTCATCCATAATCCCCATCATCCACCTTTCAGGATTGTGCTAAAAAAATTATAATTTCTTTATTCCATCTTCAGTTAAATGTCTTTAATTTCATCTCATATTTCCCTCAATACTAACTAAATAATAAACAAATGCTTAATTAAATCTAAATATAATTAATACAATAATTCTAATAGTACTAAGAAGATATATTGATTTCTTGTCACAGTTGACTTATATTTAGCAGGTTGAGGTTGAGACTTTAACATAGACTATATCTTTAATTTTTAGTCCATTTTTCTTAATGGGTCCAATTTCCTTGATTTTCTCCAACAGCTTCATTTCCTCCAAATAAGATTTTTATTCTCTTTCTTCTTTGAAGTTTGACAAATGACTCTTATTTACAGTCATATGTCTAGAATAGTCATTGTCCATGTATCGAGTTCTTTGACACTCGGCCTATCCAAAGTGAACCTCGTCATCTTGTTCTTTGGCCATGAGACATATGAGAACATCTCAGTATCAGATGAGTAGTCAGTTTCACTATTGCCTATTCGCCTGACTCGTCTGTTTTCTTTTCTTTTGAGGTTTCTGCTTCAACAAGCATAGTCTTTCTTAATTTCTTTCTCTATTCCCTCAAGACTTTTTTTCCTTCATCATTCTTGTACTTGTTGGCAGCTGGGTGTGGGCAATCACCTGCATAATGTCCAGGTTGTCTACTGTTACAACAGATATCTTATATATGCTTGGTTGGCTTCTCTTTTTTGCCTTTGTTAGGTGCGAGAATGTCTTCTAAAAGTCTCGATTTCTTCTTTTGGAAGTTTTTATAAAACTTGTTGAAGCTTACGATCATAAAGGCAAGTTCTTCCTTGTCAACTAATTCGTTTGACTCAGTGACTTTTAGTCTCCGCAACCAAGACAATTGTTTTTGGTATATCTATATTTTCTTGTTTTTTCTTTTTTTTTATCTCAAATTCATAAGCTTTAAGATATGAGAATATCTCATGTTTTTGACAGTTTAGTGAGATCTACATAGTAGCTTATTGTAATCACTTTCATTAACCATTCTGAGGGTAATTCTCTCAGAACTTTCATACACATTTTATTTTATGTATATTCTTTTCCAAGTGCAGATAGCTCGTTTATGATTTCTGTAAATATGGCATCCATGACTCTTCTGGTTTCGTTTTGAAATTTTCATAATTTTGAACTGCAACAATTAACTAGCTTTCATTTATTTGTTCAGATCATCACAAATCATAGCTAATTTGTTCTATATTTCATTAGTCGTTTTGCATGACTTGACTTTGTTGAACATGGAATTATCCAATATTTTATAAATATCCCTAGAGCGTAAATATTTTAGAACTAACAACTCTGATACCATTCGTAGAACCCAAAAAGGTGACAATGTTAAATTCTAGAGGGGGAATCGAATAGACTTTAACAAATTTTGCGAATTAAGCTCAGAGTAAATGAAAATAGTTATATCCTTTAAGCAACAGATGAGTCATGTGAAACTTGAGTCTTAGCTGACAGATGAGTTAAAGTTTGACATGAGAGTTAAGCACTCAATAGATTACTTTACAGTATTGTTGATATATTAACTCAGATGGGTAAGTGTGAACTCTTCTCTAAATTCGATTTTCAAGTTCTGAGTGAAAGGCTTACACCTTTTTAAAACTCTGTTTTTAACACAAAAAGTTTGATTATGTGATTTTAATGCCAGAAGAATATGAAAGTAGTAATAACGTAAAGTGCATAAATTTAAATGACATAATATTTTATAGTGGTTCTAATATGAGGCAATCCTTCTAATCTACTCTTTCTCCTATATCCAAGAGGAATTTACTATGTATTTAAGTTTGTACAACACTCTCCCAATATAAAGTACAACAATCTTCTTGCAGCTTTTACACACACAACCCACGCCTGTAACTAAACAACTTTACAAGATTTGATCATTCACCTTCTTGTTACTTGTTTGTTGAACTTGGCAAGACTTGATCACACAACCCTTCGCTTCACGGTTCATAAGAATCTTTCCACCAATCCTTCACTTCAAGGAAAGATGAATACCGTTGGTTTTCTTTAAATTAGTTTTCATCTTCAACTGGTTTCACCATCGTCCCCAACCATCATCTTATTCACTTTTTAAATTTTTCTTCCTTTCTGTAGCTAAAAACATCACTTTTTCGATTCTCCAATATGCCATAGATGGCGGGTGGGAAGAGAGCCCCCAATTGGACGATGAAGAAGGCAAGCTTGGTGGGGAAATGATTGGGAATCGGGATAGGGACGGAGTGTTGATTTATTTTTCTAATTTTTATAAATAAATCATTTTTTGGAAAATTTGTTAAATTATTTAATATTTAATCTATTTTATTTCATTTAGATTGAATTAAATATATATTAAGTATTTGTATATGATTCTTTAAATAATTGTGTTTTTAAAAATTAAGAAGTATTTTATATCTATGATATAAAATTTAATAATATTATTATTATATTAAAATATTTTATGTCATTATAATATTTTAATTTTATTAAAATTGTTCTTACTTTAAAGTGATTTTTCTAAAGTATTTATGCATTTTAAAATTAAGAATTTAACAATATTATGTAAAATATATTGGTAGTTGAAATTAATATTTTATATAATTTAAATATTTTGTCTAATTATGATGGCATGTTAGATTTGTTCTTATTCTTTTTCCATTCATTTTGCTCACTTGCCAAGTGTACTTCCAAAAAGGATGCCATCTAATTTATTTAGACTGAAAATTAAGAGCATGCATTGTTGTATTTCCATACCCCAATTTTCGTTGTTATACTGTTCTAGGAAGTGAGATTGTGTTTGTTAACTTTACTTTCTATTGGGATTTGGCACTATTGGCATTTTGAATTTCCCCTGAAATTGTCACTGTAGCGAGAAAATGAGCTATTTTCCTATAAAGTCTGACACATGTAGCTGAACTTAGCCTACCTTTTCTAAAAGTCGTCTTTGTAGTCTTTCCTATCCATCAAATGCCTTATTAAAAAATTGGGTAGAACTAATAAGAGAGTCTTAGAAAATGGTACATGATGTCAAAAGGGAAAGTATTGAGAATCGTGTGATAAATAATACATAATTTTTATATACCAAAAGCAATTAGAAATTGAAAAATAAATATACAACCAAACGCATTTTCACTTGTATTGCAAAAATCGATGTCAGAATTACAAAAAAAAATACATCAACCAAACATAATTTTATTTTCAAACCTACATTGAAATTCAAATTCAGACAACAAACCAAACATATTTTTATTTTTTACACGAAAACCCATAATTTCTGAAAATTCATTTTCCAACACTAGAAATCGAAAATTGGACTTAGAAACACATCCATAGATACCCTAAGTTTCAGAAAGGAAATCCATGTAAGCACAGTTGGTCACATTGACGTATTATTAGCGGTGACTCGAACAAAGCTCTAAATATTTTCCTCTAAAGGGTTGAATTAAAAATAAAAAATAAAAACTTAGGACCAAGTGTTCAAGTACATTCATGTCGAGGGCTACAAAAGAAAAAAAAAGAATTTGTTTTCATTCTTTGTTTGTTTTATACTACTCAATGTGATATTTTTCAATCTCTCTCTCTCTCTCTCTCTCTCTCTCTCTCTCTATATATATATATATATATATATATATATATATTAGCAGAAGTCGAAATAAAAAATTTCCCGCTCTTTTTACTTCTTATATTAGGAAAATATTGTAAATGGTATTCCTACATTATATATGTATATAAATTAGAAAAATATTATAAATGGTATTAATTAGGAAAAATATTATAAATGGTATTCCAATTTTATTTTATATATGTATAAAAATTAGAGTCTAAAACAAAAAAACTCCCGCTATTTTTATTTCTTATATTCTGTAATATATTAATTTAGAAAAATATTGTAAATGGTATCTCGTGAGGCAGGATTTTTCAATCGCATACGGCACGATTGCGGGTATTACTTTCTTATTCGATATAATTTTTAAATATTCCGATAATTTATTCTTATATTTACTATTTTATTTTGCGATTCGAATTATGTTAATGGATTTAGCATCGGTTATCTATTTAATCTTAATGATCTTTGAAAACTATCTACTACTAAATTAAAAATACAATACATTTGTCTTGAAAGATCATTTAGTAAACATTATATTTTCGAAACAATAATACTTGAGGTTTACCTAATGTAAGATACAACTTTTTTTTTGAAATAGCTAGTGTCTCATACTTGATTTTGTCAACTTACTTATTACTTGATTTAACTAATTTATACTTGGAATTATTTTTTTAGGGTGTTTGTTAATGACACTTATTTTCACTTCTTTAACCATTGTCGATTTCTTTCGACTTTTAATGCGGGCTTTCAACCGGTTCAACTTGTTCTTGAGCGACTAGCTAATAAAACTCTTTTAGCATAATATATTTATTTTTATTTTAAAATTTCGAAATTTAAAATTTATATATTTCAAAATAATTTTATAATTTAATTAATTGCTTGGCTGGTATTTTTGACTTGTACTATTTTGACTATTTTACCGCGTCACTTTGACGGGTAAATATTAATAATAAATATATTTTTCATTTAATTTCATTTTATTTATTACTTGTGATCATGATCATTTATTAATTCTATTTCACATTAATGATCACTTGATTGATCATTATTCTTATTTGTGTATTTATTAGTCACCTTAGAATTCTAAGAGACTACTTATTTTAGAGACTTATACCTTATAGAAATAAGAATTTGATTTAGAATAAGTGATCAAGAGACTTATAAGGGATCAAGAAAATCACTATATATTTTGGAGATTGATATTATTCATCTATTATCATCAATTTTGGGACAAAAAAAAATATGGATACCACAAGAATCATAGGGGTGGACGACCAAGGTGGGATTTTTAGTGTAGAAATACCATCCAACTCTTGTACACATACACCTTATATTATACATCTTGTGTATAATTATACCACATTACAAGCCTTCTACACTTTATCTTATACCATAATTTTATATCATTAAAATTCCCTAACTTATTTTATTCCCCAACATATTCTATTCTTCCAACATTCTTCTTATTTCTATCAATATTCCAATTTGACTCATACCTTTGACTACCAAGTTGTCCCCATGCAAGAGGCCAACTTGCAAGACTTGAAAAAAATTCTCTCTCCTCTTTGGACGGCCAATTAGGCCAAAAATGTAGCAAAAATTTCATTCCATTCCTCTTCACAAAATCACTTCAAGCCTTGTGATCCTCTAACTTCTCTCTAACATTCTCTTCCTTCTCTCTAACTCATTTATTCTTCTTCCAACAATTAACAAGAAAAATACAAGAAACCCCTCTTCTACTTACAAAACAATTCGAACACCCCTCTACACAAGGTGAGAAATTTTGTTCTTCAATTCATCTTGATATCATCTAGCTCATCATCTTTCCTTCTTAACTTAAGTTCAATTTTGATTTTTGGAGGTACACTTAGAAGACTACTTGCATGGAGTCCTTCAAGCATTGTGATCATCTTAGAAGACATCAAGTTGAGAGAATTGGACTATAAGGTAAGAATTGTGATTTCTAGTACATTTTCTCCTTCTCCTTCTATTTTCCAAATTTTGATACTCCATTTTCATTTTTGGAGTTTTAGGGGCTGACATTGAGAGTTATACTTGAGGGTGTCTAACATTTTTCATTTTGAAGCCATTACTAGCTAGTCACATTTTAACTACTACACAAGGTAAGTGTAGTTTGTACCAATTTCTTCATCTCTTTCTTCTTCTTCTTAATTCTAACCTCATTTTCTAACTCCTATATTTTTTTGATATTCCTTGACTTGGGGCTGACCTAAGTCACTTCTACATCAAGAGTGATTTATTCTATTTTTCACCAACAAATTCATTTTTAAGGTGGGTGGACAAATCCTTTCAACTTCTAGGTATTTTTATTTAAATGCATGTAGTATTTTAGTTTGGAGCACTTTAGATATATATAATATGTATTGCATGTCAATGTCAAGTATCAAGTTGGAAAAATTCTCAAGTATGGCTCAAAAATGCTATTTATTGAAAAATAGGTGCATGCATGTACACTTTATTGTTGTATTTGATGAATTTTTGGATGAAATGGACATGCATGTGTATGATCCTTGAATTCCATGTTTTATGTGACTTCTAACCTGGACAAGTCGAGCATAATTGATTAAATTTTAATTTTTGGACTTAAAATGCAAAATTGGTAAATTGGTGGACTTAATTGCAAGAAAATAAAATTTAAGGGACCCTCTGTAATTTCGAGTTTTGGGACTGTAATTTTCGAGTTTTCGAGTTCCCCAAATGAATGATGACGCCCTGGGAACGGGTACCCTCTCCCGAATTACCACCGCCTCCTCCACGAGCCGCAGGAGATAAACCGCTTGACCGCACAGCCCTACAACAAATCTTGGTTTTCATGAGGCAACAAGCGAGCCTCAACAGGGTGTTCCCGATTCGCCCGAGAGGCGAACGATCGCACGTTGGAGCGATTCCTACGGTTCGACCCACCGGCTTTCTTAGGAGAGCGGATGACCTAAACGAGGAATGGATTAAGAAGGTCGGAGAATATCTTCAACGCTCTCCAATATTCGGGATGAGCAAAAAGTCACACTCGCCGTATTTGGTTTGGAATCGGTTGCTAGAGATCGGTGGAGAGCGAGTTGAGAGAAAGTGGGAGCAGGGCCGAAGTAGCGAACATGGGGAAATTTCTGGTTGAATTCAATGAAAGTACATTCCACAAAGGTTGTGAAAGAGGCACTGTCATAACCCGAAACTTTTCATATTTATTTACATGATTTATATCATTCATAAACATAATTACATGCATCTTAATATTTCATATTGACATTAGAATATATGAATAATCTTGTTATGTCATTTTTAGCTTAATTATGCTAGGTTACTACTTGTGCACTATTTAAAAAAATCGGGTAATAAATATTTTAAGCTTTATTTTATTACATCAATTGATTTATTTAAGTGTATAAAGTACATATATATATTGAGTATATATTTTTAAATATATGTATATGTAATTAATTATTAATCATAAGTTGAGGGGTCAACATGCACTTTAAACACACTTTAGGGGCTAAAGTGCAATTTTTAGAAAATTTGCATTATTGTTGTCTTAGTAAGACTAAATGGCAGCCATGTTATCATCATTGAGGGTCTGGAAGTTCAAAGGAAATAAGGAAAAATCAAAACAAATCAAAGAGAGAAAGGAGAAAGGAAGAAAACTTACGTAAGCTTATTTTTCATCAAAAATTCAAGATTCTTCCAACTTGTCTCTTGATTTTGTTTAGAAAAATAATCTTTCATACACCTCTTTGGTTAAGAAAGATATATCCTCAACTAATTGGTAAGTATATTTAGGTTTTGTTAATTTTTGTAATATAAATATTTGATAGTACATATAGTCATAGTTATTAATTTTTGCTCCTTTAATCTTTCAATACATATAATATAATGGTTAGATCTTAAATATATGTTCATAAGAGTGTTTATATATGAGTTTAGTTTATATTTTTGAGCTTTGAGAAGTTAAAAATCGGATTAAGGGTTTGTAAACAATAAAGAACAAGATAAACACAAAGTTGTCAAAGTATAAAAATCTGTTTTGTTATCCTGTAGAGAAGGCTGCATTTGAAGGTCTAAAATAATGATTTTTAATTATTTGAAGGCATGGTTATATTTTTATACATGTTAGTTAATTGTGGTAATAATTTGGGAGTGATTGAATACATTAAGAGGTGTGAAATTTACATGAACTTTAAGGTGACAACATGATCCCCTGTTTCTGTCCAGCAGCAGTTTTCTTCTGTATTGCTCCATTTCGACCGATTTGCTTTCCGAATTTGGAGTTTTGTAAAACATGAAAGTTGTAGAAAATTGAATTATCTTTTCAGTTCAACTTGAATCATCTTAATATCATTTTTGTACAGAAAGTTATGTTGAAAATACTGAAGGCTGCTAGAGTGAAATTTTCAGACGTTTTAGTTGAATATTTTCTAAGCTTTGTTAATTGTGATTAGTTAAAATGCATACATGGCATACATACATGACTTCATTAGTACTTAGTATATGATATTAAATTTGGTTATGCATTTTTGATATATTTATAGGTCAAAATCTCGATAAAGAAGCGAATAAGGTTGATTAGACGAATCGGGATAAGGACTTCACCTTGTGAGTATAATCTTGTAATTTGTTATTTGACTCTTATGTGATTGTATGATTGATGTTTTTGAATGAATTCCATATGTGTCGATTTTTGTGAATATGAATCCATTGTATTCTTAATGTGAATTATATGGTTGTTGTGAAGCCCTCGATTTTTATTCGAACATGTACTTGTATCACGTATCGTCTTTGTACTATTTGACAATTCTCGCGTCGCTTTGACGGGTAAATATTAATGATAAATATATTTTGCATTTAATTCTTTTAATTTCTATTTGTGATCATAATCATTTATTAATTTTAATTCGCATTTATGATCACTTGGTTGATCATCATTATTATTATTGGTGTATTATTAGTCACCTTAGAATTTTAAGAGACTATTTATTTTAGGGATTATAATTTATAGAATTAAGAATTCGATTTAGATTAAGTGATCATGAGACTTATAAGTGATCAAGGACATCACTAATTATTTTGGAGATTGATATTTATTCATCTATTATCATCAATTTTGGAAAGAAAAAAATATATGGAATTACCAAAATACCCTTAGGGGGACGGCATTGGTGTATTTTTTTGGTGTAGAAATATCTCTCAACTCTTGTACATGTACACCTTGTGTATTCCTCTTGTGTATTTATACACCATTAATTCAAACCTACATCTTAAATTAATCCCACCATTTCAATCATCCAATTGGTCAAACAAGACCAAATTAAAAATTTCCCTAAGCTTAGCATTTTGGCCCATTGTCCCTAATAAAGATACCTAAATATTACTTTCTTCCCAATTCCCTCAATTATTACTCTAACTTATCATTTAATCAAAACAAAACAAAATTTTTATTCTTCCCATTTCATTTCACCAACACCAAATTTCTTCTAAGTCTTGAAATTCCTCTTACCTCTCTCTAAAAATCCTCCTACATCTCTCTACCTATTCTTCATCTTCTTCACTAACACTTAACCAAAACTTCAAGAATTCATCTCCCATTTTCTTCAAAAATTCGAACCATATACACTACACAAGGTAAGAAATTTTCTTCTTCAATCTATTCTTATACCTTCTAGCTCACCTCTTTCACCTTCTAAATTAAGTTTGATTTTTGAATTTGAGGTATACCTAGAAGACCTTTGAAGAAGTTAAGAGACTAGTCATCTTGAAGAAAAATTGTGAAGAAGTTGACTATAAGGTAAGAAATGGAATTTTTAGTACACTTTCTTCTTCTCTTTCTATTTTCCAAATTTTTACACTCCATTTTCATTTTTGGAGTTTTAGGGCTGACCTTGGTGGTTGACATTAAGGGTGACCAAAACCTTATACTTGAAGCCATTACTAGTCACATTTTACTCACTACACAAGGTAAGTGTAGTATTTCCAATTTTCTCACTATCTTCTTCTTTTCCCTAAATTTTTAACCACATTCTTATAACTCCTATATTTTTTGATATTCCTTGACTTAGGGGCTGACCTAAGTCATTCCTTCACCGAGAGAGATTTATCCCATTTTCACCAACAAACCGATCTTTAAGGTGGGTGGAAAAATCCTTTCAACTTCTAGGTGTTTTAATTCATGAAAATGCATGTAGTATTTTGTTATTGAGCATTTGAGATATATATTATGTATTGCATGCTATTTTCTTGTATCAAGTTGAAAAATTTCTCAAGTGTTGCTCAAAATGCGATTTACCGAAAATTAGGACATACATGTACACTTTATTGTCATATTTGATAAATTCTTGTATGAGATGGATATGTATGTTTATGACTCTTGAAATATATGTTTTGAATGACCTATAACCTGGACAAGTCGAGCATAATTGGTTAAATTTCGATTTTTGGACTTAAAATGCAAAAATGGAAAGTTGGTGGACTTAAGTGCAAGAAAATAAAACTTAAGGGACCTCCTGTAAATTTCGATTTTTGGGACTGTACTCAGGTTCAAAAATGTTGTTTTGACATTTTAATAAATTTTTAAGAGTTTTTAGATAAATAAAATCAACCCTCAAAAGCCCAAGGACTAGATTGTAAAATTTGAGAAGTTTAAGGGCTATTTTGCAAATTTCGAAACTGTACCAGATCCTAAATTTAAAATTTGAAATTTTAACTCTTAAGGGACTGGAAATAACATATTTTATGTGTATTCCAAAAATCCAAGTGTTTAGAGCTTGGAAAGTAATTTTATAAAACTTGAGGGACCAAATTGTAAAAGATTAAACTTGAGGACCCAAATGAAATTTCCAGGACTTATACAGCCCATGTACCTGGAAATACTAATTTACCTATAACATAATTATATTTTGGACCCAAGGTTCAAATTTCATAACAATTGGACCCCTAAAAGCCTTAAAGGCAATTATTTCAAAATGGGACAAAAATGAGATTTTCAAAAGTTAAGGGACCTATACTTATGACGTTTTAAAACTGTTTTTGTTCCAATATCCCACTAACCTTAGTGACATTTTCCAACTGGAATCACATTAAAAGCCCTCCCGGTTTGTGAGTTCCGATTATTTTAAACTTAAGGCCCGAAATGACAATTTTAACAAATTTGGGGCCAATGTGAGAATTTTATAAAAACTCGACCTCAAAACTTTAAAAACCTGAATCTCTGAACAATTTAGAGATTTTAGGAACTGACCTCATAATTTTTCAAGGTCGGGATATTTATTTATTCAATTTTTAACCCCAAAAGTATTGGTTTTTTACAAAACGGGGCTAATTGTAAATTTTTCTTTTTATCAAGGACCTAACTTAAATTATTTTTCATTTACTAAAACAGCCCTGGACCCTCTGACTTTAATATTTAATTAAAATATTTTATTTTCTTAAAAATCCCTTGACTTATCGAATCGTCTTGACCGATTAATACCCGATCTTGGGCGATTTCCTTGTCTCGCGATTTCGAATTTATAACGGGACTTATGTTCCTCCTAATCCTTAAGATATCAAAGACTATTTATCCTCCCGATAATTATCTTCATCCCAATAACTCCACCAACGCCATAACTATCTTGTGCAAATTTTTGAGAACTTTTCATGAAGGCGCTTCCCGAATCAATAATACTCATTTTGTCTGGTTGACTACATGAACTTGTGTTTACTTTCTGCTTGAGTCAACTTGGTGTGTCGAGCTCACGTCGGAATGGATACGTCGGGGATGGAACCGGCAGCTCGGCCGCTATTCCACTCTTCCGGCCCCATCGTCCTAATCCCCAACCGAGGGACGGAGTTTGTCAAGGGAAGCGGGTCGTAGTACTTGAGGTATAATCATGATTATGACAAATCCGAGCCTTGCTAGCTCCACTGTGGATTTTGTCTTTGCCTACGGAGCGATAAGGTGACAGGTCTTGGACCATCTTGCTCGGGAGTTACAAGGAAGAACGAAGGAATCATTGTCATCGATCCACACGATTAGGAGTTAATCGGACCCGTTTGGTTGGCGCTACAAATCCACGCAACCGCTACTTGTATTGCATAGGTTGGCGCTACAAACCGCACGCAACCGCTACTTGTATTGCATAGGTTGGCGCTACAAATCCGTGCACGCAAATCGCTTACTTGTCTTGCATAGGATTGGCGTTACAAATCCGCACGCAATCCTCCCGTTTGCTTGGACCATAGTGCTGCTTGACCATGAACTGTTTTCTTAATCGTATAAGTATATTAATTAAATATATTTATCACGACGCTTGTGGGTGTGTGTGAAATCATGCATCATCTCTCATGCGTTTTCATACAACTAAATTTCTCGCATTAACTATTTATATCGCCACACTTACACACGATCACCCCATCCACGCTGAGATTTTGTCTCATTCCCTCCCCTGTTTTCTAACCTTTAGATGAAGAGTTATTTGAAGACATCGAACCTACCGCATGATTGAATCTCTATCGGCGATGTGGAGCGATATTTCCTTTTATTTTTTTTATTGTTGTTGGACTCTTCATTTTATTTTGTTTTGGTGTAAGTTAATTAAGATAATCTTTTGGGTTGTATTCGGATACTACTAGGACCTTAAGATATAATTTGTACTTGTGGTTGTTATAATTCCATTTGCATTAGACTATTTCACTTGGTGTTTTGTATCTTTGGTTTAGATTGTTGAATTACCTCTGTTTAAGTGATTGATCGTTGTCGCGTCACGTTTGGGCGTGGCGGTTATGGTATCGAGCTCGGCTAGTAAGATGGAAACTTACACCGAGGCGACCGGAGATAGGACCCTCGGATTGTGTTTGGTAGTTCGCGACTGACGACCAATTAAGTGTGAAATCAATTTCAACAATGGCATAGAACGTATTATTGATGTTTATGTTAAGTCGAATTTATACTTGGAGAATCCATAGTCATACTTGATTTGACTTAGTTGACTCTTGACTAACTTTCCTTAGTCATTCTTTTTCTTGTTCTTCCTTATCTTTTCCTTACATTCGTCTAATCCGCCTTAGTTTTGTTTGACCAGGATAGTTTCCTCTGCGCTTGGATTGGGTACCACTACTAGATGACCTAAGTTGAGTCTTGGATGAATATTTGAACTCTTTTGGGCTGTTATAGTGTTAAGATATATGGATATTCCTCTATTTGGACGTTAGGTGATTTAGAAAATCCGTGATTTAGAGATTATAATGCCTGATATGGTGAGACTCGAAGAAAATGAGGATATCTCTTGAGAAGTATATGATTTGGATGTGATATATTATGGGATCCAGACACCTAATGATATTACTTTGGGAAAATGATAGTAGGGGAATCATTAAGTATATTGATCAATGATAATACCCTCGTGTTATTCATTCTCAAGTACTTGCACAAGCTTAAGTAAGGGAATTTTACTTGTGGTTTAGGTATCACGGATAAGATACATTAAGGATGTGACTATTATATCGATCTCGACTAGATGTTACCACTAAATATCCCCTCCCGGGATAGACGAACTGTTTGATCAACTTCAAGGAGCGATGGTGTACTCGAAGTTTGATTTACAACAAGGATATTATCGATTAAAGATCCGTGAAGAGGGCGTTTCCAAAACAAAGCATTTCGGACAGGATATGGACACTACGAGTTTGTAGTGATGCCTTCGTCCGACAAATGCACCAAAGCAGCGTTTATGGATCTAATGCATCGAGTCTTTCAACCTTATTTGGATCAATTCGTAGTGATATTCATTGATGACATACTCGTATACTCTAAGTCTAAAGAGGAGCATGAGCGTCATCCGAAAATTGTTTTAGAGACACTACGAGAGCACAAGTTGTATGCCAAATTCGGCAAGTGCGAATTTTGGCTTAGTGAAGTCGCATTCTTGGGACACATAGTATCCGCACCAGGGATCGCCAGTAGATCCTTGAAGGTGGGACGGTGGTTGAATGGAAACAACCCGAGTCCGTAAAGAGATCGAAGTTTCTTAGGACTAGTGGATATTATCGAAGATTTATCCAGGATTTCTCCAAGATATAGGACCACTCACTCGACTAACCGGAAGCAAGTCAAGTTTGAGTGGAATGACAAGTGTGAGGCTAGTTTCAAGAGGTGAAGAACGACTTACTACACTCCGTCTTAGCCCTTCCAAAGGGAAGAAAACTTTGTCGTCTACGGTGACGCATCAAAGGAAGGACTAGGAGCGACTCATGCAAGAAGGAAAGGTCATTGCTTACGCATCACGGAAACTCAAACCGTATGAAGCCAATTACCCAACGCATGACTTGGAATTGGCGGCAATAGTGTTCGCGTTAAAGAAATGGAGACACTATCTCTACGGAGCAACATTCACGGTTTACCACAGATCATAAGAGCCTAAAGTATCTATTCTCTCGGAAGGAACTCAATTTGAGGCAACGGAGATGGATGGAGTTAATAGAAGATTATCACTTTGATATTCAATACCATCCCGGGAAAGCTAATGTAGTAGCCGACGCCTTGAGAACGGCGAGTATAGCTAGACTAATGATTCGAGAGTGGAGATCATTAGAAGAATTGAGCACTTGGAATCCGACAAGAACCAGACTCGAATTTCATGTGCTAATATTTGATTAAACCCGATCTACTAAACGAGATCAAAGTAACACGGGGATTGACGTGCAACTTCAAAAACTAAAAGAGAAGATACTCAAAGGAGAGAGATCGGAATTCTCGTACGGTACGGGAAGATGGGATCATCAGATTTGAATAGAATTTGTGTCCGAATGATGAGCAACTTAGGAGCGAGAATCCTCTCGAAGCACACCGTTCGAAATACACTATACATCCCGGAGGAAACAAGATGTATAAGGACTTGAAACAACATTATTCTTGGTGGGCAAACATGAAGAACCAAGTAAGCGAGGAGTTCGTTGCGAGATGCCGACTTGTCAACAAGTAAAAGTTTGAACACCAACGACCATCCGGGTTTGTTACAATAGATTGAGAATTCAGTGGAAATGGGAACACATAACGATGGACTTCGTGATGATCTACCAAGGACCAGACGAGGCGATGATGCTTTATATGGGTAGTCGTGAGACCGACTCACAAAATCGCACACTTCCTACCCATGAAGAAAACCGACGACTTGCGAAACTTGCGCAAATTTACATCCGAGAGATCATCCGATTGCATGGAGTGCCAATCGACATTGTGTCGACAGAGACCCGAGGTTTGTCTCCGGTCTCCGAAATGCTTACATGAGGAATTGGGTACCTCGCTAAGTTTCAAAGACAAGAAGACATCCCAAAGCGATGGCGATCGGAGCGAACAATTGAGACCCTGGAAGACATGTTGCGAGCTGCGCACATTGGATTTCAAGGAAGTTGGGATTCGCACTTACCATTGGCCGAGTTCGCTTATAATAATTGATTATCGAGGCCAAGATTGGGATGGCACCCTACGAAGCCTTGTATGGACGAAAGTGTAGATCCCCACTACACTTTGGGAGATTGATGACCAATGGACTCCAAAAGAGAAACGAAAGTCACCTTCGATTCCAAAGGTCGACTTAGTTCGGGAGGCCATGGAGAAGGTCAAGTTGATCAAGGAACGAATCCGCACGACTCAGCCGCCAAAAGAGTTACGCGGACAAGAGGAGAAAGGACTTGGAATTTGAAGTAGGAGATGAAGTATTTCTCGGACTCTTGCCACGGAAAGGATTGATCAATCCAAAGAAGGGAGGCAAACTAAGTCGAGAGATATATTGGACCTTACAAGATTTTGCGGAGGATCGGGAAGTTGGCCTACCGACTCGAGTTACCGACACGATGCGGGGAATGCGCGATGTATTCCATGTATCGAGATTGAAAAAGTACCAACCGGATCCCGAGCATATTATCACTCGTGATGCTCCCTCTAATGGAGAATTTATCTTACACCGGGAACCAATCAGAATCATTGACCGGCCAGATCGTCGATTGCGTGAAGAGAGATTCCAATGGTTAAAGTTGTATGGCGGAACCACAACCGAGACGAAGACGCAACATGGGAGAAGGAAGAAGACATGAGGAATCAATACCCAGAACTATTCTGAAGAGAATTTGGGGACCAAATTCTTTTAAGGAGGGGAGAATGTGAAGCCCTCGATTTTTATTCGAACATGTACTTGTATCACGTATCGTCTTTGTACTATTTGACAATTCTACCGCGTCGCTTTGACGGGTAAATATTAATGATAAATATATTTTGCATTTAATTCTTTTAATTTCTATTTGTGATCATAATCATTTATTAATTTTAATTCGCATTTATGATCACTTGATTTGATCATCATTATTATTATTGGTGTATTATTAGTCACCTTAGAATTTTAAGAGACTATTTATTTTAGGGATTATAATTTATAGAATTAAGAATTCGATTTAGATTAAGTGATCATGAGACTTATAAGTGATCAAGGACATCACTAATTATTTTGGAGATTGATATTTATTCATCTATTATCATCAATTTTGGAAAGAAAAAAATATATGGAATTACCAAAATACCCTTAGGGGACGGCATTGGTGTATTTTTTGGTGTAGAAATATCTCTCAACTCTTGTACATGTACACCTTGTGTATTCCTCTTGTGTATTTATACACCATTAATTCAAACCTACATCTTAAATTAATCCCACCATTTCAATCATCCAATTGGTCAAACAAGACCAAATTAAAAATTTCCCCTAAGCTTAGCATTTTGGCCCATTGTCCCTAATAAAGATACCTAAATATTACTTTCTTCCCCAATTCCCTCAATTATTACTCTAACTTATCATTTAATCAAAACAAAACAAAATTTTTATTCTTCCCATTTCATTTCACCAACACCAAATTTCTTCTAAGTCTTGAAATTCCTCTTACCTCTCTCTAAAAATCCTCCTACATCTCTCTACCTATTCTTCATCTTCTTCACTAACACTTAACCAAAACTTCAAGAATTCATCTCCCATTTTCTTCAAAAATTCGAACCATATACACTACACAAGGTAAGAAATTTTCTTCTTCAATCTATTCTTATACCTTCTAGCTCACCTCTTTCACCTTCTAAATTAAGTTTGATTTTTGAATTTGAGGTATACCTAGAAGACCTTTGAAGAAGTTAAGAGACTAGTCATCTTGAAGAAAAATTGTGAAGAAGTTGGACTATAAGGTAAGAAATGGAATTTTTAGTACACTTTCTTCTTCTCTTTCTATTTTCCAAATTTTTACACTCCATTTTCATTTTTGGAGTTTTAGGGGCTGACCTTGGTGGTTGACATTAAGGGTGACCAAAACCTTATACTTGGAAGCCATTACTAGTCACATTTTACTCACTACACAAGGTAAGTGTAGTATTTCCAATTTTCTCACTATCTTCTTCTTTTCCCTAAATTTTTAACCACATTCTTATAACTCCTATATTTTTTGATATTCCTTGACTTAGGGGCTGACCTAAGTCATTCCTTCACCGAGAGAGATTTATCCCATTTTCACCAACAAACCGATCTTTAAGGTGGGTGGAAAAATCCTTTCAACTTCTAGGTGTTTTAATTCATGAAAATGCATGTAGTATTTTGTTATTGAGCATTTGAGATATATATTATGTATTGCATGCTATTTTCTTGTATCAAGTTGAAAAATTTCTCAAGTGTTGCTCAAAATGCGATTTACCGAAAATTAGGACATACATGTACACTTTATTGTCATATTTGATAAATTCTTGTATGAGATGGATATGTATGTTTATGACTCTTGAAATATATGTTTTGAATGACCTATAACCTGGACAAGTCGAGCATAATTGGTTAAATTTCGATTTTTGGACTTAAAATGCAAAAATGGAAAGTTGGTGGACTTAAGTGCAAGAAAATAAAACTTAAGGGACCTCCTGTAAATTTCGATTTTGGGACTGTACTCAGGTTCAAAAATGTTGTTTTGACATTTTAATAAATTTTTAAGAGTTTTTAGATAAATAAAATCAACCCTCAAAAGCCCAAGGACTAGATTGTAAAATTTGAGAAGTTTAAGGGCTATTTTGCAAATTTCGAAACTGTACCAGATCCTAAATTTAAAATTTGAAATTTTAACTCTTAAGGGACTGGAAATAACATATTTTATGTGTATTCCAAAAATCCAAGTGTTTAGAGCTTGGAAAGTAATTTTATAAAACTTGAGGGACCAAATTGTAAAAGATTAAACTTGAGGACCCAAATGAAATTTCCAGGACTTATACAGCCCATGTACCTGGAAATACTAATTTACCTATAACATAATTATATTTTGGACCCAAGGTTCAAATTTCATAACAATTGGACCCCTAAAAGCCTTAAAGGCAATTATTTCAAAATGGGACAAAAATGAGATTTTCAAAAGTTAAGGGACCTATACTTATGACGTTTTAAAACTGTTTTTGTTCCAATATCCCACTAACCTTAGTGACATTTTCCAACTGGAATCACATTAAAAGCCCTCCCGGTTTGTGAGTTCCGATTATTTTAAACTTAAGGCCCGAAATGACAATTTTAACAAATTTGGGGCCAATGAGAGAATTTTATAAAAACTCGACCTCAAAACTTTAAAAACCTGAATCTCTGAACAATTTAGAGATTTTAGGAACTGACCTCATAATTTTTCAAGGTCGGGATATTTATTTATTCAATTTTTAACCCCAAAAGTATTGGTTTTTACAAAACGGGGCTAATTGTAAATTTTTCTTTTTATCAAGGACCTAACTTAAATTATTTTTCATTTACTAAAACAGCCCTGGACCCTCTGACTTTAATATTTAATTAAAATATTTTATTTTCTTAAAAATCCCTTGACTTATCGAATCGTCTTGACCGATTAATACCCGATCGCGGGCGATTTCCTTGTCTCGCGATTTGAATTTATAACGGGACTTATGTTCCTCCTAATCCTTAAGATATCAAAGACTATTTATCCTCCCGATAATTATCTTCATCCCAATAACTCCACCAACGCCATAACTATCTTGTGCAAATTTTTGAGAACTTTTCATGAATCGCTTCCCGAATCAATAATACTCGATTTGTCGGTTGACTACATGAACTTGTGTTTACTTTCTGCTTGAGTCAACTTGGTGTGTCGAGCTCACATCGGAATGGATACGTCGGGGGGATGGAACCAAGGCAGCTCGGCTGCTATTCCACTCTTCGGCCCCATCGCCCCTAATCCCCATGGCGAGGGACGGAGTTTGTCGAGGAAGCGGGTCGTAGTACTTGAGGTATAATCATGATTATGACAAATCCGAGCCTTGCTAGCTCCATTTGTGGATTTTGTCTTTGCCTACGGAGCGATAAGGTGACAGGTCTTGGACCATCTTGCTCGGGGAGTTACAAGGAAGAACGAAGGAATCGTTTGTCATCGATCCACACGATTAGGAGTTAATCGGACCCGTTTGGTTGGCGCTACAAATCCGTCACGCAACCGCTACTTGTATTGCATAGGTTGGCGCTACAAACCCACGCAACCGCTACTTGTATTGCATAGGTTGGCGCTACAAATCCGACGCAACCGCTACTTGTCTTGCATAGGATTGGCGTTACAAATCCGCACGCAATCCTCCTGTTTGCTTGGACCATAGTGCTGCTTGACCATGAATCATGTTTTCTTAATCGTATAAGTATATTAATTAAATATATTTATCACGACGCTTGTGGATGTGTGAAATCATGCATCATCTCTCATGCGTTTTCATACAACTAAATTTCTCGCATTAACTATTTATATCGCCACACTTACACACGATCACCCCATCCAGCTGAGATTTGTCTCATTCCCTCCTCGTTTTCTAACCTTTAGATGAAGAGTTATTTGAAGACATCGAACCTACCGCAGATTGAATCTCTATCGGCGATGTGGAGCGATATTTCCTTTTATTTTTTTATTGTTGTTGGACTCCTTCATTTTTTTATTTTTTGCTTTAAGTTAATTAAGATAATCTTTTGGGTTGTATTCGGATACTACCGGACCTTAAGATATAATTTGTACTTGTGGTTGTTATAATTCCGCCGCATTAGACTCTATTTCACTTGGTGTTTTGTATCTTTGGTTTCGATTGTTGAATTACCTCTGTTTAAGTGATTGATCGTTGTCGCGTCACGTTTGGGGCGTGACGAGTTGTTTTGGTGATATTATGATGATGTTGATATGAATGTGAGAAATGTGAAATGTATTGATGATATTGATATGGAATCGAAATATATGAAATGTATTGATGATACTGATATGGATATGAATTATGTGATATGAAATATGCATTCATCAGAGATAAAAGGATTCTGTTATGGCCACCAATATCCTTGAATCATGCGTTATAGATTTTTAGAATTTTTCGAATCTGATCACCGCACGGCCACCCCGATTCTTGGAGCTCAAATATATGTGTTATGTATTACAGAGTGCCATGGCCATATTCGTGATCACGATTTATTCTTGGATATGGATGGTCCATTACAGTAAAAGAATATGACTAAGCATATGCATTTGTGTACTTATTAATGATATAATAGAATGTGTAATGATGTGCTTGTGTTGATGATGTGCTTGTGTTGATGATGTGCTTGTGTGGTGTTAAATAACTTGTTACTTGATTATACTTATTGAGCTTGCAACTCACCAATTGCAATGTTGACTATTTTTAGATTATGTAGATGGAAGTGACATGTGAAGCTTTTGTACAAGTTGAAGCATGGATCAAGGTCGGTCGACCGATTTTCGATCCTTCTTCCTCACTCATCATTTGCATATCATCTTAGGATCTTGTTTATAAGAATGTGGTCTATAATGGTTTGTAATATAAATTATGTATGTGTGTTGAAAACCTTTTCGATTGGGAACAATGTTTGTGTTTGTACAATATATTTGCAATAATAATAAATATGCGCACTCGATAAGTAAAGCGGTTGGAATGCATTTAAGTTAGTATTTTTATTTTAAGTGTATATGTTACGGGGTAAGGGTGTTACAGGCACGCCAGGATGAATTCCATAGGTTGAGGCGGGGAACATGTCCGTAGCTCGATGAGTCCAATTTCATCGGTTGTCCAAATATGCTCTGGGGACAATCGGTCTGAGAAGAGGACAAACTGTACAAGTTCACACAAGGATCAAGCTGGAACTTCAAAAACAACTTTTGAGTTGTTGAAATGACAACCTACTCGGCCAGTAAAAGCGACTCTCCGCATTAGTCGGGATCGAATTGTATTGGACAAATTCAAAAGTAGGCCATCAAATAGTCTCAATAGGACGGTGTGGGATAGCCATCCAAGCGACTGCTAAGTTTGAAGGGACCGATTAATAAGACGGAAAAAGGAAAATGACCAAGTATAGGGAAAGCGGGTCAAATGTGTGCACATTGCCGAGAAATCGGGACATGCCGCCAATGATCACATTGGCGTAAATAGGGAAGGTGTTTGCTTGTTTGTGGTACTAATCGGCATCAATCGAAAGATTGCACTGAAGACGAAGACCAAACCAAACAGTGCGACCACGAAGGCCGGGCAATGGCCAAGGTAATTGGGCAAGGATGCCCGCTCAAGCATTTGCACTAGCGGGACAAGAGGCCGGAGGCAACGGACGTGGTGGAAGGTACGCTTCTAGTATCTAACCACTACACTAAAATACTATTTGACCCTGGATCAACGCATTCATTTGTCGCGACCGCATTTTGTTCACAAGTTGCATGCATGCATGGAACATATACCTATATGTCTAGAAGTGTCAACTCAATGGGCGCAAGCCGAATAACATATATTATCTATAATGCATGCGAAGTTAAGATTGATGAGAAAATTTCTTTTCTTTGATTTAATCTTATTACCTATATCCGAATACGACGTGATATTGGGAATGAACGGTTGTCTTGCACACCATGCACAGATGGACTGCCATCGCAAGTCCATTAAGCTATGTGAACTAGGGGTGGGCATTCGGGGTCGGGTAGTCGGGTCCCGATCGGGTCGGGTATTTTCATGAAAAAGTCGGGTATCGGTTACTTGATACCCGAGATCATAATTTCGGTCGGGTGTCGGGTAGTAAATTAAAAAACAAAATAAAAGAGGGTTAATCATGTATGGGATTTTTTCTTTCATTTTGAAGACATTAACCTTCATGTTCCTGTTCTATCCCTTTTAAATTCCACAACTTTCAACAACAAAGTGGGTAAATGCTTACATAATCAAATATAATATTTAACAATATAATGTAATAATTTCGTACAAAATTCCAGTGGGTGTTAAAGAAATGATAAAATGGAGTGTTTTTCTTGCGTATATTTTCTTTATTAATTTATGTCAACCAATGTCTCTCGCATCACAGATCTTCATTCTCCGTAAAGCTTGGTGGGCTTGGATGCTTGCAGTGGGTAAAAACAAAGAAAACCGCTTCCATCTTCAAAAAAAGAAAATTCCATACAACAGCAGTGGCGCAATTCATGAAAACCCGATACCCGATATGTCCGGTGGTAACCAACCTTGAATACCGATATTTTGAAAATGGTCGGGTAGCAAAATTTGCTACCCGATAAATCGGGTACCCGACCCGATCTACCCGAACCCGAGCTACCCGACCCGATGCCCGCCCCTAATGTGAACCCAGAAAGCCCGAAGTGGAAATTTCGGGAAGGGCACGAGTTAAGATTGCCCCAATAATTTCAGCAATGAAAGCGATCACTAGAGGGGCACAAGGGTACTTGGCGTTTGTAATTAACAAACCCAAGGTTGAGACACAAATTAACCAAGTACCTATAGTATCGGAATACACTGATGTATTTCCACAAGAACTCACCACCTGCCCCACCACGGATAGGGAAGTAGAGTTCACCATCGGTATTAAGGAACCGCCACAATTGCCAAAATGCCGTATAGAATGGCTCCTCTTGAGTTATAAGAGTTGAAGACTCAATTCAAGGTGATGGATGTGGGATTTATCCGACCAAGTACGTCTCCATGGGGAGCACCGATACTGTTTGTCAAGAAGAAGGATGGCATATTAAGACTGTATATAGATTATCGCGGTCTTAATAGCGTGACCATCAAGAACAAATATCCCCTTCCGAAGATAGACGAACCGTTTGATCAACTTCAAGGAGCAACGGTGTACTCGAAGTTTGATTTACAACAAGGTTATTACCAACTGAAGATCCGCGAAGAAGACATCTCCAAAACCGCATTTCAAACCAAATATGGACACTACGAGTTTGTAGTGATGCCTTTCGGTCTAACGAACGCACCAACAAAAGTATTTATGGATCGATGCATCAAGTCTTTCAACCTTATTTGGATCAATTCGTAGTGATATTCATTGATGACATACTCGTATACTTTAAGTCAGAGAAGAGCATGAACATCATCGAAAAATTGTTTTGGAGACACTACGAGAGCATAAATTGTATGCCAAATTCAGCAAGTGCGAATTTTGGCTTAGTGAAGTCGCATTCTTGGGACACATAGATCCAAACCTTTGGGATCGCCGTAGTCCTTGAAGGTATGCATAGGACAATGGTTGAATGGAAAAAAAAGTCAGAACGGAGATCGAAGTTTCTTAGGACTAGCTGAATATTATCGAAGATTTATCCAGGATTTCTCCAAGATAGCCGGACCACTCACTCGACTAACCCAGAAGCAGGTCAAGTTTGAGTGGAATGACAAGTGCGAGGCTAGTTTCCAAGAGCTGAAGAAGCGACTTACTAAGGCTCCAGTCTTAGCCCTTCCAAAGGGAACATAAAACTTTGTCGTCCACAGTGATGCATCAAAGGAATGACTATGAGCAGTGCTCATGCAGGAAGGAAAGGTCATCGCTTATGCATCACGAAAGCTCAAGCCGTATAAAGCCAATTACCCAACGCATGACTTGGAATTGGCAGCGATAGTGTTCGCGTTAAAGAAATGGAGACACTATCTCTACGGAGCAACATTCACGGTTTTCACAGACCACAAGAGCTTGAAGTATCTATTCTCTCAGAAAGACCTCAATCTGAGTCAACGGAGATGGATGGAGTTGATTGAGGACTATCACTTTGATATACAATACCATCCCGGGAAAGCTAACGTAGTAGCTGACGCCTTGAGTAGAAAGGCGAGCTTAGCCAGACTTATGATTCGAGAGTGGGAATCATTAGAAGAGCTGAGCAATTGGAATCCGACGAGAACCAATACTCAGATTTCATGTGCTAACATTTCGGTTAAACCCGATCTATTTGAATGAGATCAAGGAAGACGGGGGGACAGATGTGCATCTTCAAAAACTGAAGAAGATACTTAAAGGAGAGAGATCGAATTCTCGGTGCATGAAGATGGGATTATCGATTCAAATCGAGTTTGTGTACCGAGTGACGAGCAGATTAGGAATAGAATCCTAGCAGAGGCACACCGTTCGAAATACACTATACACCCGGGAGAAAACAAGATATATAAGGACTTGAAACATAATTATTGGTGGGTAAACATGAAGAACCAAGTAGCGGAGTTCGTTGCGAGATGTTTGACTTGTCAACGAGTAAAAGCAGAACACCAACGACCATCTGGTTTACTACAACCGTTGAGAATTCCCAAGTGGAAATGGGAACACATAACGATGGACTTCATGACGGATTACCAAGGGCCAAAGGAGGCCATGATGCCATATGGGTAGTCGAGACCGACTCACAAAATCGCACACTTTTTACCCATTAAGAAAAGCGATAGCTTGCGGAGAACCTTGCATGATTTATACCCGAGAGATTATTCGACTGCATGGAGTACCAGTCGACATTGTATCAGACAGAGACCCAAGATTTGTCTCCAGATTTTGGAAGTGCTTGCACGAGGAATTGGGTACCTCGCTAAGTTTCAAAGACAACAAAGACATCCACAAACCGATGGGACGATGCATGCGAACGATTCAAATCCTGGAAGATATGTTGCGAGCCCGCACGCGTTGGATTTCAAGGAAGTTGGGATTCGCATTTACCATTGGCCGAGTTCGCCACAATAACTGCTATCGGCTACGATTGAGATGGCACCCTACGAGGCACTATATGGGCGAAATGCATCCCCACTACATCGGGAGATTGATGACCAATTGACTCCAAAAGAGAAACGAAAGTCGCCTCGATTCCAAAGGTCGGCTTAGTTCATAAGGCCATGGAGAAGGTCAAGTGATCAAGGAATGGATCCGCATATGCTCAGAGCCGCCAAAAGAGTTACGCGGACAAGAGAAGAAAGGATTTGGAATTTGAAGCGGAGATGAAGTATTTTTCGAGGCTCTCACCACGGAAAGGATTGATCAATCGAAGAAAGGAGGCAAGTTAAGTCCGAGATATGTTGGACCTTACGAGATTTTGCGGAGGATCGGGAAGTTAGCCTACCGACTCGAGTTACCGCACAATATGCGGGAATGCACGATGTATTCCACGACGAGATTGAAGAAGTATCAACCATATCCCCGAGCATATCATCACTCGTGATACTCCTCCTACGATGGAAAATTTATCCAACATCGAGAAGCCGATCCGGATCATTGACGGCCAGATACATCGATTGCGTAAGAGAGAGATTCCGATGGTTAAAGTGGTGTGGCGAGAACCACAACCGAGACGAAGACGCAACGTGGGAAATGGAAGACATGAGGAATCGATGGCGGAGTTATTCTGAAGAGAATTTGGGGACCAAATTCTTTTAAGGAGGGGAGGATGTGAAGCCCCCGATTTTTCCGAGCGTATAATTGATCCTTTTATCGTCTATGTATATTATCGACTATTTTACCGCGTCACTTTGACGGGTAAATATTAATAATAAATATATTTTTGCATTTAATTTCATTTGATTTATTACTTATGATCATAATCATTTATTAATTCTATTTCACATTAATGATCACTTGATTGATCATTATTATTATTTGTGTATTTATTAGTCACCTTAGAATTTTAAGAGACTATTTATTTTGGAGACTTATACCTTATAGAATTAAGAATTTGATTTAGAATAAGTGATCATGAGACTTATAAGTGATCAAGGAAATCACTAATTATTTTGGAGATTGATATTATTCATCTATTATCATCAAATTTGGGACAAAAAAATATGAAAATACCACAATTGCCCTTAAGTGGACGGCAATGATGATGTATTTGGTGTAGAAATACCACCCAACTCTTTTACATATACACCTTATGTTAGTCATCTTGTGTATAATTACACCACTTATTCAAACATTATACACATTATCTTATACATCAAATTTTTAATATTATTTTCCCCAACTTATTTCCACTCACCCAACATTCATTCCTTACCCATCCTTTGCCCATAACTTTGACTTCCCTTTTGTCTCCATGCAAGAGACAAATTACAAGACACAAAAAATTGAACAAAAATGCCCCCCCTCTCACCAAAGTGGAAGACCATATTGGCCAAAAATGAACAAAATTTTATTCATTTCACCAACTCATTTTAATCTTCAAACTAATCTCTTCATTCTCTCTAAACAATCTCCTCCATCTCTCTCTACAGTTCCTTCATATCTTCAAATCTTCAAAAACAATTCCTTCATATCTTCAAACCTTCAAGAACAATTTCTTCACATCTTCAAATCTTCAAGAACACACCCTTCACATCTTCGAACATTCCTTCATATCTTCAAGAACACACTCTTCATATCTTCAAACATGCTTCACATCTTCAAGAACATCTTCTTCATATCATCAAACACCTCCTCTTTCTTCAAACACTTAACAAAAAACACAAACATTCTTCCTACTTATTCATAGAATTCGAACCCCCCTCTCTCCAAGGTAAGAAATTTTATTCTTCAATTCAACTTGATATCCTATAACTCATCACCTTCTCTTCTTAACTTAAGTTTAATTTTGACTTTTGGAGGTACACATATGAGCCTACATAAGGACATGCATGCATGGTGGTCACCTTAGAAGACTTGAAGAGAAATCTTTAGAGAATTTGGACTATAATGTAAGATTTGGACACTAGAGCCCTTTTCTCTTCTTCTTCCTATATTCTTCAAATTTTAACACCCCTTTTTCATTTTTGAGAAATAGGGGCTGGCCTTAAGTGGTTTTGAGGGTGAGCCAAAACTTCCAACTTTGAAGCTTCAACTAGTTCCATTTCATCTACTACACAAGGTAAAGTGTAGTATTTCCAATTTTCTCACCTTCTTCTTTTTCTCCTTAATATGTCACTCATTTTTCTAACTCTTAATTTTTGATACTTCTTGACTTAGGGGCTGACCTAAGTGACTTCATATCAAGTTGTGAAATTTATCCTTTTTTTCACAACTCTCCAATTTTAAGGTGGGTGGAAAAATCTTTCCAACTTCTAGGTGTTTTCTTGTTAAATGCATGTAGTATTTTGTTAATGAGCACTTGAGATATATATATATATTATGTATTGCATGTTAAATTCTTGTATCAAGTTGTGAAAATTTCTCAAGTGTTGCTAAAAAATGCTATTTATTGAAATTTAGGTGCATACATGTACAATTTATTGTTCTATTTGATGAATTCTTGTATGAAATGGACATTCATGTGTATGATCCTTGAAATCCAAATTTTGTATGACTTATAACCTGGACAAGTCGAGCATAATTGATTAAATTTCAATTTTTGGACTTAAAATGCAAAAATAGAAAGTTGGTGGACTTAATTGTAAGAAAATAAAACTTAAGGGACCTCTCTATAATTTTCAAATTTTGGGACTGTACTCAGGTTCAAAAATTATGTTTGGATATTTTAATAAAGTTTTAAGAGTTGTAAGATAAATAAAATCAACCTTTAAAAGCCCAAGGACTAGATTGTAAAATTTTAGAAGTTTAAGGGCTACATTGCAATTTTTAAAACTGTACCAGACCCTAATTTTAAAATTTGAAATTTTAACTCTTAAGGGACAGGAAATAACATATTTTAAGTGTATTCCAAAAATCCAAGTGTTTAGAGCTTGGAAAGTAATTTTATAAAAATTGAGTGACCAAATTATAAAAGATTAAACTTGAGGACCCAAATGAAATTTCTAGGACTTATACAGCCCATGTACCTGGAAATATTAATTTAACTATAACATAATTATATTTTGGACCCAAGGTTCAACTTTCATAACAATTGGACCCCTAAAAGCCTTAAAGGCAATTATTTCAAAATGGGACAAAAATGAGATTTTCAAAACTTAAGTGACCTATACTTATTTTTTTTAAAACCGTTTTTGTCCCAATATCCCACTTACCTTAGTGCCATTTTCCAACTGGAATCACATTAAAATCCCTTCCGGTTTGTGAGTTCCAATTATTTTAAACTTAGGGCCCGAATGATAATTTTAACAAATTTGGGGCCAATGTTAGAATTTTATAAAAAATCGACCTCAAAACTTTGAAAACCTGAATCTCTGAATAATTTAGAGAATTTAGGAACTGACCTCATAATTTTTCAAGGTCGGGACATTTAATTATTTAATTTTTAACCCCAAAAGTATTGGTTTTTACAAAACGGGGCTAATTGTAAATTTTCTTTTTAACAAGGACCTAACTCAAATTATTTTTCTTTTACAGAAACAGCCCTGGAACCTCTGACTTTAATAATTTATTAAAATATTTTATTTTCTCAAAATCCCTTGACTCATCTGATCGTCTTGACCGATTAATACACGATCGCGGGGCGACTTGCTCGTCTTGCGATTTCGAATCTATAACGGGACTTATGTTTTAACCTAATCTTTCGAGATATCGAAGATTGCTTATCCTCTCGATAATCATCTTCATCCAAATAACTCCACCAACACCATAATTGTCACCGCAATTTTTGAAAATTTTCTGAATCGCTTCTTGAATCAATAATACTCGATTGCCTGGTTGACTACGAACTTATATTTACTTTCCTCGCTCGAGTCAACTTGGTGTGTCGAGCTCACATCGGAATGAACGTCGGGGATGGGCAAGGCGGCTCGGCTGCTATTCCACTCTCGGCCCCATCGCCCTAATCCCGCAACCGAGGGACGGAGTTTGTCCGAGGGAAGCGGGTCGTAGTATTGAGGTACAAGGAAGAACGAAGGAATCATTTTGCCATCGATCCACACGATTCGGGAGTTAATCGGACCCGTTTGGTTGGCGCTACAAATGCATGCGGAACCGCTTACTTGTATTGCATTGGTTGGCACTATAAACCCGACGCAACCATTACTTGTCTTGCATAGGATTGACGCTACAAACCGTATGCAATCCTACTGTCTTGCTCGAATCACATAGTGCATGTGTGACCACGAATCTGTTTCTTAAATCGTATAAATATATTTATCACGACGCTTGTGGATGTGTGTGTGGAATCATGCATCATATCTCACGCATTTTCATACAACTGTCTTCTCGAATTAGCTATATATATCGCCACACTTGCACACGATCACCCCATCCACTGAGATTTTTATTTCATCCTCTCCTGTTTTCTAACCTTTACATGAGGACTATGTTGAAGAAGTCGATCCGGCCACAATCTGATTACCCTTGCTCTGCCTGTTGGACTTGCTTTCTATTACTGTTGATGTTGTTGGACTTATTTCTTTTACTTTTGTTGTTGTTGGACTCCTTTATTCTGTTTTCATGTTGGATACTTAAGGGCGTAGGACCCTTTGACATTTAAGATTTGGATATTGTGTACTTTACGTTTTAGTTTTTGGCCTGTAAACTTATTTAGGTTATTGTGTCGGATGTATTTGGATCTTGTTAGACTTTAAGTTGTAATTCGTACTTATGTTTATTTTATTTCCGTTGCTTTAGACTCTGTTTCACTTGGGATTATGTTGTATCATTTGTTGCAGATGTTGGGTTTATTTTGTTTAAGTGGTTGATCGTCGTTGCGCCCCGTGGGGCGTGACAATCCAACTCTTGTACACATACACTTTATATTATACATATTGTGATCCTCTCACTTCTCTCTAACATTCTCTTCATTCTCTCTAACTCATTTCTTCCTCTTCCAACACTTAACAAGAAAAATACAAGAAACCCTCTTCTACTTACAAAAAATTCGAACACCCCTCTACACAAGGTAAGAAATTTTGTTCTTCAATTCATCTTGATATCCTCTAGCTCACCATCTTCCCTTCTTAACTTAAGTTCAATTTTGATTTTTGGAGGTACACTTAGAAGACTACTTGGAGACCTTCAAGCATTGTGATCATCTTAGAAGACCTCAAGTTGAGAGAATTGGACTATAAGGTAAGAATTGGGATTTCTAATACATTTTCTCCTTCTCCTTCTATTTTCCAAATTTTGATACTCCATTTTCATTTTTGGAGTTTCAGGGGCTGACCTTGAGAGTTATACTTGAGGGTGTCCAATATTTTTCATTTTGAAGCCATTACTAGCTAGTCACATTTTAACTACTACACAAGGTAAGTGTAGTTTGTACCAATTTATTCATCTCTTTCTTCTTCTTCTTCTTAATTTTAACCTTATTTTCTAACTCCTATATTTTTTTGATATTCCTTGACTTAGGGGCTGACCTAAGTCACTTCTACATCAAGAGTGATTTATTCCATTTTTCACCAACAAATTCATTTTTAAGGTGGGTGGACAAATCCTTTCAACTTCTAGGTATTTTTATTTAAATGCATGTAGTATTTTAGTTTGGAGCACTTGAGATATATATAATATGTATTGCATGTCAATTTCAAGTATCAAGTTGAAAAAAATTCTCAAGTATGACTCAAAAATGCTATTTATTGAAAAATAGGCGCATGCATGTACACTTTATTGTTGTATTTGATGAATTCTTGTATGAAATGGACATGCATGTGTATGATCCTTGAATTCCATGTTTTATGTGACTTCTAACCTGGACAAGTCGAGCATAATTGATTAAATTTCAATTTTTGGACTTAAAATGCAAAATTGGTAAATTGGTGGACTTAATTGCAAGAAAATAAAATTTAAGGGACCCCTCTATAATTTTCGAGTTTTTGGGACTGTACTCAGGTTTAAAAATGATGTTTGGACATTTTAATAAAGTTTTAAGAGTTTTGAGATAAATAAAATCATCCTTTAAAAGCCCAAGGACTAGATTGTAAAAATTTAGAAGTTTAAGGGCTACATTGCAATTTTGAAAACTGTACCAGCCCCTTATTTTGAAATTTGAAATTTTTAGAGGTTGGAAAGTAATTTTATAAAAATTGAGGGACTAAATTGTAAAAGATTAAACTTGAGGACCCAAATGAAATTTCAGGACTTAAACAGTCCATGTACCTGGAAATACTAATTTAACTATAATTTAATGATATTTTGGACCCAAGGTACAAATTTCATAACAATTGGACCCCTAAAAGCCTTAAAGGCAATTATTTTAAAATGGGACAAAAATGAGATTTGCAAAAGTTAAAGGACCTACACTTATTTCTTTTTTAAAACTGTTTTTGTCCCAATATACCACTAAACTTAGTGACATTTTACAACTAGAATCATGTTAAAAGCCCTTCCGGTTTGTGAGTTCCGATTATTTCAAACTTAGGGCCCGAAATGATAATTTTAACAATTTTGTGGCCAATATGAGAATTTTTTAAAAACTCGACCTCAAAACTTTAAAAACCTGATTCTCTGAACAATTTAGAGAATTTAGGAACTGACCTTATAATTTTATGAGGTCGGGACATTTATTTATTCAATTTTTAACCCCAAAAGTATTGGTTTTTATAAAAGCGGGCTCATTGTAAATTTTCTTTTTAACAATGACCTAACTCAAATTATTTTTCTTTTAAAGAAACAGCCTTGGACCCTCGACTTATAATAATTATTTAAAAGATTTTATTTTCTTAAAACCCCTTGACTTATCGGATCGTTTTGACCGACTAATACGCGATCACGGGCGACTTTTTCGTCTTGCGGTTCGGAATCTATAAGGACTTATGTCCCACCTAATTCTTCAACATATCGAAGATTACTTATCCTCTCGATAATTATCTTCATCCAAATAACTCCACCGATTGCCATAATTGCCACATGCGATTTTGAAAACTTTTTGAATCTGTTTTCACTGAATCAATAATACTCATTTGCTGGTTGACTTCACGAACTTGTACTTAATTTCTGCTGAGTCAACTTGGTGTGTCAAGCTCTCACGATCGGAATGGATACGTCGGGGGATGGGAAGGCGGCTCGGCCGCTATTCCACTCTCTCGGCCCCATCGCCCTAATCCCGCAATCGGGGACGGAGTTTGTCCGAGGAAGCGGGTCGTAGTACTTGAGGTATAATCATGATTATGACAATCGTGCCTAGCTAGCTCTACAGTGGATTTGTCTTTTGCCATGGAGCGATAAGGTGACAAGTCTTGGACCATCTTGCTCGGGAGTTACAAGGAAGAACGAAGGAAATTGTCGATCCACACGATTCTGGAGTTAATCGCACCCGTTTGGTTGGCGCTACAAATCCGTGCACGCAACCACTACTTGTATTGCATTGGTTGGCGCTACAAACCGACGCGCAACCATTACTTGTCTTGCATAGGATTGGCACTACAAACCGCACGCAATTCTCATGTCTTGCTTGAACCACATAATACCCGTGTGACCACGAACTATTTCTTAAATTTGTATAAGTATATTACTTAATATATATATTTATCACGACGCTTGTGGATTGCGTGTGAAGTCACGCATCATAACTCACGCATTTTTCATACAACAGTTTTCTTGCATTAACTATATATTGCCACACTTGCACACGATCACCCCATCCACTGAGATTTTTGTCTCATCCCCTCCTATTTTCTAACGGCTAGATGGGGACTATGTTGAAGATGTCGAACCGGCCACAGACTGATTACCCTCGCCACGCCTGTCAAACTTGCGTCTTTTTACTGATGATTGTACTTATATCATGTTCTTCAGCTAATGTTGGACTCCCATTTATCCTGCTACTCTTTCTCTCTTTGACTGTAATTTAAGGGCGTAGGACCCTTTGACATTTAAGTTTATGTTTAGATGTGTACTTTGGATATTTTGGATTGTAAGCTTAATTTGGGTACTTCGGTTGGGTTGTATTTGTAATTTGTACCGTACTTGTAGTTTATTTCCGTTGCTACTTAGCCTACTTGACTCTGTTTTCGTTTGGGGTTACGTTATCATTTGTCTAGACTGTTTGGTTTATTTCTGTTTAAGTTTTGGATCGTCGTCGCGTCCCCGTCCTGGGCGTGACAGTATTCCAATTTTATATATAAATTAGGAAAATATTATAAATGATATTCCTATTTTATATGTATAAAAATTAGTAAAATTTTATAAATGGTATTCCTACTTTATACCAAAAGTGAGTACGTACTATGAATTCTGTCTATATATATTATTCATATTTTAAAAATTATATAGTCTTTGACTATAAGTAATTAATTAATTAATATTATAAATAGCATTATTATTATTATTACTATGATTACTACGATTTTGTACATCATTTCTATTCATATATGTTATACTTTGTTTCAATGGTGAACGTTACTTTTTTGTATACTATAATATTTATCAAGTTTTAAATACTAAATGACTATTCAAACTTTCCTAAATTGTTCAATCATAGTTAAAATAGATGAATTACATTCGGCATAATATTTATAGGAATGTTTTATGTATCTTTTACCATTGAAGTATCTTTTACCATTGAATTAACAATGAATTTTGTGTTCAGAGATTTTTTTGTCAGCTTATTATATATACTAAATCCTCTTATATTTATAATACTTAAATTGCTTTAGAGATACACTTCGATGTTGTTGCATAACCACCAAATATGGCTTTATCTTCACGTTCCCCTATTACCGTCTTCATCAAATGTCCGCCAACATTGTGATATTGAACTTGGATTATGCACTAAACAATAGTTTTTATATAAATTGTATTGTAGATCTGTACGGATGTTAATTGGTGAGTTTAATAAAAAAATATTTGTTTCTTTTTTCAATTATTCCCGATAGTTTGTTGTATTTTTTTAAGTTCTATTTTGAATTGTGATTTGTTTATTTTTTATTATTCCTTATACTAACTCTTTGATTATGTGAAATTAATTAAAAATTAAACACGTTGATCCCTTGTAGAATTTCTTCTTTTTGTGTTGATTAATCTATAGAAATACTGGCTTTTTACGTTATTTTTTAGTACGGCTTTTTACATAATTTAGTTAGTGATGGAAAAAAAATATTTCAGAATTGAAAAATAGTTAAATAAATACTTAGTGATAAACCTAATATTTACCTTGTTAGATGCCCATGAGGATGATAATTTAAATTAAATACCGGCTCGGTGATTAGTTTTATAATTTTGATTTTTCCCTATTATTTTTGTAAGGAATTTTATTGGAATAGCTTATTATATTGTTCCATTAGAAATTCATTACAAAACTCAACTAAATATGTTGTCATGTCATTATCTCTTCAAAATTGTAGTTACATTAATTTTTTTTTTTTTGTGTCGTCTTCCATCAAAGTTTGCACTTTTTAATGGTTTTACACCATTAAATTGTGATCTGCATAATGTGAATGGACACACTTGGAAGGTCAAAATGATCAACCCTTATGGCACATTCTCGCTTTTACGGATGGATGGAGCAAATTAAGTACATGATAACACAATTCCACATGGTGAATTGTTGGTTTTCTCTTATCATGCCAACCATATTTTTATATGTCAATATTTTCTAATGATGATGCATGTGAAAGAATCGATGTGTACCCAACTATACATGTTTTTATATTAGTTCGGGTAATTTATTATAGTTTAAATCATATAGATGATATTTTGTTTAATTATAAATTAATTGATTTAATTAATATGTATGCAACATGCAACAATGATTCGATGATGATGACATTGGGGTGGAGGTTGTTGAGAATCCGACTTTTCAATTGATTCTCTCATAGCCACGGATAGAGAAACACCGCTTGGTGAGTATTTACTCTTAAATATATATATATATATATATATATATATATATATGTGGGTTTATGATTCCTTGAGTTTATTCACCAAAGTGAGATTTTTTTGATCAACAATCTATACCTATGAAGTGTTGGAATGGTTTTATCAATGGTACACACAAAGAACAAAATCATGCAATTATAAGGTATAATGGAAGAAAATTTGCATCGGATTAAAACAAGAGAAATCCAGGATTTTCATGCAACATGATTGCAAAACTTTTCGGAAGAAAACAACGTCGGTGAAGGTTTTGGGTTTGGGTTCGAACAAGCGCAAAACAAAAACAAAATGCTAGCATGAATTATTCCTTTGTTTTGGGTTTGCGTTTGGTTACGGACAAGCGCAAAACAATAAATTATGCTTCTTTTTATTTATTCCTTATATTTATGTTATATTTAATTTTTTATGTTATACTTTGTGTTTTGTTTATTTTGAATTACGCTCATTTTGAAAATCAATATTCAAATTGAGATGGATATGATAATTGATAATATCTTAGAAACAACAAAATTATGTAATCTCTCTATAATGTATCATAGCATCAATTGTTCGATAGACACGATACTTCTTCTAAAAGAGATTATTGAATTTGATTTTACAACTCAACCATTTGGCTTATGGATTAACAATTAACTAATTAGTATATCAAATAAATTTGAATATCAAAGTAATAATGGTGGTGAATTAGTATTAAGTTTTTTCCTACTAACAACATATTAACCATACAATAACATTTTAGTATTTGATATAATTTAGGGTGATTTAATTGAAAGTGAAATAAAAAAATACAAGATACAAAATAAGATAGACAAATTTCGACCAATCGGTGAGAAAATTCTCCTAACCAACACATGTTTTGAATTACCCAAAGTTAGCGTGTTTTTTTTAAGTCAATGACAATATTCTTTGTAACGGAATAATTTATTGGCTAATTAGTTTTTCTCGCCCATTTTCACTTGTTAAATTTATAAATTATTTTCTTGCAAAATCTAACGGTATTGCATTACATATTAAATAAAAATCCTAAACATTAATTGATATTAATATATATCTAATATCCTAAAAACATAAAAGAAATCAAATCCTACACAATCTATTATTCAACAAATCGCCTCGATTTCTTGCCAATTCAATCTTCATATAATCAATCAATTTAGCCAAATTATAGGAAAATAAATTCTTGAAATAAAATTATAAAAAAATGTGTAATTAGTATGTAATGTGGAACAATAAAAAACTCACGAATCAGTATCGCGGAATGGATGTGTAATTATAAAAAAAATGTGTATGTTTACTATAAAAATTCTGTACATATAGCTTTGTAATTATGTAACATGTGAATATTATATGCTTAGAGAGTGTGTGTGTAATTAGTATTAATGAAATGTGGGTATAGTGTCTCGAATTTGTGTATTTATTATGAAAAATATGTATCACATATAGCTTCACGTACATATGTGTGTTTAGTTAATATTAATGTAATGCGCGTATAGTGTCTCTAATCTGTGTATTTATTATGAAACATGTGTATCACCTATAATATATCAAAAATAGCTTCTGTACATATGTGTATTTAGTTATTATTAATGAAATGTGCGTATAGTGTCCTGAATCTGTGTGTTTAGTATGAAAAATGTGTATCACCTATAATATATCAAAAATAGCTTCTGTACATATGTGTGTTTAGTTAGTATTAATGAAATGTGCGTATAGTGTCTCGAATTTGTGTATTTAGTATGAAATATATGTATCACATATAACTTCGTACATATGTGTGTTTAGTTAGTATTAATGAAATGTCGTATAGTGTCTCCAATTTGTGTATTTAGTATACAAAAAAGTTATTCTCTAAATACGTTTTTGCCTAATTACAATGCATGTAATATATGTTTAGAGTATTAATTATGTACACAAAAGGCATTAAATATGTGTATTTATACGACAAATATTGGTGAGTTCGATTTTGACCGTGCGTTCATGTTCTATTAATATGAATTTACACGATACATTAAAAATCGTGTAAATAGTATTCAAAATTTGTTGTTTTAATATGTAAATATTGTGTTTTTGCGGATCAAGATCCAGTTACACAATTCACGTTGGTCGAGGCTCGAAATCTGCTTTGGATCAACTAAATATTGGATCCCGAGAGGTTGAACAAGAAAAAAATTCCTCGTGCCAACATGCATTTCCGTACATTGGAGGCTGAAATACAATTTTATAAGGATTATAGTTTGTGTAGTGGCTTCGACGTTAGAAGAAGCACTACAAAGAAATTCAAGAACGAGGATATTCACGTGCAATACGTGGTTTGCAATAGAGAGGGCTACAAGAACTCTAAAAAACCCATACCTGGTGAGGTATCTGAGCATGAAGGTAGCGTCCCAAAACAGGGGGCACGGAAGAGGGCCTCGAACCGAGTTGGGTGCAACGCACCCTGTATTTTTTAATACACTAGCGCCGGTTCATATAAGGTAAAAACCTCGTGAGGAAAGACACACTCATCCAATGACAATTGACAAACACAAGTAATTCTTGAAAGTGAATAGGAACCTAAACTTGCCACCAACAATTTATCATAAATTGCACAAGGGCAAACATTGGGAGTGCAAAACAACATGAGTTGTATAGAGAAATGGCGGCGTGTTACCATTTTTCAGTTATACGGATCAACGACAATACAAACGAGATGTCATACACAATAAAGGTAGAAAGTGTGGTGTTTGAAGTGACAAAATGCAAGATGGATGCATCACCAAATGTAGTTGCAAATTGTTTGAACAAATGCGACTCTGTGTCGACATATATTTGTAATACTCAAGGATTGCGATGAAATTCCATCTCCATATTTGGCAAAGACGTTGGATGAAAGCAACCTCGTTTAATTCACATTCTAAGAATGGACACATGTACCAATGTCCGGAGGGATAGAGGCTAAAGAACATTAAAACCCCGGGGCGGATTTTCACAGTGCATCGGTCTTGCGCTTGAGGGGATATTGAAAAATTGTCAAGACTATCTCGTATCATATCGAACGAGAAAGCTAAGCTATTAGAGGAACAACACGAAACTACGATTGCCCAACAAATAATCGATGTAATGAAAACCTATTGTGGCTCAACATCACGAGTTACACATTTCCGTGTTACCCTTTGAAGCAAGCAAGAACAAAGGGAGTGGTAGTCATCAAAGCAGGCTCCAAAGCCAAAGAGAAAAAGGCATAAAAGCAAGCACAAAATGAAAAGAAAATGTGGGGCATGCGGTGAGGTTGCGACACATAACAACGAGACATGCCCGACCCGCACTAGCGCCTCCCCGAGCGCTATGTGTATTTGTCACATTGTTCAATTTTTAGTGTAATGTATACGATTGGCAATTTATGAGTTGTTTACATAATTCGCACATAAACATACAATATCGCAACTTATTTACACATTATCTCGTGTTTTACCTATACATAGTTCTTCAATGACAACATCGGGATGAATAAACGTATGTTTTGGAATTATGTGTTTTTAGATGTAGAATTATGTGTTTTTAGTTATGTAATAATGTTTGTTTAGTAATAGCACATAATGTTTTTTTTGTTATTTTGTGCGAGCATGTATATTTGTTTTGGAATCATGTGTATTTAGCTATAGAATAATGTGTGTTTTAGTTATATAATAATGTGTATATAGTTTTGGGTTAATGGACAATTAGTTGTATGTTTTTGTAAATAATTGATTCTATATTTTCGTAGGTTTTGTTTTAGCAATATATCACGGTGTTTAAAAATACATATTCTTATACGTAAATTATACAAATTTCTATAACTACTTATACAATATTATTGACAATGCATATAAAACACATTGGATATATACATTGTATCGGTTTACACATAATCTTATGCCTAAATATACAAAATTGCATAACTACATAACCAAACAACGTGGCCTATTTAATCAGTACATAATTATGTGCCTAAGCACACACAATGTAGATTAATTTGTATAATAACATTCCGACCATATGTACGTGAAAAATGCAAAGTTATATGGATTAAAAAGAAAACACCCCATGTCCGAACCATTCATATCCACAATTCAACAAACCATCTAGGTCATATACAAATGGCTCCCAAAGACAACACACACCAAAGATAGTAAACTAACTATACAAAAAGATGAGGACAAATCGCATACTATATTGTCTATTAAAAACAAAACTACAATACTATCTTCCCCGTCCAAAACTTTCTCGGCTTCTTCCAAACATCTATCCTTTAGCTCATTGCTATGGTGGAGGATTATTGCGGTGAGTACTTCGTGCGTAAGTTAGGCAGTTGAGACGTATTATTCTTCTCCAAACCACAATCCCATCCATTGGTGCCACCGCCCATGTAGCTCTCCATATGCCTCATGGCATATATACCACAATAATATATCCATGTTTTTTGGCATTTAGTTGCTAAAACAAAACCTAGAAAAAATAGAACCAATTATTTACAAAAATATACAACTAATGTCCATTATCGAAAACTATATACACATTATTATATACCTAAACACACATTATTCTATAGCTAAATACACATGATTCCAAAATAAATATACATGCACAAAATAACAACAAACATTGTGCTATTACTAAACAAACATTATTACATAACTAAAATTACACATTAGTCAGATTCACTCAAAGAATTGGAAATCATAGAAAGTTTGGCCTTTCTCCACTTCTTTGCACTTCTATGATGAAAATAGAACATCTCAGCAACACAATCAAAAAGAGGACAAGTAATAAAGTTAATTATTTAAATACAGAACAAAATATTATAATTATAACGAAAAGAAGTAAAGAACTCAAAATTGAATGTAAAACACAGGGGATGACAAAAGAATTAGTATGTGTTATCCATGTGATGCAACTCACCCTGTGGTGAGGTTTCATAATTCTCTCATTTCCTATACCCAAACGACAATGGAATTTGTTTTCCAAGCAATCAATTTTGCACCCCAAATCCACCTCATAATCAGGGAAAATTGCATTATCCCTTTTGATGTTAAAACTTTGGGAGTACTTCCTCTCATCATAAATTGTCTTCCCCCTCAATGAGATACACAACCCACCAAATTACCCTACTTTAGTTCAAACAACAAAATCTAATAGATAACAACAATAAAACAATTAAATGTTTTGGTAATCCAACAAAAGGCTAAGCACACCCAAATGATTCTGCAAAGTAAGGTGCCGTAGACAACACGATATAAAGTAGACAGATTGAAAATGCAATTTTCCAAAACAATCAAAATAACATCATATATTGTTCTCCAACTTCTTCTAGAGGCTTATCTGCTTACCTTCTTATGGTATCATCATTTTATTTCGTTTTTGCACCAAACCTTTTTGCAACAATGTCAATTAAGAAATTGAGTAATAAAAACTAAAATAAAATATACATTCGGTTGCTAATTACATCTCATTCAACAATCTCCAAACACAAATTTACAGAGTAAAAACTAATTTGACCTAGAAAAGAATTACAAATCCCAAACAAGAATTAAAACCCACATAATATATATAAACAAATAAGAACAATAGAAATCGATAATAAAAACCCAAATTGGAACCCTAACATCAAGGAACATCAAAATCAAAAAGAAACAAAAATCACAGAAAACTTACAATGTTTTGTGCGAGACCGACCGTGATGAAGATAGGAAGAAGATTCGTGTCAGTTGTTTGAAATTTTAACAGATGGAGCCCGACCGTGATGAAGAGAGTAAGAAGATTCGGTACAGTGGTTTGAAAAGTTCACAGATGGAACGATGGGAGCATGAGGGAGATGAAGAGAGAAGAACAAACGTGTATTTTGAAAAGAGGGAGAAAAAAAATCATGGGATATAATAATCAAATTCAATTACCAAATTCGAAAATTAGGGATTTACAATTATATCCTTTGAATTAAAAGACATATTACTTTCCTACCCCCGCTTGCCACCACCATGACTAAAATAGATGGGTAAAATTTAGACCATTGATTATTAAATCAAATGGTCAGACGTGGTCTCATGTTCTTACCTAAAGACCCTGGTCTCATTTGATCATATCCCTATAAATCTAAAACTACTGATTTTAAATAATCAATAAATGAAAATATTCAAAATTAAATTTTGGAAGTTGAATATTGTTCCAACAATACGATTCTGTAACAAAAAATAGAAAACCTTGATTTTTTTCAAGATATTTATTTTGTTTAATTCATTGTGTCAATGTATCAATCAAATATCAAAAATACTAATTTAATTATAATTGTACCTATCAAATATCAAATGCTAATTTAATTATAATGACAATATTTCTTTGGTTTGAGCAAGACGTCTTAAAGAAATAACTTATATTCTATTATTCTATTATACTATATATAACTCTGTCTATATTATAAAATACAATAAAAGATTGACGTACACATTCTGAAATCAAAACATTGCTGAGTGGCTTTCTAAATAGGTCATTATCCTTTAATTAAAAAAAAAAGAGCACATTGGTTATTCTTATGATCTTTTTACAATCTACTTTTGTTTTAGTAATATATAGTTTTATAATTTAAAAATTTGTTTAAATGTGCAAACTTTGTCACTTTAAAAGATAAAAATATAGGAAAAAATAATTTAATGCTCGGACTTATATTTATTCTATAATTTCTTGGCACCAATTCTATTTGTGTTACCATCCCACATCTTACAGAAACACAGAGAAAAAGAAAATAAAAAAATATTTCAGTGAAAATCTAACACCCAAATTATTTTAAAAAATAATCTTGATATGTTATTCAAATTCATTATTATAAATGTATATAAAATACTTAATATAAGTTAATACATCCACCAAAATCTTTTTATTTGATTTTACTAAAGATAACAATTGAAAAAAGAGATAGTACGGAATACAACAGACACACGTGCAACTCAAAAAATTTGCAGTATTTATTTATATTTTTAATCGAATTTGACAATGCTATGTGATCTGATAATTAAAAATATGTTTAGGAAAAAATTGACAAAATGTTACGTTAAAAACATTAATCAATTTAGAAATTTATTTACCTTACAATAAAAGGACAACAATTTATTCAACGCGATAATTTTTCAAATTGTGTAATACTCAAAATGGACATCTATGTATTACCTTTAAGAAAAAAATCTTATTCAAATACTTACCAAAAATAAAATTCATCCGTGCATTGCATTTTTAAATAAACTTCCCAGGATAGAAATTTTCGGGTTGTGAAAATTTCCATCGTATCCTATAATTTCTTTTTATTGATGGGTCTACAACTCACGAAAACAAAGGATAGAGAATGGACATAGATGTCAATGATACAATTTCTATTCTCTGTTTGATTATATCGTCTTTATATTGATAAATTTTTAGTGTATTATTATGATATTATTGTAAAATTTGTGGTAATACAACTACAATTTATACTTTATATCTAATGATAAATAGTTTGCTATAAATTTTTATTTATGATTTTTTCTGCCATATTATTTTGAATAATATCTCAATTCAAATTTTATCAATTGATTATAGAAATTTTTATTCATTCTTCTTTAAAAGTGTATCGTCAATAGCATAAAAACTATATATTATATAGCCAACATATTCACCATCCATTCGAGCCTTTTCTCTTTCTCATTAGTCACTATAAGAAAAAAATACAATTGCACAATTAACACCCTATTATCTTGAATTATCCACACGTTAATTCTATGATATGAAACCGACCTAACATTTTTTTTTCTTACTAAGTTATACCTAGAATAAAAAATAGCAAGTTTTTGTTTAGGTGGGAAAACGTTAAGATCATCTTTATGTATTTTTATATTATACGTACGAATAAATTTATGAATTGATTGTTGATTGTTGAAATTTTGATTTATTTTAGAATAAAAACACTTGAATGATTAGTTCTCACACAATTAATTAAAGTATCGAAATCACAATAAGAAATAATAACAATAATAATAATAGCATGCATTTAATTTATTACCATCGTGTCTTTATATCATTTGTAACGTGTTGGTACTTTGTATGTTTCTTTGAAAAATTGAATTATCAAGATCCGCATCTATAGATCACCGATCGAGAAAAGTCCGAAAAACCTATAAACAAAGTGAAAAATTTGAATTGAGCATTTGAAACATATCCATTTAAAGAACTCATTTCAGTGATAAATGATATTTATTGACTATATTACTTGGCTTAAAGCTCTTCAAGCCGTCCACAATATGTTTGAGAAAAATATTGGAAATATTTGTTGAATGATGTTTTCTACAAAATATGTCAACTCGAGAAAATGCCAATGTATCAAATATAGACAAACTGTTTTTGACTAATGTTACTATATTGAATTATTAAAATTTGCTATATTTAATTGATATTTTTAATCAATTCATTTGATGTTTTCTAAAATTGAATTTGAAATTTAAGTCTATGATTCAAAATGTAAATTTCATAAATAAATTTTATTTTAATTTATTTTATATGAATATTTTATTATTAAAATAAAGTAATAAATACGATTCATGTTAATAGATAATTTCAAAGTATAAACCAATAAAATAAAATAATAATACCATGAATAATAATAAAAATAATAACACATGTGAATAATAATAAAATAATAATACACGTGCAACGCACGTGCGTGATTACTAGTTTGCTTTTATTGAAAATAAGTGGTGCCAATGAGATTTAATATGAGTAGTAAAGTTCAGTTGTAGAGAAACTCTACAATTATTCTGTGCAAGTTTCACTTATACATAAATATTTTTGTTTGTTAGTATCTTACAATAGATTATTGATAGTTTTGAAAAATACATTGCTAATGGATCAATCGTTGATGTTTTTAATATTATGAAAACTGACTAAAACAATCATCAACTATGCAAATTGTAGTAATTTTTCATCCAAATACATACTAAAACAATCATCAACTATGCAAACAGTAGTAATTTTTCATCCAAATATTTACTTAAAAAAAGATGGTTGTGTTAGTATGAAAACAATTCATACTTTGAAGTTTTTTTTTTAGTACACATTGTGGAAGTGAGATGGAGTATTGTATACATGAGATTATCTAATTACGTATTTAATAGCGCTAAGGACACATTTGCACAATCTTACAAAAAAAGGATACCTTTTACGCTCCGGGTTTTTTTTCTGGACTTTTTATGCTCCTGCATTATATTCGGATATTTTTATGCTCCCGTCAATTTTTTCGGATTTTTTGATGTTGTTTGAAGACTGTTTCAGACATGTTTCATCTAATAAAATTTCAGTGAAAAAATAATTTATGTCCCCCATTGAAAAATCAATTTTGTACTCAATTTCATAAACAATCAAGAAATACATACATAAAACAACACATATTGAAACTAAATATATTGAAAATAATACAGAAACATATATGAGTAGAAAAATAAAATTCAATTTTTTGATCTAATACGCTGAAAACGTCGAAAACAACATGGAAACAACCGAGAAAAAAAAATAGAACATTGAAAACTAGGCAAAATTGCAAAATTAGTCCTATAACTATAGGGCGATTGCAAAAAGGTCCTGTAAACATCACGTTTTGCAAAAAGGTCCTGTAACTATATAAACGTCTCAATTTTGGTCCTGCAAAATGCAAGTTTTGCAAAATAGTCCTGTAACTATATGGAAATCTCAATTTTGGTCATAATATCACTTGTAATTGAGAATTACATGTGCCGCTCACGTGACTGAAATTCGGTGAAATTAGTACCAAAATTAAGATTTTCATATAGTTACAAGACTATTTTGCAAACCGTGCATTTTGCAGGACCAAAACCGAGAGTTTGCTATAGTTACAGAACTTTTTTGCAAAATGTGATTTTTACAGGATCTTTTTGCTACCGTCTTATAATTACAGGACAAATTTTGCAATTTTACCTTGAAAACTATATAGAAACAAACCAAAAAACAACAGAAACAATATAAAAAATATCACATGAACAAAGCTACATCGAAACATTGAAAACTACATGCATTGAAACGTCCAAAACAACATAGAAACAACAAACCAGTATAAAAATAACCCAGAAAAAAAAGCGTAAAATAATATAGCGTAAAAAAATAGCAGAAACAATATATAAAATAACGCACATGAACAAAGAAGAGCGTAAAAAATAGTTAAAAGTTGTCTTGAAACGTCGAAACAACACATGTACAATATAGAAACAACCTAACAACAATACATACAACATCGAAACAAATAGGAATAACATAGACAACAATACAAAAATAAAAAAATTCGAAAAAAACGTAAAAATGACATAAAAAGATGCAAGAGCGCAAAAATGTAGAAAAAAAAAGATCATAAAATTAGTTAATTTTTTCCCGGAAAGTAGGGTAAGTCTGTCAATTACTCTATTTAATAAGGGCAGTTAAGTCATTCAAATGCCAACAAAATGAGACATAAAATCCATAACAAATATAAATTGATCAAAGCATGTCGCATATGGTTTTAACCATTTTTGGCCCTTGATCACTATAATTGAAGCCACTCCTCAGTACATCTCTCTCTCCCCCTCTTCTCTAGGGTTCATGTCTGTCTCATGTTCTAATATTTTGCCCTCTTCTGTGGATTGAGAAATGCATTCAGTTATTTCTCCTGCCATTTTTCGTTCAGTGTTTCGGGTTGGAAACGGCTGTTGGCGGTTGGGATGATGTCCGTGATGAGCACCAGCAAAATCGGCAGTGTGGAGTCGCCGTCGGGCCGGGGAAATGGCGCCGTTGGAGAAGAGCCAACCGTCGCTTCAACCAGCACCGGCGGTTTTTTCGGATGTTTGGGATTGGGTACAGTCGGGCCCACAGAAGAAGCTGCTCCGGTTTCAGTTGCAAGCGGTGGTGGATTAGAAGAAAGAAGAGTTTCTGATAATGTGAATGACCCTAGGGTTCTGAAGCTGGAGAATGAGGGACATATACTCGATGATGCCAGTGGAGGAGAAAATCAGCCTAGTTCTTCTGTTTCGAGAATGCACGGGAATAGGAAAAAGACTGGTTCGCGGAATGGGAAGCTGGACCATAAGAGAAATAGAAGCGTAGTGGAAGATTATGATTCTATTTTATCTGCATTTGATGAGTTCGCGGCCAAAGGAGAGGGTGAAGCTGTTGGATATGGGTATAAAATCGGAGATATGGTATGGGGAAAAGTTAAATCGCACCCTTGGTGGCCCGGGCAGATATATAATGAGGCGTTTGCTTCTCCATCTGTTCGGAGGAGCAAGCACGAGGGCCACCTGTTGGTGGCGTTTTTTGGGGACAGCAGCTATGGGTGGTTTGAACCGTCGGAGGAATTAATTCCATTTGAAGAGAACTTTGTGGAGAAGTCCAGGCAAACTACATCTCGGACGTTCGTAAAGGCGGTGGAGGAAGCTGTAGATGAGTTATCAAGAAGGAGTAGTTTGGGTCTGGCCTGCCGTTGTAGAAATGAGTTTAATTTCTGGCCCTCAAATGTGGAGGGATATTTTGTTGTGAATGTGGGGGATTATGAGCCAGGTGTTTATGGTTTGAGTCAGATAAGTAAATCACGAGATGGTTTTTGGCCGAGGGAGATGCTTTCTTTTGTACAGCAAATGGCATCTGAGCCCAGTAATGACCAGCACTGGACCATTGATTTTATCAAGAACAAGGCAACTGTTTTGGCATACAGAAAGGCACTGTTTGAAGAGTTTGACGAGACATATGCTCAGGCTTTTGGAACTGTACCAGTGCGTCCTCCTCGCCCTACTGCGCCAGTGGCTGTGAATCCATCTAAAGGTTATGCTTCTTTTGAAAAATTTCAAAATATTGAGTTACTTCATGCGGAATTCTGTGGTGCTATCTACTGTGACCCCTCCCCCCTTCTTTTCTCATCTTACTATGATTTTCCTGCTACAATATGTCTTTTATATCTGAAAATATATTTGCTGATAACATCCTAAGAGCAAGATTTATAACTGTGTGTGTCTATGATAAGGCCAGACTTTGGTACTAGAGAAAAGCTTGCTTTTAGCAATATTTAATTGATGACTAACTTAGTGAGCAATGAAAAGGATTTATGCCCGTTCAAAAGCATGGTAACATGCTAACAGCCACATAAGTAAGTCAATGTGATGTCGAGGAGAGGTACATCACTGCGACAAGCTTCACGGGGTAATTATGATATAGAAGCGGGAAGTAGGAATGGAATTTTAACGACATTATCTTCTCTGACCTGTAACATCAGGGATGTAGTTTTCAATATGGAGATGGGAATGGGATTTGAACAATTGTATCTTGATTGACTTGTTGATGTACATAAGAACCAAAAGCATTAGTGTGGCACATGAGAGGCCTTTATTTGCTTATATTGGTGCTTTTCGTATGTAAGAGATGCTCTATATTTTTATTAAATGGGTGAGCATATTAATAAACCTTACTTTATGTTCTTTCATCCTATATATTTCAGATTTTCTTATTTATATCTAGGTATTTAGAAGTGACGTGATGATTACAAACAGAAATGTACCTTGTCATTGCAATGACAGTGCACATTTATCCATATGATGTCTCTTCCATCTTTGATGCCTTTTGGCAGACATTATAGTTGCCTTATTCTTCTTGGCCTCTATTATTTTATGCTTCTTTGCTTAGAAGATTTCTTTGTATGTTCTAGAAATGAATTAATTCAAAATTTACAGATGCTCCATCTATTTCAAATTCCTTTCCTAGTTAATATGTTCATATATAAATCTCTATACCAGAACTTTTTGGGGTCATTATATTGCACATGTTGCTGTTGACTGTGAACATTGACTTTCCTCTTGGGTTGATGAGTAATTTCGACTCAATCAACTTATTGCTCAAGTTATGAGATTATTTTTTTTCTACTTATACATATTTGTCTTTCAGGAAGAATAAACAATGTTCAAGATATGAGTTTGAGTATGTTTTCTTATTCTTGGCCACTAGCTCTTAGGATAAAATTTCCTCTGCCAAAGAGGAGTAAACCTTACCATCTGGAAAAACAGCTTTTCAAAACGAATTGAAGGTATCTGTTGGAGTCTTGACATACTTGATCACTACATATAAGAAGTATTTACTAGGAGTTTGTCGTTTTGGCTGCTTCTGGTGAAGTTTCTGTAAAGTCGGAAATTTCTCATTTAGTTATAGAATATGAGTTAGACATATATCATTCAAAAGTTAGGAATGACTGGAAGCTCCTGATTTTGGTCATGCGTAGACCCTTGGATTCGAGAATTTGTTGTTTCAGTTCTATAGCTTATGCCCTCAATACCTGAGCCCGTTGTAGATCTGCATGAGGATTAAAGTTTCTTCTAATGGAGATTTATGCTGGTTCGGAGAACGTGGTGACGACCTAGTGACTCCAGTGCAAGTTCTGGAGTTTCATGTAGGAGATTATAAAAAAATTACTCAAGAGAGGTGCTGTTGCTTTAAGAATTAATTTAATTGGAATCTTAATTTTAACCTGTAGGAAGGCAAATGTTGTGAATCAGCTTAAGCTAGGTTCTGTTTCACCTCTCAGTCACTTTTGACAGCTGTTCCGCATGTTAAAGTGCTGAAATTTGTTTTTACAGAAGTTTGCCTATTATCTTACAAAAGGGTTACTCACCTTTGCCTATTTGAAATCACAAGCTAGGATGGAAGATATCCAGTTGTCTGCTATACTAATATTTATTAGGATGTCATACCGGCCATCAAGCTTATATGCAATGCTACCTGGGTTGTAATAGGGCATAAAAAAGCAGATGAGAATGTACTCAAGCAAGTATGCAAGAATTCCCCTTTTCCTTTGCAGAAGTTGTAGACTAGTTGCAAATATCGAACTTTTTTCAATTGTGGACTAGATAAATAATTTTGATATTCATGACATTAACAACTATACCATGAGTAGGACATTCATTTTTGAAATCTTTCGTGGAACACTTAAAGTTGAACCATGACCGGAGAAGGTGTACCTTCGTTAAACATTCGAACGTGAACTATGGATAGGGGACATACACCTTCAATGAAACTGGTGAACTTTTCTCATCATTATCATATCCATATAGCATTTAACAAGACAAATATGTGGGTAGATTTGAGCTCCAAATAGGGTATCGGCATAGCCTCTTCAATGTGCTCAACACATTGTGTAGATATCGATCAGTATGCATTGGACTTGATCTGTAAATGATCTGGTAAAAGTTCTACAAGTTGTTAGTTCCTTTTACAGGGGTAAACTCCAAGTGGATTATTGCAAAACACTGTCCATGTTTGATTAGAACTTCCTTTCAAGTTCGAAACTGTGTTAAAATTTGATTTTATTGTCAAACAAGTCAAGCTCAACCTAGCTTGAGTAGTATGATATGATTTTCGTATTTCAAAAATCACTTAGGTTATAAAGTAGTGCGAGCTTCATGTCTTACTTGGGTTGAGAATGTTTTCAGGCTTTGGGTTTTTCGTGAATGAGACGAATTCTAACTCTTTTAAAAAATCAATCTTGATCCATATCTGGACTAGCTTCATTTCTTCCCTACATATTTATTTAGAATATTAGCTGGATTATTCATTATTGTTATTTTATGAACTATTGAAAAATTGCTCTCTGACATCTGGCGTCAAATCAATGTATTTAGAGAGATTTGTAATGTATTATCCGCAAAACTCAATTTGGAGTCTAAATGGGTTCATTGAAGGCGTGACAAGGGTTATTTCGTTGGATTTTATATTTCAGAAAGCATTTATTTACCGACAATGTTTTCTGCAGTTAGAAGTTGTGATAGATAACCTCCTGTTACAAGCTGATATAAAGTCTTAAAAGGAACTTTACCCATTTATAAAGGATAATGATCCTCTTTTGCAGGTGAGTTGTGAATAATTTATTGTCGAGTGAAAAACATGAATGAATAATACTGTGAGTCTGATGAGGCTATAAGTTCTTGAAAATGTAATTTTTATTTTTCATGGCAGTTATGGGAATATTGTATATGAAAAATAGATTTATAGAAGACGTAATTCATTGATTATGATGAAAATGATAATGGTTGTAGTATTAGTAGTAACAGGAGCTGCATAACAATAATACTAACTAAATTTTGTTTGTTATAATTATAAATATAAGGGATAATTACAAAAACACCCCTGAGGTACGGGCTAGTTACGAAAAAACTCAGATTTTTGGAAATTACAACAAAACCCTTTAGGGTTGATGCGTTCCCCCTTCACATGCACAAAACATTTCAAAAGTTCCCCATATGTTTATCAAAATATTTCAGTTACCCCCTTGAATTTAAGGCACAATCAAACCTCAATTTTTTTTTTTTTTTTGTAATTTTGAAAAACCTTTGTTTTTTTTGTAATTAGCCCAAACCTTATGGGGCTTTTTGTAATTATCCCTAAATATAATTTAGTAGTGGTAGTAGTAACAGCAGCAGCATTAACAACGATACTACCTAAATTGTTGCTGTAATTATAAATATGATTTGCATTTGTAACTTTAAGTCTTGGATTGAATAAAGCACTTCAAAGGAAAAATTGTTAGAAGTCCTGTAATTTATCAAGCTATATCTTTTTGTTGAAGATGTCATTTGACTTTGCATGATAGCATAGCGTGATCTTTCAGCTGTCAATCACTGAAGGTGATCCAAAATGAAGCAGTTGTAGAAGAATAGATGGATGGAAATGGAATTTGAAGTTTAAACGGATTATATCAATCATACTTGCAGCATTTGAGTAATGTATTTCAATTAATTATGCAACACATTATCGTGAATGCTCTCAATATATTTGATTGTGCCTGCATACAGATGACATCCATATCGTGAACTCTCTCCTTACTGATGCAGCTCACTGTAGGTGAAATTTACACGAACTGTAGCAGAATATATCAATTGGAAGAGGCATTTATCCTCATTATGTTGGTTTGTATTTACATTTGGAAAGGGTCAAAAGTAGCCTTTACTCGTATCTGTTGGATGAGGTGTACCATCTTCTCTGGCTTATTCTTTTTTCTTTTATTGATATAAGAAATAGGACGGAAAGGCTTCTATATAGATTCTATTGGTCTTGTCTTTCAGTGGTCTCTATAAATGTTGCAAGAAGACGAATATTTGTTGGATGGGTTTGTCTCTTCTGACAAAATTTGAACTGATTACATGCAATATTTTATCATGCCCTACAAAAAAAAAGTCTACCATTTCCCATCATGTCAGCAACAGAATAATTTTGGAACAATCTTAATTCCTTGAGAAATCAACTGGCTCGGTTTTTGGTATTATTACTTTTAGTTTTTGCCCGGGATAAAGGTTTAACTCCTTGGTCTTGCACATGTTTAGGTTCTTGCCATCCTTAGAGGCATGTTCCATGATCGCCATCCAATCCGCAACCCTGCCCCATAGCCTTATATGATCTAAGGACTTGGGTTGATTTGTCATTTTAATTCTGGCTATTTTATATTTTTCCTTGAATTTTTTGTGCCTTTGGTATGCTGACCTCATAACAAATGCCGGGAAGGTACCAACCTTAAATGCCGGGAAGGTACCAACCTTAAATGCCAGGCCAATCGACAACTCAACATATCAGCAAAATTTAGTCAAAGCTATTTTGATAGTTTTATTGTCCTATGTGACTGATCTATCTTGTATATTCTTTGTAGAATATATGGGACAAGTGTAAATTCAATCACGGAATTGTTAACTTTTTCCTTCAGTCGGTCACTGATTATGTGAAGTGAAGGGACTGTCTTCCCTTTTGGGCAATTGGACTGGTTACCTCCTCCAGTGAACTTTGTAGCAAAAGTTTAAAAGTTCTACTAACTTTATTTACCTTTTCCTATGATTAACCTATCACAAGATGTGCTAGTTACTTGAGGAACACACTATTATGATTCTACTCGCTTGGTATTCTTACTGAGATCATTTGGTTATGTTCATTAATGTTTAATCTTCTTAGCTTTACACCTATTCGTGGTTTCTGCCACTCTTCCCGCCAATTTTGCTTGTTAATGTGATTCATTTTCAGAAATTCTTGAGATCAAGCTGCACATAATTTTGTGGATTCTTTTGTTTGTTATATCTAAAATTATTCTTAAACTTTTGCACCTTTAGCCTGCTTATCTTATTGGTATTTAAGTGAAATTTCTTAGCACATGAACTTTACCATTATTGATGTCTTGCAAAACTCTCAGCTGTTTTCCTTTTCTTATTCTTCCGTCTCATTTTTCTTGTTGGTTTATGTCAATTTGCAGCTCCTTTGAGTGGCCGACTGGTGATTGCTGAAGCTCTAGGTAAGGGGAAAATCTCTGTAAAACCTGCAAAAACAAAGGAACAAGTGGAGAAGGACAAATATCTATTTAAACGTCGAGAGGAATCAATTCAAATGAAGAGCAAGAAAGCAAGTTCAGGCCAAGGGGGTCACACCCTTCACCCGCTTTCGGTAGGTGGATCGGGATTCTCTAAGAAAGTAATGCACTCTGTGAAAAGAGACATGCACAAGGCTTCCGAGTCTGGTACAACTGATGGTTTGCATCCACCAACGAGTCATCATCAGGCATCCATTTCCGTGATATCAAACCTTCTGAAGGTTCCAGAAAACTAGTTGAAGGTGGAACAAAAAAAGTAAGGCACTGAAGCGGCCTGCTGGGGATTTAAGTGCTGAGAATGCAATCCTGGTTGAGAAAAAGAAGAAAAAGAAAAGAATCGGCACTGAAAATGGTATTAAACTCGGCAGTTACCTCTTGCACTCAGTAACAGTGCAGTTGCAGTGGAGAATATTTTGAGAACGCCACTCGTTGATAGTAAAGGGCCCGACAACCATAAGGACGCAGTAGTGGACTCTTCATCATCTCAATCACAGCAAGCAGTTGACTTTGATAGAATAGAGCTTCAAATGCTAGTGACAGATCTGCGTGCTCTTGCTCTCAATCCCTTCCATGGAGAACAGAGGAGTTGCCCAGCTGTCATCCGACAGGTTTTCTTAAAATACCGCTCCCTTGTGTATCAGAAGAGCTTAGTGTTATCGCCACCAACTGATAATGAGGCAAGTGATGTTAACTCCAGTAGATCACCTGCTGCCACTGTTTTAGCCGGTCCTGGTGACAAAACCAATGACAAAATTGTCAAACCTTCAGTCAAGAGGCTTGACGATCCAACCAAAGGTGGGAAGAAGCGTGGCCCATCTGACCGGGTGGAAGACGTCAAGAAGAAGAAGAAGAAGATTGGTGTCTTGGAAGAACTTAAGAAAAAGAAGATAGACAACTCAAAATTATCGGTGGGGGAGAAAAAGATTATCCCAAGGGCGGCTCCTACTGAATCCCAGCGTGGTGATGTGAAAGAAAATGCTGCTAAAAATGTACCAAAGGTAGTAAAACTAGAATCGAGCAAGCGGATGGCGGTGAGTCCAACTATGCTAGTCATGAAGTTTCCAGCTGGCGCGGCGCTTCCGTCCGGCTCAGAGCTGAGAGCAAAATTTGCTCGTTTTGGTCCTCTGGATCATACGGCCATGAGAATTTTCTGAAAACGTACACGTGCCGCCTGGTCTACTTACACAAAGTCGACGACGTGATGCTTTGAAATTTGCTGTTGGAAGTAGCAATTTGTTTGGAAACACGAACGTGAGATGCTACGTCAGGGAACTGGAAGTCGAGGCAGCAGAATCAGAACCGGTCGTCAAGCTTCAGAAGGAAGACGTCTCAGTTGGGGTTGAGCGGAGGACAACCGCCCAAAAATTGGTGCTGCTCAGCCTCAGAGCGCGCAGCAGCTGAAGTCATGCCTAAAGAAGCCGTCTGGAGATGAAGGTGGCAATGGTGGTGGAAGAGTCGCTAGGGTTAAGTTCGTTTTGGGAGGGGACGAAAGCGTTAAGGCTGAGCCTTTGTTTAACGAGAATAAGAACAACAACACTGGTGCTTCTTCTATGCATTCAGTGGATATTAGTAGTAAGATTTTGCCTAAATTGAATCCTCAATCCAGTAACCCTATTGCATCATCATCTGGTCAATTCCAAAAGTCGCATCTTAACACGCCTTCTTCTTCCGAGCAAGGACTAGCTAAACAAATGCCCGGTGCACCCATAAATGACATTTCACAACAGATGCTTAATCTGCTAATGAGGTGCAACGATGTGGTAAACAATTTGACGAGTGTGTTGGGCTACATGCCTTACCATACTCTTTAGACGGGTTTGGAGAAGTGAGAGGCTGTGAATGCTTTAAGAAATGGAACGAAGAAATTCATCGAACAACTGGCATCCCCCAAAATGGGCTGATGTAAGGAGATGGAGTTTTGTTGTTATGTATTGATGTAATTTTGGGTGGGAGAATATAGTGATGGTAGGGAGGTTGTCTTTTAATTTTTAGTTACACTTTACTGCTTGCTATTAAAATGATGTTGAATCATTGGCGACATTTTTCTCTTTGGTGAATTTTCCTTTCTTTTTATTTTTTAGTTGCTCTTTACTGCTTGGGTCGCAAACTGTATTTGGATATGAATAGAAAATGTTTATAGATGGGCAACTCCAAGAAATTAAAGTAATTCTAGGTCATCTTCTATGAGATCAGGGTCTGGAAGTTAGGCAGTAGGCACCTTGTTGAAGGATTAATTAATATATGCATAACAGTAACAAATTATTCCAACCACATTGTCTAGAGCTCGTTCAGTTGTTTAAGCATCTCAGTCTTATTTCCACTGTTTTCAGATATTTTTATATTTTCTGTATGAAAATAAAACTATGTTTGAATAATTTGTTTGAACTCTGTAATTTAAATAGGTAGGTACAACGAATATTCTTGTTACAATCAAACTTAACTATTTTAAAGAAAGCCCATCTAGGCAGCTCGTTGCCAGGTGCGATCCACTGGTGCAAGGGCTTAGTGCAACCCGCCCACGTCCAACTTTTATGATTGTATTGGTTACAAAGCCCAGTGTCGATTAACTTTTTGTTGTATATAAGTTGATCCGGCACCAAATATGGGTCAGATCTATCATGTATTTTTTATCAACGCAGGTCTATCCACGGGTGCTGCAGATCTGTATACCGAATCATCTTTTAAGAGGTTGGACCACTAAGGGAACATGGTAGAGCTAAGACTTAGTTGGTCGGATGTGCCTTAATAGATTAAATAACTCGCGTTAGTAGTGACAAGTCTATATTAGGATAAGACCTATGTTGTATTAAACATGAAAATACACTTTAGGATATGCATAACGTATACATGTGGGAAAACCTGACACACATTAAATATGAAAGACACCTTAGGATATGACATAAAACATAAAAGTGGGTAGACCTGACACACATTAAATGAGAAAAGACATTCTCGATACGACATGAGCAAGTTAATGATAACTAGCTCAGGCGAGCCTCTAGGCCGTCTATAAGTAGGTCGACCTGCAGAAAAGTAAGTGTGAGGTGTAGACCTGTAGAGAAGTAATTGTGAACTACATAAGATGTGATGACAACAGATTTGAACGTGTCATTTACCTAGTCGTCCGTAGGTGGCAAAAAAGTATAGAAAGAGGTAAATTGTTTCATTGCAAGGATATTGTATTTTCTCTATTACTTCTCTTATAAATAAAATATATTTTTTATTTATTAACTCGATCGCTTTGAATCTTAACGCTGTAATTCTTCCGATAGTCGAAAATAGTGGAGGATCGAGTTAAAATTTTTGGGAAGTCTCGATTATTTGGGACGTATCATAAATGATGATACTTTGTTTCCTTGAATAATGGGTCTTCCACGTTTAGAAAGAGTGATTTATGAATAATGTGATAAAATCTATGAAGTTGGGAATATTGGAATAACTTTATAATCAAACTATATAAATAAAGCATAGATTGAAAGAAATATGAAATAACAATGTACGTAGACTTGGAATCTGCACACGATCCCTCAACATGTAGCCGCCTCAGCGGCATATGAAAGCGCCACCTGTCGACATCACCTCATTCCTTTTTTTTTTTTTTTTCTCTTTTTTGCTTTTTCTTTAGGGTTTACTTTTTTTTTTTCTCCACTCGGTTTGCACACGGGGAATCACCAAAATCTAGAGAATACTGCAACCAGTGTTTTAAATACCGTCACGGTGATTAAACCTATTGCCTATTTCAGAAATGGCTCAACCTGGCTGGACTTGGTTCAACCGTCAATTTTACTCTGTTTTTACCGTTTTAATAAAAAATAATTATATTTGATATTATATTATATAAAATATGGATGTAATTCATTAAAATAAAAGAAAAAAATTGTATATATGTATAGTTAAAAGGAAAATATCTATATATTTAGCTCAAATTTCAAATAATGACATAAATATATTAAATATTAAGTTTATAAATTTTATTTTTATAAAAAGTATAAACAGTAAAATTTTTAAAAATGACAAAAACCGGTTGAACCGGTATTTAACCGTTTTTGGCCAGGTATGTTCGATTTGACCGGTATTGACCGGTTTAACCGCAAAAACGGTTTTAGGGCCTTATTATACCTGGGGACCGACCACCGTGATCCAGTGATAATCGGCTGAGTTGACGGCAGACGGTCCAAGTATTTAAAACAGCGATCGCAACTACTATCTTTCAATTTTTTTAATTTATTTAATAGCGTATTGCTCGGTATTTTGAAAGCAACAAAGTCCAGATTCGTTTCGATTCAATTTTAAACTCATTTTGTTATTTTTGCGAGAAAATAAAATGTGATTAAAAATATTATAGTTTCGGACATGATGACGCCTTGAGCCGAGCCGGGAAGAAATTAATCCACGACATCGCCTCAAAGCACACGTACGAGTAGGAGACTGCGGGTGACGCCAAAGAATCGCGGCGCGGCGACACGTCACGAATTAGGCTCGCCACTACCGAGCCCAACCGCAACACGGGCCGAGCCCCGAGCCCAAAGTTCGACGGGAAACGCATGCGCGATGCACTCATAAAAATAATCACACGCCCATGCTTAACGCTTTATTGGTATCGTAAACGCCACATGTCGAAAGTTATAAAGAGAAGTCGACAAGTGGCAAGTTTTGATCGACATGCACAGTTAGAGAGAGACATGTGTCTTTCTTTAATTATTTTACTAATTAATGAATAGTTAGTGCAAAGATGACTATCGTAAACCCACCGACTCGGCGGGTATAAAAAGTCCGATAGAGGGAGACCGAAAAAGGGAGGGAAAAAGAAAAGTACGATTGTAAAAAAGACCGACCCCAATAACTCATTTCGGCATTATGCAAAAAGGAGTAATTAGCCGTAAATAAACACACGTTACGCACGTTTACATTTCCACGTGTTAAATCTTTTTACATATTTCGCTTGTTGACCAAAACGCACGCCAACAAATTGGCGCTAGAAGGAGGGCGCCGTATTGGTCCATCGAGTTCCAAGCAAAAGCAAGTTAAGTGAAAACCAGGTAAAGTTTAACGCTTAACCTTTTCATAATAGACAAAATGAGTCAATGAGAAATGCCCGTTTGATCAAGAGCAACATTTGAACAACCAAACGCCGACTACTAATGGCCAAAATATGCTCCAAACAGAAGCGGGGAGCACTACTTTATTTCCTTTCGCTCGGCCTAATTGCCAACCCAACTTTTGTACAAAGAAATGAACCAACTCATATCACAAACTCGCTACCACAAACTCTCAAGCACCTCCTCCACTCCTTGCAAATACTAACCCACTCAACCCACAACTAAACGTTAATATTAATCCTCAAATTCCGGGCTTCCTCATGATGAAGCCCAAGAAGCCAGTTCAGGTAATGAACAACGTGTCCGTCGTGACAGAAGACGACCTCGAGAAAATGAGGAAGGGCAAAGTCGTGTAGCAGAGTCACTACCGGAGCCAACACGACATCGCCATGCCCACTCAGTGTTCGCCGGACGACTGGGAGTTGATCCTTTTCGCCCAGCTCGATCGATAAGTTCCCGGCTCAGGTTTCCGGATGAGCGGGAGCAGCTTAGGGTCAATCAGATCCAAGGCCCTAGCCTATGGCAGGAACGGGATGTAGAAATACACCGCCTGCGTCGTCGTTTGAACGAATTGGAAGGCGGTCGGGAAGGCGCGGTCAGCCTCAAGACCGCCCCAAGCAATCAACCAACCCGGTATTATGTCGCCATTTTCCCCTGGAATCCTGGCGACCCCATTACCGCCAAAATTGAAGATCCCCGTGTCGGTCTCTACAATGGAGAAACCGACCCGACCACTCACGTCCACAAGTACTTAGCATGGATGGGAATGACGGCCCTAGTGATGCCATCCTTTGGGGTTTTCCCATCGACTGGGGGCGACCGAGCCCATCGTTGGTTTAGGACCCTACCACAGGGGTCCATTCGGGCATGGGGGAATCGGCCTCTCGCTTTACGACGCATTTCTTAACGTCCAAAGTCCGAGCCGCACCTAAGGACTCCTCGTGAACATCAAACAAGGGAAGGACGAGCCCCGAAAAGCTATATTTCTCGGTTCAACAAGCAAGTTCGAGAGATGGAACCGGTGTCGGATGACGCCATTTTAATCGCAGCCATGGCCGGACTTGCCCCGAGACTTGGTTTAACTACTCCATCCATGAATCGGGACTACCTCGTACCAAGAGTTTTCGTCCGCGCGAATGCCATATTTGCGCGGAAGAAGCCATGGCAAGTAACCGCCTTGAAGCACCGCCAGGGGCATGAGAAAGACGGAAGGAAAGAACCAGTGATTGGGCGGGGTCGAGATTTAGACCGTTCTCGGAAAACCCGACCACCGGATTTAGGCTCGCCAAGAAGCGAGCGAAAAAGTTGCCGCACTAAGGAGTACTTTGACCCACACTCCATCGGCCATATGGAATGAAGTACAAGGTCTAAATTTGTTACCGGCTCGACCTTTGAAGGTTGAGCCGACAAAATTAGATTCACGCCGATATTGTGCCTATCATAAATCAATAGGTCACGATACCGATGAGTGCCGAGATCTAATCAGAGAAATTATGCGGATTGTTCGGCAAGGCGGCCTTAAAAGATACGTTCATGAACTACCGCCCACCGCAAGACTAGCTCAAGTGTGTCAATCCGGAGCGCAGAACCAATCCGCCTCTCCTGCGCCACCGCGAAACCAGGGTAGGGAGATCCTCATGATGTCGAGTGTAAATCGAATCAATACTAATAAAGCCGAGGATAGCCGCTCCAAGAAAAAGGAAAGGCGATGTTAGAAAGGTAGCCAACGCCGAAAAGCAAGTTCAAGTGGCGGAAATCAAGGAAGGCCAACCCACCGGCCATTTTGTGTTCTCGGATGCGGATGCCGACCAGGTGGTCCATCCTCATTCGACCCCTGGTCATTCTTTCGCACCGATTTTAGGTATTAGGTCCACGTAATTTTGATCGACTCGAAGCTATTCGTCAGTCATTTATGTCCGAAGCTTTTGAAGATTGAACGTGGACGATAGCTATATCCGTCCATGCAACGATAAGATTCGGGGTTTGGAGGAGGAAGGATAGTCCCGCCGGAGAAGTTGATTTGCCCATCCAAATGGGACAAGGGTTGCATAAACGGACCGTCATGACAACATTCAAAATAATCAATGCCGATTCGAGTACAATGCTATCATTGGGAGGCCATTGCTTTATCATATAAAAGCGGCCGTTTCGATATATCATTTTTGTATAAAATTCCCAACATCCGATGGCGAGGCTATACATAAAGGGAATCAAAGGAGTCACGAGAATGCTCCTCGGGATTAAAGCTCGAAACACTTAGGCTATAATAACATCGTATTCCAATTTTATTGAAGCGACCGAAAATCAAGTATTTTATTCTAAGAAAAAAAATCAAAAAATAAGAAAAATAAAAAGAAATAAATTTGTGAACCCCACAAGTATTTTCAACATCTTTAGGAGCAACCTTAGGCACATAATCTCAACATGCTTCTTCAATATTAAATGCGAATAAAGTTTTAAAAACCAATTCATGCAATTCTATGGGTTCAAATTCCTAAAGTCATTTACTCCACTGGTCAGGTGGTGCGTAAACAGTTGATTAATAACAATTGTAGTCTGGTCAGAACGTTACAATTCTTATTAACTCCAAAAAGATTTGTGAATTGAATGACTCCCCACAAACACGTCTGTCACACATGTTTCATGTCTAAATTCGATTTCCGTTTTTGTTAAAACTCATCGTCCGAAATTTTGTAATAACAAATCTAACATGCAAATTATTGGCCAAATAAAAAACAATTATAAATAAGCACTCGAATTCATAAAATAGAAATCATTAATTAATTAAGAAAATAAATAATCATATTTAATACAAATCACAGTTTCGATTATGCCCCTAAGATCCGAAAAATATGCCAAACATTGATTACAAACTCATAGACAAATCCGAATCAATATTATGGCATCATATAAGCACATACAAGAGTTCTTAGACATATAAAGAAACCACTTCTTGTTAGGATGGATTCTCCTCCAAGCCTTCAAGCTCTTGTGCTCCCTAAATGCGAAAGCCTTGTGGTGTTCTTCGCGACCAGCCTTTTGCTCTCGAAGCTCTTCAATTCCTTGGTTCCCGTGTTATTTGATGTGTTTTCTATGTAGAGAATTGTCTATGATGAGGAAAATTTGTTCAAGCCTTCGCTTGAATCACCTCAAAAGCAATTTTGTAGAGAAAAGTGATGGCCAAAATACTAAACCCCACAAATGATGGAAATTGTTGGCGCGTTTGGGACGTTTTTGAGGGAAATTTCATTTTGTTTGACCTTCCATGTTTCTCTCCTTCATATATTTGCTCGTCGTACATTAGCTCTTGACCTATACTTTGGAACGTGATGTCTCTTTTTGTCCAATTTAGCTCCATTTTCTGCACAATTCACAAGAGTACGTAGTATCACGCCCAACAAAGGAAACCAAGTAAAATACACCAAATATGCGTGCAAATGCATCAAATGTATATCATTTTAAGCACATATATTTTACACTCATCAAAATCCCCCAAACTTAAAGCATTGATCGTCCTCGAGCAATTTAAGAAACATAATATCAAGGGGAAAGAAGAACACTATAAACATTAAATGGCATTAGACTTCATACTCATGGAACCATACGTAATTCATAATCAAAAAGTCATCATTGATAGACTCGGCATAATCAATACTCTTGGGTACTCGGCATCGCGACTCACAAGAAGATAATGTATCACTCGACTCTCGAAGTGTATGGATAATGTTTACGCTCAAATTCGATTCGGTGAATGTAGAACTACCACAGCTTGCAAAAATAGTTTTGGTTCATACAACCGCAAGTGTACAATGTAGTTTATAGAATAATGGCAAGCAAGGTCGTATTCCTCAGGGATTGAAGCTCGAAACACTTAGGCTATAATAACATCGTATTCCAATTTTATTGAAGCGATCAAAAATCAAGTATTTTATTCTAAGAAAAAAATCGAAAAATAAGAAAAATAAAAAGAAATAAATTTGTGAACCCCACAAGTATTTTCAACATCTTTAGGAGCAACCTTAGGCACATAATCTCAACATGCTTCTTCAATATTAAATGCGAATAAAGTTTTAAAAACCAATTCATGCAATTCTATGGGTTCAAATTCCTAAAGTCATTTACCCCTGGTCGTGTGTGTGTGTAAACAGCTGATTGATTAATAATAATTGTAGTCCCGGTCGAGAATGTTACAATTCTTATTAACTCCAAAAAGATTTGTGAATTGAATGACTCCCCACAAACACGTTTGTCACACATGTTTTATGTCCATTCGATTTTCATTTTTGTTAAAACTCATCGTCCGAAATTTTGTAATAACAAATCTGACATGCAAATTATTGGCCAAATAAAAACCAATTATAAATAAGCACCCGAATTCATAAAATAAAAAGCATAAATTAATTTAGAAAACAAATAATCATATTTAATACAAATCCACAGTTTCGATTATGCCCCTAAGATCCGAAAAATATGCCAAACATTGATTACAAACTCATAGACAAATCCGAATCAATATTATGATATCATATAAGCACATACAATAGTTCTTAGACATAGAAAGAAAACCCCTTCTTGTCGGATGGATTATCCCTCCAAGCCTTCGAAGATCTTGTGCTCCCTAGATATGAAAGCCTTGTGGTGTTCTTCGCGACCTAGCCTTTTGCTCTCAGAAGCTCTTCGATTCCTTGGTTCCTGTGTTATTTGATGTGTTTTCTATGTAGAGAGTTGTCTATGATGATGAAAATTCGTTCAAGCCTTGGTTCTCTTTATATAGATGCTTGGAGAGGTCACTTGTAGAGTTTAAATGGGAGAAAAACTCCAAAAAACGCGTCTGGCAGAGTCCCACACGGCCAGACCGTGTGGAACCACACAGTTGTGTGATTTAAGCCCTTTCCCACACGCCCGTGTGGTCTCACACGGTCGGGTCGTGTGGCCCTAGTTCCGTCCCCTGTTTTTGTCCCTTTTTCACACGGTTGTGTCATTCCATACCGGCATTTTCACACGACCCGTGTGACATGTTTTTGAACATTTTATTGTCTGAATTATCTCCTAGGGTCTTCATGAAAGTTGTATCCCTTTCTCTTAGATTTCCATAGGCACTTGAATCACCTCAAAAGCAATTTTGTAGAGAAAGTGATGGCCAAAATACTAAACCCTGCCAGTGTTGGAAACTGTTAGCGCATTTGGAAGTTTTGAGGGAAATTTCCTTTTGTTTGACCTTCTATGCTTCTCTCCTTCATATTTTTGCTCGTACATTAGCTCTTAACCTATACTTTGGAACGTGATGTCTCTTTTTGTCCAATTTAGCTCCATTTTCTGCAGAATTCATAAGAGTACGTAGTATCACGCCCAACAAAGAAAACCAAGTAAAATACACCAAATATGCGTGCAAATGCATCAAATATATATCATTTTAAGCCCTCAAATGCACGCATATATTACACTCATTAGTACTATTCACGTTTTTACACTTTATGAATTATTTTTCGTTACACTTTACCATATGAACTATGTAAATTTTGTACACTTTGCTTCATATGGACATTTTTACCCCTAATTTTTTTTTCTTAAAATAATAAAAATAGTTTATTACGATCATATCCAACCCATCATGCTTCTATATAAAATATCAATAATCTTTTAAATTCATACATTGTTTGACTACAATGTGGAGCTGTCAAAATGGCCGGAGCGGGCCAGCCTGACCCAGTCCATCGGACGATTAGTAAAAATTGGGTCGGGTCGGGTCAAACAGTAGTCAGACCGTTAATTTTGGAGTCAAACCCACAAAATTACACTATAAAATTTGGGCTAACCAATCCGATTTTTCAGGCCTAATGGGTCGGGCCAAATAGGCCCGGTGTTTTTTCATGTCTAAACAACAAACAATATAATTTTAGTCAATTAGCGATGAAAATATTCGTCACTAACCAGAAATATTCAACTACATTCTAGTAGAGCTATCAATTTCGGCCCGACGGGCTGACTCGGCCAGCCCGATATTTTTATTGGGTTGGGTTGCGATTAGGGGTGAGCAAACGACCGTTCGGTGCAAAATCGAACCGAACCGCAAAAAACCGAAAACCAAATTCTTATTTTTCTGATAACCGAAACCGAACCGCAATGTTAGAAAAACCAAACCAAACCAAACCGAATTATTTCAGTTTAGTTCGGTTCGGTTTTTCGATTTGGGCTTTCCTTTGGGCTGTTATCTTTTTTTGCTAAAAATGTCTATATTTGATAATTTTTAGACTTTTAAATTCGGTCCATAACATAATAACAAAAGCAATAAATACTTAATAGCTTCATAATCATCATTCAATGTTTCAGTGAGCTCAATGATCATCATTTACAACAATCACCAGTTCAAATTAACAGTTTCATAAAACAAGTCGGCTTCATTACACATTTTAATAAATAAAAAGGAAAGTAAAATTTAAAAACATCCCAAAAATATCAAATTTGCTTCAGTCAGCTCAATGGACAATGATGATACACTTCACACTGCTCTAAATATTATCACCACCAGACACCTACAAAAACAAAGTAGCTTCATCATATCAACAACTATCAAGTTTTTGCCCAAAACACGTAATATAATATATGAAATGATAAAGAAACAAAATCATTAAAATGAAAAAGACATAAATTGAAAAATGCACACAAAAAAAAAGAAAAAGAATCACAAACTTACCATTTACCACTTACCAATGAGCTGGAAATCAAGACTCTGTTAGTCTATTGTGTTCTCATTCACATCACTTATCCCAACACCTTGCAAAGCTTCAAATTTACAAAAAAAAAAAAAAAAAAATAGAAATATCATTAAATATGTACATCCAAGTAAACTATATCATAATGTAAACTATTAAATTCAAGCTAAAACATATATTAGTATACCTTCTTCCATCTTTTCAAGATCTTCTAGGCTTTCCTCAAGTGTCTGGATTGTTTTTGTTTTCTCAACCAATCTTGTGCACAAATTAGAGTTTACAATTTTAGGAGTTAAAGAACTCCTATACTCATCAAGAACTCTACCACTTGTGCTAAAGGCGGACCGATGCTACCGTAGAAATGGGCATTGCTAATACGTCTCGAGCAAGATGTGAAAGGATGGGAAGCCTATTTTGGTTGAGTTTCTACCACATCAAAATATCAAATTCACCTTTCTCAACTACAAGTTTCAAGTAAACATCCAAGTCACATTTGCTTTCTATTTCTCCACTCTCCATCTTTTGCCTTGTGAATTTATCTCCCAAAATAAATCGGATTTCTTTTGTAAAGGTTCCTGGATGAGAAGAACTTGTATCTTTTTGTCTCGATGGATCAACTTGAGGTTGGTACATCGACTTGTATGCTTCAAAAAACTCATTTACAACTTCTCTTACATTCTTTGCAATTTCTGAACCCTCTTCTTTTCCATGCTCTTCACAAAGTGCATAATCAATGAATTCAAACTTATATCGAGGGTCAACAAAGACACCACATAAATAAGTTTATTCATTTTTTAGGAACCCCCCAATATTTATCATACTTTGTTTTCATCTTTTCACCCATTGCCTTGACATCTTTCTCAGTGCTTCTAACCCATTCTTTTAACGAGCAATTAACTGAGCTAATTTCATGATAGAATAGATTAGAAGTGATATACAATGTACCTGAAATCCTCAATGTTAGCTCATAAAAATTTGATAAAATATCAACCATCCTCCTAGCATTTTCCCAATCAAAATGTGTTGGCACCCCATCATCAAGCTCAACTCTAAAGTATGGATCTTTAATTTCAAACCTCTCAAATGCCATTTCAAAATTTTGTGCAACATCTAACATCAAATAAGTAGAGTTCCACCGTGTGGCCACATCTAAGCACAATAAACTTTTACTTTCTATATTTTCATCCTCACAACATTCTTTGAATTTTGCAAACCTAGCTGGAGATTGTCTCACAAATCTAATTGCTTCTCGAATCTTCTTTGTTGATGGATTAACTTCCTTTAACCCATCAACAACTATCAAATTAATAATATGGGCAATGCACCTCATATGAAGGTACTTGCCTTTTGCAAAAACACAACTTCGAGAAGTCAATTTACCCTTCAAGTAGTTAATGCATGTATCATTTGAACTTGCATTATCACCAGTGATAGAAAACACCTTTGAAATTCCCCAATCACGCAAACAACCATCTATCTGTCTTCCTAATTCCTCACCCCTATGACTCTCAATTGGGCAAAAACTGATTATCTTCTTATTTAATTTCCAGTCTTTATCAATATAGTGAGCAGTGATACACATATAGTTGATCCTTTGCAATGAAGTCCAAGTATCTCGTGGTAATACAAATTCTTTGAAATGATTTTTTGAAATAATTCATCTTCACCTTCTCATCTAGGTATAACTGATAACAATCACGTGAAATAGTCCAACGAGATGGAATTTTAAATCTAGGTTGTGCTGCAGACACAAAACCTTTAAATCCATCACCATTCACAAATTTAAATGAAAGCTCATCAACAATTATCATTCTAGATAATTGTGACCTGATCAATTCTTGGTCAAATTTCCAATTAATAAGACCACCCATTGTTTCAACACTTCCATCCCCATCCACTATTGGTTGCAAACACAATTTTGATTGTTTTTTTTCTACAATCAGTGGATGCTGCTTACAAGACGTTAAGTGATTCCAAAGTGTAGATGTACCATTTTTTCGAGAGTCGCATTTATATGTTTTACCACAATAATTACATTTTGCTCTTTGTGTACCTTCTTCAGTTTCTGAGGTAAAGTGATCCCATACTTCAGACCTCTTTGTGCTACTCTTTCTATTCAACTTGGAAGTTGCTTCTGTTTGTTGACTTTGCATATCAGTTTGGCTTGCTCCATGTATTGAGGGTGATTTTTCTTCAGCCATCTCTGTGCATAAGTACATACATTAAAAAAGAAATTGTAAAAAATCTTCATAATAAGTGTTTCAAATTTTTTGCACAGTTATACAATAGTTCAACTTATAATAAACAATAGTAGTAGACTAATAGTTCATTCCTTTAAAAAAATAATAGTTCATAAAATACAAAGTTCAAGACAACCAGAATCTGGACCACTAGGCACTATAAAACAACTTGATAAATCTTATAATATAACATAGGTAAAGTTTGGTTCTTACCGTTTCCGTTTTTCAGTCAACCTGAAGTGAGTTGTGGCTTTAAGCCTCTAACTATGGTGGTCCACTGGTTTTTGCCTTGTGTATGTGATGGGCGTCGTCGCGTCGTCCGGCAGCAGTGAAAAACAGAGGTCTGAGACTTGAGAATGAATACTGATTGAGCGGCTCTAAACAAGTAATAAGGGTTAGAGGGCTTATTAGGGCAAACTGAAAAAATAGAAGTTAAATAATAACAATATAAAAACAAATATAAAAATTCAAAATATAAGGCAGTTTTGCGGTTCGGTCGGTGGAAACCGAATTTCCTATAGCAAAAACCGAACCACACCGAAAATTATTTCGGTTTGGATTCTAACAACCGAATCGCAGACCGTTTCCCTAAAAAACCGAACTGAACCGAACCAAATTCATCGATTTGGCTCGATTTTGGTTCGGTTTTGCTCATCCCTAGTTGCGATTAGGGGTGGGCATTGGGTCGGGTAGTCGGGTAATGTCGGTCGTGCACAAAAAATCGGGTAGCATATATTGGCACCCGACGCTTACCCAAAAATATCGGGTACCCGGCTAGTTGGGTTCCCGAAATATTCGGGTATCCGACTAATCGGGTTCGGGTTTTTTTTTTAATGTTTGTTGAATTTTTTTAAATTATATTTATATATATAAAACGTCTTTGAGGTTTCGATATTTAAGGAAAAAAAGAAAATAAATTCCCCAACTTTTTTTTGAGGGGTAATAAATTCCCCAACTTTGATAGTTCCGTTCAAGGCGTATTGTCATGGAAACAAATGACTTGGGGAAGGAGAAGATTAAGAAGGAAGGAGATGAATATGGAATCAAAGAAAGGAAGTCAAGGGAATATGGGCAAGTAAAACTAAGCAGCAAGAATATAATTATTTTAGTGAACCAAGACATCCTAGTGTTTTGGGCTAAGAGTGTGATCTTTTATCATGGGCCTTATATTTATTAATTAATGTTAACATTTTTCAGATTTTCAAGTTGTAATGGTGGTACTGGTCCCAAAGAAGGCTCATACATGCGTATTGAAAAAGCAGACAAGTGTTACAATATTGTCTTTTTCTCTCTCTTCTCTATTCTCTTAATATCCTCCTCCTAATCTAATTCTTCTACAATTTAGTTACCATACAATATTCCACAATTTTTACAAAAAGTTACAACAAAATACAACACAAATTTACAGAGTAAATGCTGCAGCCTGCAGGTATTTATAATGAAAATAAATGATAATTTTGTTTTTTTAAATATGTCGGTAACCCGATCGGGTATTTGGGTAATTTTCACACTTCCCGATACCCGACCCAATTAGTGTCGGGTAACCGAACGGGTACCCGATACCCGAATTTGCTAAGAAAATACCTAACCCGATCGGGTATTACCCGATCGGATTGGTCGGGACCCGACTACCCGACCCCGAATTTTGTAGTATAATTTTGTGGGTTGAGCTCCAAAATTAACAACCCAATCGTTGTTTGCCCACCCCGACTTGACCCAATTTTTATTATTTGTCTAATGGGGTTTGCCCTATCCGGGCATTTTGACAACTCTACATTCTAGTCAAACAATGTATGAATTTAAGAGATTATTGATTTTTTATACGGAAGCATGATGGGTTGGATATGATCATAATGATTTTTTTTTTGCTAAGTTGTAGCTTTAATCATGAAAATTTCTCGCACTATATTGAGCTCTCTCTCCATCGCGATAATGGTGTCTATCCCCCAACAGCTTGATTCTGCTCATTTACCGCTGACTTTTTTTATTTCTTCGCCTTGATCTTACACATTTCTCATCCTAATTCACATTTAGTCTTATATCTCTTTTCAATTAACGATTGACTTTGGAGGCTAAGGTTTTCTAATGGATTGGAATTTGCAATCGATGGAATCACCAGTGAACCAGCTTCCGCTTACTGATACTGCTGAATTTCCACCATTCCTTGGTACCAATCCAAATGTACCTTAATCACAATCTGCACAATTTTCTTCTCTAAATTGCCGAATCCCCCAAACTTCTGAGGGAAAACTTCAAGAACTACCTCAAACCAAATTGTTTACTGATGTGGTGGATCATCCCCAATCATCTCTACATCATCAATTACTATTGAAAGACGTTACCTCTATGGAATAGTAATCGACAAGAGAGATCCCTAAATTTTCCACTCTTCTGAATCTGAAAAATTAATGGGAGTTAGCATTGGTTGTAAGTTCTCACAAGGTATACCTGATATTAAGAGCCTTCAAACATTCATTGATAATCTCAAATTGTTAGGATCTGTGAGCATACATATTTTGAATCTGAAATATATTTTATTTCATTTTACGCTTGATTCTGATTTTGTTAAACTCTCGATGAGACCTGCGTGGTTTGTGAATGCTCTACCTATGCGTTTGTTTAAGTGGAGTCCTACTTTCTCTATCAAAAAAGAGTCCTCTATAGTTCCTGTATGGATAAAGTTGCCTGGTCTTCCAATTCATTTGTTTGACAAAGGTGCATTGTTTAGTATTGCTAAAATGTTAGGTCAACCAATACAATTTGACAAACATACTGTTGCATGTACCAAATTATCTCTGGCTAGGGTTTGTGTTAGGATTGATCTTTCTCTTCCTCAAAGAGATTCTGTTTTTCTGCAAATTGATCAAGAGATTCGTGAACAAAAAGTGTATTATGATTCCTATCCTAAGTATTGCACTGGTTGTTCTCACACCGTTCATGAGCTAACACAACGCTACATTGTGGAGAATGCTCCTAGACCAAAGAGAAAAAATGCCCCTTCCAAGGAGGTGATACCTTCTAAGAAGGCGTGACCCCCTCTTGTGGTTTCAACCAACAAGCAGCCCCAGGTATCTTCTAAGAAGGTGCTCACTCATTCTTTATCCAATGTCCCTACTATTGTTGTTCCACCAAATACTCAACCTCAGCCATCCACAACACCAACACTAATGTTCATCATCATCCCATTGGGGACCCTGTTCATAATATTTTATTAGATCAGGACAGTCTTAAAGGACCTCCAACATCTTCCTCTCCTAAGCAAATGCTTGTTAGTAAAGCTAGAGTTGGAAAACAACCTATGGTTGATATTTCTAATCCAAGAGAGGTTACAACTAGTCCTACTTTATCCAACTCTTTTGCTATTTTACAACAACCTGTTGTTTCAGGGGGCGAGTCTTTTACACAACCCTGCAAATGAGTTCTTACCTGACATCAGTGATCTGGTTGTTCAAGAAGAACAATAATCTTTTAAACAATTGGCACTACACAAAAGAGCTAAATCTGTCTCTCCCCCCTCTAGGAAAAGTCCTGACAAACTTCAAAGACCTGACAGGAATAAAGCTAAAAAGAAGTTATGAGTTTACAAATTGTTGTGTAGAATGTGAGGGGTATTCATTACACACCTACTCTTAATCACATCAAGTTTCTCTCTCAAATCCCATCATATTCAAATCGTGGCTATCATGGAGCCTACAACAATCGCCGACATTCTTAGTTTTCGTAAGAAGCTTGGTTTTCAACATGTGGTCTCTAATAAGTGCTAACAAATTCGGGTGTTTTGGAATTATAATTTTCTCGCTACTCTCTTAGAGATCGTGATCAAATTTTGGACCTTGAGATTAATATAGGATTTGAAGGAGATAGTATGCGCATTTGGAGTAGATGCAATTTACAAGAGAGATTAGATATAATATTCTGAATCTAACTCGGATGATGATTTCCTTAAGTCTTCTCGTTAATCACCTTCCTAGGGTTAAGTCCGACCAAGCCCCCTTGCTATTCCAATCTTCCCTCACTGTCACCAGACCTCCTGCCATATTTAGGTACATGAAAAATGTGGAGTAGGCACCACTCTTTTCTGAACACTGTTGCTCAAACCTGGTCCTCCCTTACTAGCCTCACTAACATGCTTAACTCTCTCGTAAGCTTATGAGAGTTAAACATAAATTGCAATGGTGGAATAAAACTGTTTTTGGCAATATTTTTGATAATTTGAAACATGCTCATGCCAAGGTTGCTGAAGCTGAGAAAACTTATGATGCTAACCCCACTCATACTTTTCTTTCTGATTACAATAAGGTTTCTGTTGAGCTTGTGCTTGCCACTAAAATTGGAGAAGATTTTTTGGCACCAAATATCTTCTTGTAAATGAACGTGGAAGGGGAAAGAAAACAGTAATCTTCCATAACCTTGTCAAACAAAAGAGAGTGAGATCTAGAATCCATTCCATCCTTGACAATGGTAATAATCTTACTTCTGATGCTAATATCCAAAAGTCTGAGGTAAAATTTTTCACTGAATATATGGCTAACTCTGTGAACTCTCACCCTTTCCAATGTGATTTCCCCTTTTCTATTATTCCAGAGTCTATTAACCTTAATGCTCTCTATGATTTCCCCAATGAAAAAAAAATTCATACTATTGTATTTGGCATCTGTCCAAACAGTGCAGCTAGGCTAGATGGCTTCTCAACCCACTTTTTTCAAAAGTGTTGGTCCATTGTTAAAGAGGATGTCATTTTTTGTTGTGCATGACTTCTTTGCTGGGAATGTTATTCCTAAGTGTTTCACCTCCATTACCATTGTGCTTATCCCTAAAAAGCCTAACCCTTCATTTTGGTCTGACTGCAGGCCAATTAGTCTGTGTAATGTGGCTAATAAACTCATCACCAAAATCCTTAATAATAGGATTTCTCCCATCTTACTCATGATCATATCCCCTTTCCAAAGTGTCTTTGTGCAAGATAGATTAATTAGTGATAATATTCTCCTGGCTTAAGAGCTTATCCACTCTATTAATCATAAATATGAGCCCATAAAGGTTGCTTTTAATCTTGATATGGACAAAGCATATGGTAGAATCCAATGGCCTTTCCTCATGACTATGCTTGCTAAAATGAATTCCCCTGCCAAATTGATTATTTTGATTGATAAGGCTGTCAAGAACAGCTGGTTCTCAGTTCTTATCACCGACAAAAGTTTTGGTTTTTTTAAATCTCATAGAGGGTTGAGGAAGGGTGACCTTCTCTCCCATTCCCTCTTCATCTTAATCGTTGACTTCTTGTTTAGAGGTCCGGATTATATGTATAAACAACATAAATACATGATTTATGGTTCTCGATTCTTATCAATGGCCAAAGTTGTTTTTTTTTAAATCTCATAGATGGTTGAGGCAGGTGACCCTCTCTCCCCTCTCTCATCTTCATCTTAGTCTTTGAATTCTTGTCTAGAGGTCTGGATTATCTCAAAGATAAATACATGCATTATAATTCTCGTGGGGATTTCTGTCTCTCACCTTCCCTATCCGATGATGTGTTCATTTTCTCCAATGATTCTAACCCTGGTCCCCACACTCTCATTAAGTTCCTTGACACTTATTGAAATATATATGGCCGATCTTTTAATAAGCAAAAGAGTGCCTTTATTGTGGGGCCTAACATGACTCACAACATGATCTCTCACATTCGCTTCATTACTCAACTCCAAAACCAAACCCTTGGTGCCCCTCTCATAAGGGACATAAAAAAGTGTTCTCTTTTAATCTCTCTGCAGACAAAATGCACAACAAGATTAATGGTTGGGCTTGGAAAGATCTTACTTTTGGGGGCAAATTTATGCTCATCAAGAGCACTTTGTGCTCCACTTTTCTTCATCCTGGTCCAGGTTATTAAACCTCCCAAGTATATTGTGCATAAACTTGATCAAATCATGACCAGATTAGATTTTTTTGGGGTGCCACTCACACCACAAGAAAGATCCGTTGGATCTCTTGGCACAAAAGTCCGCACCTTACATCGGTCTTAGGGCTTAGGGTGAGAAACACACATGATCTTATCAACGCTTTCTTTTAAATTGTGGTAGAAATTGAGATTGAAAATTTCTTTATGGTCTCATTTTATCTTTGGTGGCATGCCTATTATGACTGCCCCACAATCCCCTGGTGATAGTTTGGTGTGGAAAAGATTGTGCAAAGTTAGAGAAGTGAGGAAACTGAATACTATTTAGCCTCTTGGCAAGGGTAATATCTGTTTTTGATTTGATGTTTGGCATGAACACAACCTCTAATTGAGGCTATTCAATGTGATGTAAGTGGGTTTGAGAATGTTCTAGTCAATTTTTTCTGGTGTAATAATCAATGGAATTTTGAGCTTCTTAATAACATTGTAGGGCATGAGTGGGCTAACAAAATTTGCCAAATTCCCAGATTCTTGCAATGACTCAGATTCTATGAAGTGGAAACCATTTTTAATTGGCAATTTCTCTCTTTCCTCTGCCAATACTCTCACCTATAACCCTATCCCTGTTACCTTCCCCTTTAAATTTCTTTAGAACAAATATATTACCCCATCCAACTCTATCTTTATGTGAAGATCGGTTCATAATCGATTGCCAATTGATAGCAAGTTCCACGTCAGAATGCCAATGTTGCCCGGGTAATCTCCCCTTATCTCAACCCCATTCTATTTCCCCTACTTTGGAAACCTGCAATCATTTGTTCCTTGTTAATAATCAAGTTGGAAGGGTTTCACACCATTTTGCTTCATGGTTGAGGTGTACAATTGCACACACTGAACACATACATACCTTTTTATCTAGTTGGTTTCATCTTACACCATTTGCACACACTCCACATATCTCTTTGATTATTCCTTGCTTGATCTTTGGGAACATCTGGAAAGAAAGAAACACCTGTAAACATGAAATGGCCACATTCAGTCACCACATAATTATTGCTAATGTGCACTCTCATATATCTCTTTTCGCTAAATCTGCTATCTTTCATTATAATTATGGAGGGGATTCCTTTCGCTTGCAAACACAAAGTGGTATAAACTTTGCATCTCTTCCCGCTTTGCATACCTTCCCAATGGTATGGCAAAAACCTCGATCCCCCGGATCAAGTTTCACCGATGGAAGATTTAATCCCCATACTTCTACAGCCTAGCCTTGAGGAATATTAAGAGATGCACAGGTCAAGTACTCGGGCATTCTCTACCTTCCTCCAACACCGCCCATCTCCTCTATTTGCGTAATTTGCGGATCATTGGCTTATGCTCTTAGTTTATTATCTCATTGGTCTATACAACACTTATGGATTGAATCTAATCTTCCATCCTCTATGTTACACTCTAGCAAAAGCTCACGGGCCATGGACACTCAAAGGCACCATTGTAAAGATTCAAGATTTTACTAGAGTTGTTAATTGTAGGGAACAAGGTAGTGACTATCTTGTTGCATTAGGATTACAACTACATTGAAATTCAAGATATCTTCCTACATCCATCCCTTTGTATGTAAAAGGATTAGTTAGGGCTGATCCGTTAGAAATTCCCTCCTTTAGAACTGTTAGACAAATGTAGCTTTTGATTGATTGTTTGTACTGAACATTTGCATATGAATAAATAGGTTGGGGATGTGACCTTAACCCTCCACCCCTAATTTGAGATGTTGCAAGCAAAAAAATGGTAAGATGTTACGAAAAATAGTTCATATGGTAAAATGTAAAAACACGAATAGTACAAAGGATTTTGTGTAATTTTCTCTTCAGTAATTTACGGGGACAACTATTACTTTTTAGGAAAAAAACTAATATTTTTTAAAAGATTATTAAATATTTTTAAATGAACTACGTTAGAATATTTTTCAGAGGGATTACTTATACTTTTTTCAGATAAAAATTTAATACTTTTCGGCGCTATGATGATATTTTATTATTGTCCAATATTATAAAAACTAATAATTTTAATTAAACTAAGGTCGATTTTGTGACCCTTTTAACGGATTTTCACCCATTAGACAATTTAACACCAGTTTTTTGTCATTAACTAATTATATTTGGGTCAAACTTATTGACATAGTTGTGATATCATATCACATCGCACAAATCTTCAACGCGGAAAAGACGCTGTATTCGTTCATGACCCGGATATATCTAGATGAGAGTGGGGACAACAGAACCGGATATCCATTAATTCTCAAGTCGGTTTATCGAACCTTCTCCCCCTTTTCCTTCCCCAATACCATTTATATATAAATACACGCGCAAACACTATACACAAATCTCCATCAATATTCATTATTCATATACTTCAACATAAATTTCAAACCAAAACCAAAAAAACCTTTCAATTCTCAATCCTTGAGAAATCTTTCAACAATGGAGTACCGGCCGTTGAATCTCACCCTGATATCAGCAGAAGGGTTGAAGGACGTTAATCTCTTCGGCAAGATGGACGTGTACGCCGAGGTTTCGATCGCTGGATACCCGCAATCGAAGAAGAAGACGCCTGTCGACAAGAATTGTGGACCAAATCCCAAATGGAATCACAAAATGGAATTCATCGTCGACGAGCCTTATCTCACCAAGCCCGGCCTCAACCTCTTCATCCAGCTCAAGGCTGAGGGCACGATCGGAAGCGACAAGGAGGTCGGATCTGCCACCGTTCCCGTTCACGACCTCTACAAGCCAGATTCAAACGAAGATCGAGTCGTTGAATACCAGATCCGCACCCCTTCCGGGAAATCAAAGGGCTCCATCAAGTTTTCCTGTCGTTTTGGGGAAAAATTCACGCATCAAGTGGAGGAGAAGAAACACGTCGCGTCAGAGCCGGTGACGGCGTATCCGGCCGCCCCGGCGCCGTACGCGGGTGGATCTGGTTACCCGCCGGCGCCATACGCGGGTGGATCTGGTTACCCACCAGGGTCACATCCAGGAATGGCGTATCAGCATCATCCTCCTCCTCCGGCGGGATATGGGGGTTATCCACAGCCAAGTGGGTATGGATATCAGCAGCCTCCGCCGCCAGGTTATGGGTACCCTCCGCCGGGGTTCGCGCCGGGGTACGGGCAGTATTCTCAGGCGCCGCAGAAGCCGAAGAAGAACAAGATGGGTATGGGTGGTGGATTGGGGTTGGGATTAGGAGCTGGATTGCTTGGGGGATTGCTGGTGGGAGAAATGGCGTCGGATATTGGGGACGCTGCCTCGTATGCTGATGGATATGACGATGCCATGGGCGACATGGGTGGCGGCTTTGATTTCTAAATTCAACCTAATTTTCATCGTCTTTCTTTTGCCCCCTCCCCTCCCCCCCATCTGTTTAGGACTTTGTTAGAAATATCAATACATGTTTCGTTTTCTTGAATTCTTTTTTCTGTTTTTGGGTTTGTATATATGAAATATCTGGAATAATATTTTTACACAGATCATGTGTACAATTGCAAACAAATATTTTTTTAACATTTGGCAAATATGAGAATAATTATCGACTCTATTTTACAAATTAGATAACGATTTGTAAATGAGCAACAAATCCCTACGAATGGCCTTCCACAATCAGCTTTGAATTTTGGGATAAGATTCAGGAGTACTTGTAAAACTCTAGAAAAAAGTGATCTTAATTTTTAGGTGAAATAATTATCCACATAAAGAATGAAAATCACTTTTTCTAGAATTTGCAAACACAACCGCTCGTGTGGCCCCAGCCCGCCTTCGGCCTTGCGCCGTGCTGCCCCAGCTGGTCGTCGGTCCTCGGACATGATGTACATTGTTTGTTTATATTTTGTGTGGGCTAACACTATTATGCAGGTCTAGAATGGTGTTGGGCGTTTGTTACAACTTACAAGTTGTCAAATTAGTTTATTCTTAAGAAAGTCTCAAGGCAACGAATCACCATGAGCAACCCAATCAAACTAATGGATTGGAGTACAAAATGGATCTAGTGAATGGACGGTGGAGTTAATAAAAAGTAGGAGATTGTAGCTGAAGAATCTTCGATGGGCATCGTTGTTGTTTAAGGTCAAAGCATGAAATTGTGCCATTCTGAGGGAATAACCACTCTTTACAGTTTCGTCTTGATTAGTAGTGGATTACTGGTATTATTCTTCAATAAAGAGGTTCGAATTTGAGTATGTACACGGGTATTATTTTTCAATAAAGAGGTTCAATTTGAGTTTCTATAAGAAAAGAGTGGAATTTTTAAAATAAAATAAAAAATTTCGTCTTGGACATGTAGGTTTTGTTCTTATTCGATTGCATAGTTGGCTCCAATCCCTCCTCTTTACAGGCTTTCAAAAGATGGGAATATAACCGCACAAAGAGAATCACACTTGCATTGGTACATGGATGAGCGCACACTTGATACTTCTATACTAAAACAAAAAGAATACTTTAAAAGGAAGTATAACCCGTAAAAGACAATTGTCTAATAATAGGCTTACAACTATTGTAACTTACGCATCACAATTTGTTCAATTAATTAATCGAATTAATTAATACTATTTGAGATTGTCTTTCAAGAGCCTATAAATCATGGGACATCAAATAAGTAACACAATTTTCTAGGTTAGAGATCATAATGGGGCGGGTTAAAACGGGCTCCACTTCAAATCGGCCTCATTCGGGCCGGTCCAAACCCGATTAAACGGTTCCGGGGTCGATTATGGGTCCACTTTTAGAAAATCCACCGGTTCGAGGCGAGGTAATGGGCTCTTATAGACCCGCCCGTATATATTAACTTATTTAATTATGTTATTATTAATTTTCATAAGACGATCGGACGGGTGTAAATTAATTCTCGAACTTAATATTCGAGTTCATGTTTGTAGATTATCATATTAAGAGGATAAATTAGTGAACCCCTCAAACTATGCGCGATTTTTTACATTACCCACTTAACTATTTTTTTCTATTTAACACTTAAACTACATGAAAATTCTATGGTCCCATCTCATCCCTCTCCCGTCGTGAGAATATTCCCAAGTTAAATCGCGGCAGGAGGAAGAGATGAAACCGTAGAAATTTTCATGTAGTTCAGGGGTTAAATAGAAAAAAATATTTTAGGGGGTAATATAGAACATCACGCATAGTTTGTGAATATATTAAAATTTCCTCTAGCAATTAAATCAACTTTAAAAGTTCATTCAACTTTTCCTCAATTCTTAGATTTACTAGCTTACCAGGTTCGACTTTTCTTCGTGTACATGCGCATCTAATTATTGTAAATGCTTGAGTTATGTGTGCTCGTAAATCTGTGTGTATTCTTGTATAATATTTTATAATCACATTGATTTTGTCAAAATGGTATTTCGGTTTGTTGGGCTCTTGGCCTTTCTATTACCTCTGCATCAAATAAATAAGAAAGTCATCTGGTGAAGATGAATGCCATTTCTATATTTGATTGGATTTTTAAAGCTTATATTCTTTATTCTGCTTGAAAGAGATGTCTGCATTTTGTGTTTAGATATTTTTTCAGAGTGAGGGTAATCCGTTTGTAGGGATGGCAATTTAGGTCAGCGGGTCGTGTTCAACTTCGGGCCAGTTTTGGGTTAGATTCAAAACACATCAAAAAGTAAGTAAAATATAATATAACTATATTTTAAGACAAATGTTAACATCGTGCCGGATTCGTGTTAGTCGGGTTCGGGTTCATGTTTCTCGTGTTCGTGTTCGGATTTCTCTTAGTAACTTCGAGTCGGGTTATCGTGTCGTGTCAGCGATTGCCACCCCTATTCGTTGGAAAGTCATGCATAATAACTTGTGAAAACTATAAAACTAGTGTAATTTAATTCTTTATTTTTATACATATACACAATAAGTATAAATATAAATACCCCTCGAACTATGCACAACTTTCGGAATCACCCCTAAACTATTTTCTTCTATTTAACTCCCTAAACTACACAAATTTTTTTCTACGGTCCAATCCCCTCCTACCCGCTAGCAAACTGATGGGAATATTTCGTTGGCGGTGAGGAGGAGATGGAACCGTAAAAATTTTCATGTAGTTCATGGGGTTAAGTAGAACAAAAAAATATTTAGGGGTAATGTAGGTTTGGGGGTTCATTAATTTTTTCTCCCATATTAATTAATGCTTTTGACTTGGCCACTGACATCAATTTTTTAATTAATGGGGTCCTAATAAATATTAGTCTACATGATATGATGGTTGATAATTTTAAATAAATATTATAACAACCATTTTGAATCATATTAATTTACATTATGGACAGATTTAAAGAAAAAAAAAAGTTACATAATGAACACGAGTCACGATAGAAGCTTAAACGACTTGTAGCTGAACATGTTGGCTGTCAATTATTCCTTAGCGGATCGGCGGGTTGAACACGCCGGGTTGCAGATCTAATGTGGGGTGAGGTGGAGTGGGTCCAATATTTCCTTCACGGGACGGGTCTCGAGTTTGGCCAAATCGCCCATCGCATTGCCATCCCTATTTCTAAGCGTTAGATGAAATAAGCGATTAAATTTATTTCAATTGTGAGTGCATACATATACTGTCATTTTGACTTCTAAATTGTCAATTGAATCTAGGGTATCAATCATTAGTTGAAAACAATTAATAAAGAGGTAATTTTAATCTGTTCCCCCAAACTATGCATGTTTTCTACTTTGTCTACTTAATTTTGGATTGTTCTACTTTACCTCCGAACTTTACAAATTGTTGCAAAGATTTAGCCTATAATTTCCAAACGTACCCTCATTGTTAGTGCATTGTGTGTAGCTATTATATTTCAAACAATTATTTGGATCAATTTTCTCTCAAAATCTCCTCATCTTTAGTCAATATATAAATAGTATTAAATAAAATTATTTTCATCAATAAACATAGGCCATGATACTAGGGGTGGCCAAATGGGCAAACCAGGGTTCCAAATCGGAACGTAACCATGGCCACCTGGTTCCTAAACCGTAACCATGCTCAATCTGCGGTTCCAAACGGTAACCGAACGTGTAGGCGATTCGGTTGCAGTTCCGAGGTCTCAAAAACCATGAAACCGGCGGTTTTTTTTCGCTTTAGAACCGCTCGGCGAGAACCGTGATGGAACCATTTTTAAGGTAAAAACCAACAATTTTGTTTTGGTAAATACATGCTAGAAAAAATATTAAATATTTATTATGATGTTTTATTTTCGTAACTACATAAGACACATTTTAGACCAAATTTTGTAAGCGAACTACATGAACTTTGATTTTTCTATACTCTAATAGTATATATAGATAGTTTAATATAATTGTTATTAATATTAAGTATAAAACTTTATTGAATATTAAAAGTCTAAGTCTTTTTCTTTATTTTCCTTATTTTTAATCGAAATTGATAAACTATTTTAAGAAATCAAAAAATTATCAAAAGATAAACAAACGATTTCGGTTAAAACCATGGAGGAATCGGGTTCCAAATGGATCGGAACCGCGGTTGCCCGATTTTGGAACTGAATCGTGAGGCACGATTTTGGTTTACGGTTCCTAAAAATGAGGCACCGTAACCGGCGGTTTTGGAATTGAAAGCGAGTTAACCGTGGCCACCCCTATAAGGTTAAAGGGTAAATTTGGAATTTATAGACCAAAGTACAACAATTTGTGAAGTTTATGGGGTAAAGTAGAACAATATTAAGTTAAGTAGCGAGTAGAAAAACTCGTATAGTTTGGGGGACAAACTAAAATTACCTCTAATTCATTTACTTTGATTCCATTTCAAGTTAGGTAATTCTGTATGAAACATTATTCATAGTGTCTTGGTCAAGGACTTGAATCACGAATTAGGAAAATACATGAGATTCTCTTGCCAAAAGACAAGACTTGAATTCTTTATTGGCTCTAACAGATCTCGATGCACCAAAGGCAACATCCAAAATATCCCCTTTGTGATTAATAGAAAATAAATCAAAGTGTCGCAGGTGTACATTGGATTACATACAATCGTGCTTTAAGTCTAAGGACTAATCATGATCGTCGCAATAAGAAAATTCTTAGTTCAACAATTTAAACTTCCAGGTAAGAAATTTCATTTGGTCATGTTCAATTAACTTATTCTCTAATAAAAACCCACATATAAGTCTTTGTGTTACAATGTTGATGTTATGCACAAGTCTTTCTTGATATTTAATGTCATATCTCGAAAACCCTTAGAAGTGAAACTAATTAAGAGAGAAGTCATAGAGGCGTATTGATGAATCAATGAACGCCATCGACGCGGGACCATGACATGTAGCTATCTTTGGTCTAAGGAATTTGTCAAATACACAAGTAGTATTAATAAATGCAAAATATATGATAAAAAAATGTCTTTTATTAATGAATCTCAATAAAATTATATTTATAATCCAATCTAATTGGAGCGTCACACCCTCCCTCTAACAAAGTATCCCTCCCAATTTTTGGGTTGGTGGCGTGGATATTTGTTTTCATCTTTCTCTCCCCTTAATTCACTACACATAAACGCTACATCAATTATTTCCCGTCCAAATATTAGAAAGTTCCAAATTATAGTTCATGTCAGCTTGCTCTTGTGATTTGTTTTGTCAAACATTAATGTTGGCCACATTTAATTAGTTATTTGTCACAACTCACAAGTAAATTAAAATTTTCCAATTTTAGAAACCAAATGCATTAAAATCAAATCGTGAGTTTAAAGGGATGCATTGTCTATCTCGACTACTTTAAAGGATAAAATCTTGGTATTATTTTCTCCATTTTCTGAAATCTGATTAAACTGTAGCCTCTACCATATGGAAAAAATTAAAATAGTATCTAACAATCCCAAGGTAGGGACTTTTTTTTTTAAATGTTAAGATAACAATGAGAAATGGATACCTTTAACAATCAATTTTATTCTTAATAAATAAAATAATGGATAAAAGCACTAATATTACACACATGGTGAATTTGAAGAAAGGTAGATTTACTTATTTGCGTCTAAGTTGGTTCATTAGCCCCAGTAGATCTACTCCTAAAAAATATAGCGGTGTAGTATTTGGAAATAACCTAGATTTGCATACAATACACGCCTACTATGTGTAATTGCGTTGCGTTTGAATTTATGTAAATCCAAAATAAATCTATGATAGTTATCCACGTGAAGTATTAGAGTCCTTATATCAATAATACACTTTTCAAAATCAGATATTCTCTCCCACCTAAATCCTCCACAAAACCAGTAAACATGAACAAAACACACCTAAAAATCATGGTCAAATCTGCACAAATTTTCAAGAACGCAAACCATTTCTGGAATAAAATGCATCTTTACACCGTCGCCACCATCACCACCGAAGCCCATTCTTCTTCTTCTTCAACCATATCACAGCGCACGTTAGTGGACAAGCGCGGCGGCGCACAGCCCATTTGGTGTTTTCCGATGAATTTTCAGATCGACGATTCAAAGCTCGTCGATCTCACGCTTGCTTTATCCGTAAAGCGTCGAAGAATGTTCGGCGCCGATAAAAATGTCGGGCGAGTTATTCTTCCCGTTAAGAGGCTACTTGAGTATTATCATTCAGAAGGAAATAATATTAGTGGGTCTAAGGATGTCGCGTTCACGATTTATTCGTGTTCGTCTGGAAGGCCGAGGGGCGTTTTGTATTTGTCGTATTTGTTTGGTGGAGAGGAGATGGATATGAATGTACAACCACGTCGTGTGGTTCCTTCAGCACCACCATTGTTAATGCCTCAAGATGAAGAACCTAATGCAACATTTTTATCAGAAGATGAAGGAGGTTCTTCTGGTTATATACCTTCTGCGCCATATCTATCGGAAGAATATATACATGCTGCATTGATTCCTTTATTATTGTTTTTATTAGTTTATTGCGTATTGTGTTTGATCAATTGGGTTACTTCTTGTGACCGTAGACATAACTGTTAGAGTAGTGCCCGACGTGCCATCAATGCCAATTGATGATCGCTCGTGTTTTCTAGCCTGTAGACAATCTTATTTTATATATTAATTAAATTGGAAATGCTTTATCTTTAATTGTTTTGTCAATTAGATAAATTATATCCCTAGACCACATTTAGCTATGGAGCGTGATTGTGCATATATATGGTGGTAATTATGGAATACTCCTCTATGGTTGTGATCTTAAATAAGCTCTAAGTCGAGTGTTCATTCAAATGGAATAGGCCCAAGGAGACTCACACATACACACAATATAATGTACGTTGAGAAAGAGAATGTCTCATTCCATGAACATTGACACAGCTGGAGCCCAGGTAATTAACTCTTGAAGGTGTTCATGAAGTCACCTTCGGTCTTTTTGTTTGAATCTCTTCAAAGAATTGATAGGCTTGAATCATTTTTTAAGTTTCAAATTTGCTTAGAGTTTGAGCAACTTGAATGCAAGTGAATTGGCTTTGAGCTTTTTCGTTCGTAGTGTGTCTGCTTCTTTTTGAGAGATACAACCCAAATGCTTAAGCTTCAATATTGATTAAATCGTTGGAGATAATGGCATTACCCTTCAAAGGGTTTTCAAGCATCTATTCATAGACACACCTTAATAATACCTGTTTGAGTGGGACAATTTCAAAATATGTCTATTGTTTGTAGCCCGTTCTTTTACTATGTGTTGTCGCTTTTCACCAACAACTTTCTTGCCAGTTTGCAGAAATTGTTGCCGCATTAGTCGACAATAACAATCCAACCCTAGTGCCCAGGAATAATACTATGTTTTTAATTTTTATTTTTGTCACGCAGTGACGCCTATGCCCATTTTTGGCCGAGGTAAATTTTTCAACAATTTAGATAAAATCACCGGTAGGTGCACATAGTGCCTATTTTTGTACACTTGTTTGCAAGTCTTCTTATATTGACAATGTACTATCAACTTATACTTGGTTAAAAAGGCTTTTTTTTTCAATAATGGGATTCCTCAAACTTACTTCTAAACGATTTTTATCAACGCCGATTATTCCTTTTGCATCATACGCTAGAACCGAGTTGCATTTCGCGTTCATGATTCTTTTTAAGGATATTGTTGTAGTTCCCCGAAGAACTATAATGTTCTTGATTCGCCATGACATTTGTCCTCTCCTTCACAAACACCTACTTGCCGGATGACGCCACCAGACAAACTTTTGTATTTTATGTTTTGTATTACCTTATGGACTTAACATCATATTACTTTTAACATGTAGAGTAGGTGCTTGCCATTGTGGCGGCAAAAGACTCAAAAGTACTCATCTTATCCATGATGGGAGTAGGTTCTTGCTTTCCAAGCTCAATAGTTGTTATGGAGCAAGCCTTCGGCTCGGAAGCAACATCACTAGCCGAGATGCTCAACCATATGTTCCATTTCTTTAGAAGCTAAGCTCGGATGCCCAATCATGTCTCATTGATTGGATCAAAGCCGAAAAAGGAGTACACAATAACAGATGGGAGTAATTGAGCTATGCACTCTCTAATAAGGTAAGAAGAAGAGTAAGGAGGTAAGAGAATTGTTCCTCTATACACACGAGATGATACGTGCAACTTAAATTTAAGTTTAAGCCCATGTTTCTTAATTGAATTTGATTAAAATATGCAACTCAAAGTTAAGTTAAACTTACACCTTTCTTAACTTTTTCAAATTTATTAAAATACGAAATATAAGAATGTTATTTTCTAATTAATATTCAAATTCAAGCAAAATACATGAATATAACCCACCATGTACACAATAGTAAATCGGGCTTAAAATTGACCCAAATCCGCTATTAGTGGATCCGGGGCCATACGCACTCGCGAATCTAAGATTTTTATAGGAAAATGACATGAATACCCACCTTTCACCCCAAATCCCCGAAAATACGCTCCATCTATTGTTCATTTCCAAAAATACCATTTTCTCACGATTTTTGACAAAAATACGTTTTTTCTCCTTTTTTGGACAAGAATACGCCGCTCCCGCCAAAATTCCGGATGTTTTTTACGTTGGTTTATTTGTTGTTTCAAACATGTTTGTTGTTTCTTTGTTGTTTCATACTGTTTCATTTATGTTTCTTATATGCTTCACTTAGCCAACTTTTCATTGAATTCCACGGTTGCATGGAGAAAATCCCGGTTGTGGTATGCCACAATGGACAATGTGAAGAAAATAGAGAGTATACCAACTTTGAGATAATAAGAATATCGATTCCAATGGATCGCATATTAAGCACCCTAAAAGAAATCTTGGAACAACAAAGTCAATTCAGAAAATTTGAGCTTACTTGTCCATAATCGGCCACGAGAAATGGACACGACTCTACTATCGGACCAAAAAATACTTTGTATTGACTTCTAACATCGTAGAATTATTGAATGCATCAATCGCAGTGGGAAAGACCTACTAGTAACAACATTGCTAGAGTACGTGAGATCTTTAGTTCAAGATTATACATGCGAGACATCGAAATGAAGCAAGATCAACATTTACAAGGATGAAAAAAAAGTCAAGAGTATATGGGGAAAAACTACACTATTTCTCTAAATTTAAAAGCAATTCACTACAAACTTTTATCACATGACCCACTTTGTTTCACAATTGTTTCTTACATGTTCCATTTATGTTTCGGTGAAGAGATCAAATGATTTTATCTTTAAAATCATAGAGGTGCAACAAAACATTTGATCTCGAACCTTAAAAAAGTACTTGCACATACAACAAATTTCAAATGGATGAAATTCATTCCTCATATGCTAAACCAAACTTAAATATATTGTTCAACTGATTACACCATCATTATGATTTATGTAACAACAATGCTCTAAAATCATTAGGAAGTGTGTTGGATATTTTGGCCCACTCAGTCTTTGGCCCATTATGTCCAAAGCCCAATCCCTTATTAGCCTAAGCCCAAAAGTATTGCAGCCAATCCACTCTGGCTTAGCCCGGGTCAAAGAGGCGGATCCCTTACCCGGTTTATGACCGCGGATCCTGTCTGTCTCTTGTTTACCGTTGGATCGTGCCTCTTAATCCCAGCCATCCATTTGCTCTACTTAAGTGGTACTTCTGAAACCCTAGTTTATTCTACAGTGATCTCTTTCTCTCTCATCTCTCGATTTCTCTCTGGTTTTTTGGATATCTCTCTCTCTCTAGAAAATCCTACCTCTTGTATGATTTCTCAGTGATATTCTACTAGATCTGGTGTGATCTTGTTGTGAGGGTTCTTTGTTCACAACCTTTGTGTGCGTTACAAAGTTCCAGGGGTTAGGGTTTCTGTGGGATTGTTGGTTGTTCCTGTTCGAGGCTTGATCTAGGGTTCCGGGTGGAAACCAGGTGGTCATTGGGAGGCGTACTTTGGGATCTTGGCGGTTTGAGGGGCTTTGTGGCCTTTCTCGGTGTTCTCTTTGGATCGTTGTTTGGGTGGTTCAAATGACTGAGCGAACTTATCTCAAATCTTGAGATTAGGGTTTTAGCCCTAATTGGTTTTATTGTTTCCGATTTTTCCTTTGAGTTATATTTTTGTATTTCCTTCAAGAAATTTGTACAGTAAATTTTCGGTCCTAACTTGTATATTGTTTCTATCTTTCGCGAGATAGATACCCAACATGGTATCGAGCACCTATCTGCCGATTTGGTGGGTTGGTGCTTTGGTTCGGTTTGGTGATACTCGGTGTTATTTGGTGATCTATTTTACGTGGATTTTTACCCGAACTTTGCTTCTGGTTGTGAGATTTTCTAAACCCTAAACTTTGTGTGTGTGGGCTTTAGTGTATCTCTGTTCTTTCTTTCTTGTTCTTGGACTTGAGACCCCGAGCATACAAGCCTCTTGACCGCACCGAGAGTGTAGTGGAACCCCGAGGTGCAAGGGGGATCTTGTACAAGATTTCTTGTATTCTTTCATTCTTTAGTGTTCTTTGTCAGACTCGAACTTGATATCCGCTTTGTCAGGCCGATACTTCGTGGCTCCATCTCTCTGTCTTCCTTTGTTTTTATTGTGACTATCTTGATTGAGTGCCTCATTTCTTGACTACTTTGTGTCTTGTTTTAAAATGGCCGGATTTTCTGGATACCACATGGAACCTTTCAATGGAAAAACAGATTTCTCCATTTGGCAACAAAAATGAAAGGTATTCTTATTCAACAAAAGGTTTTCAAAATTTGTTGAAGGAAAATTTTCAAAAGGATCTTGAGGATACCAAAATCGAACTTGATGAATATGCCTATTCCTCTATTATCTTGAATTTATCGATCTTTGTCTTGAGGAAAGTTGGTAAACAATCCGATCTTTAAAGCTTTATGGGATAAACTAAAGGAATTGTACACACTTTGAAACATCTTTGCCTTCTAAGTTGTTTCTTCTTGAAAAATTCTTTAGATTTAAACCGGATTTGTCTAAGGACATGGATGAAAACCTGGATGTGTTTACCAAACTCGATTCAAGACATAAAGCTTTCTCAGTGACAAAAACATTGATGATTATACCCCTATTGTGCTTTTAAATGCTATACCGACTCATATAGTGATGTGAAATCGCCATTAAGTATGGCGGGGATAATATTACTCTTGATCTTTGTGATTAATGGGATTAAGAGTAAAGAACTTGATTTAAAAGTCGGAAAGGGAATAAGAATAACAATGGTGAAGTCATGCATGTTAGAGGCGGTCTCAAACTAGGAAAAATGGGAATAACTCTAACAGGATAAATCAAAAAAAAAAGGGGAAAAGGGGCAGTGTCTAAATCAAGAGCTAAACATAGGAAATGTTATAATTGTGGTGAACAAGGCCATTATGCCAAAAGAGTGTCCCAATAAGAAAAATGGGAATCAAAACAATAACAATAACCAATCCAATGATCATGTTAACTTGGCTACCAAGAATGAGCATATGGGTGATGTCTTTATGGTATCGATGTGTATGATAGTGTGAATTATGTGCCTTCACAATCTGTCTGCGTGAATCAATGGCTTATAGATTCTCGCATGCACTTTCCATATGTCTCATTTTAAATTTGTTTTCTAATTACTGCGAAGTTAAACATGGTACGGTTTCTATGGCAAATGATAAGAAATGCCAAGTATTTGGAATTGGTGATGTGTGCTTAAAGTTTGATTAAGTTATGTGCTCACTCTTAAAGATGTAAGGCATGTTCGATCTAAGTAATAACTTGATGTCATGCCGCACTTGAATCGATGGTTTGGAGGGTAAGTGGGGCAAGGGAGTCATGAAAATTTTAAAGGGCTCTCTTGTTGTTATAAAAGCCGAAAAAGAGGAGAAATTTGTATGTTTGTTGTCAATCGTATGTCTAATGTAAATGTTCCTGTGAATTATGTGAACTCTGTTAAAGATGATAAGACTGAACTCTGGCATAGGAGATTAGGTCACATAAGTTCTAAAGGACTTGAGATTTTACATAAAGATGGTTGTTTTGGGAATGATAAATTGTCATGTGTGCCATTCTCGTGACTCATGTGTGTTTGGTAAACTGGTAAAAAGTACAATTTTCCACCTCCTCTTACCACTAAACAGTCTACCGCACCGATATCTTGGAATACTTGCATGCTGATGTTTGGGGTCCTTCTAGTGTTCCCACACATGGTGGAAACAGATACTTTCTATCAGTGATTGATGATTTTTCCAGGAAAGTTTTTATTTTTCTTTTGAAAAACAAATCAGATGTTTTTGAAAAGTTCAAAACTTGGAAAACATTGATAGAAAACCAAACTGCAAAAATGTTAAATACCTTAGAATCGATAATGGTTTAGAGTTTTGTAATCAAAACTTGGATGCTCGTGTGTGAAGAACTGGTATTGTAAGGCACAAAATCGTGCCTTACACCCTCAAAGAAAATGGTGTGGTGAGAGGATGAACATGACTATTTTGGAAAGGGTGAGGAGCATGTTAAACTCTTCAGGCCTTTCCAAAAAGTTCTAGGGTGAAGCGGCCCAACACAATTGTTTATTTTATTAATAGATCACCATATGTCCCTTTAAGCGGGGAAATATCTGAATCGAACTGTGTGGTCCGGCAAGCAAGTTGATTTTTCAAACCTTAAAATTTTTGGATGTTCGAAGCTTTTGCACACCAAAAGACCGACAAGCTTGAGCCCAGATCACTAAAATGTGTTTTCCTAGGATACCCCGATGGGGTTAAAGGGTGCAAATTGTGGTCTAGAAGTGAAAATGGTTTTAAAGTGATAATTAGTAGGGATGTGGTTTTCAATGAAAATGAAATGCCTTGTTTACAAAACTCTCCTACTATTTCGAAAACCCCAATACTTCAAATGAGGTGGAGACTCAAACGATACTCCTATAATTCCTATCTCTGCTCCCGATTCGAAATTGTGCATGATTTACGAAAATGGTGATTTACCCGCGATTTTGAGAATGTGCCACGATGTTCATGATCAACTTGATGTGCATGATGCCGTGAATGATGACTTGCATAATGTTGTGCATGATAATGAACAAGATAATGAGTGCAAGATTATTTGTTAACCAGGGATAGAAATAGGAGAAACATTAGAGCCCCCACTAAATTTGTTGATTATCATATGGCCTCATATGTGTTTTTCGTGTATGATTCTATAGATAATTCCGAGCCTAAAACCTACAATGAAGCTTTAAAATCGAGCATGCAAATGAATGGTTAAATGCAATGAGTGATGAAATGAATTCTTTGCATGTCAATAATACATGGGTTCTTGTTCCAAAACCCGATTCATCGCTGTTGTGGATTGCAAGTGGTTGTTCAAGGTCAAGAATGAAAATGATTCTATCGGATATAAAGCTAGACTTGTTGCAAAGGGTTTTACTCAAAAAAAGAAGGTGTTGATTACACGTAAATTTTTGCACCTATTGTTAAGTTTACCCGCTGTCGAATAATGCTTGCATTAGTTGCTCAATTTTTGGGAACTTAAACAACTTGATGTTAAAACGCTTTTTTACATGGTGACTTAGAAGAAAAGATTTATATGAGGCGACTGAGGGTTTTGTTGATAAATCTAAGTCGATTATGTATGTTTCTTTGAAAAAATCTTTATATGGCTTAAAGCAATCACTCAGGCAAAGTGGAATAAAAATTTGATGAATGTATGTTATCTTTAAAATTCAAAAGAAGTCATTATGACCATTGTTTGTATTTTAAAGAAAATACTAATTCTCCTGTGTTTTTATTACTTTATGTGGATGATATCTTTGATTGCGATCCTTGTATCAAATCTGTGGATCATCGGTCTTGTCCGAGTGATAAATTTGATATGAAGTACTTGGGTGATGCCAAAAAGATTTTGGGCATGAATATTATTAGGGATAGAAAACAACTGTGATTTATTTGAATCAATCTTCTTATGTGGAAAAGATCTTGAAAAAGTTTTCTATGTCTAATGCAAAACCTGTGAATGTTCCTCTTCTTTGCTCATTTTGTGTTAAGCAAAGAGCAATCTCCTAAATCGCACGATTTTCAAACTATGAAAAATGTGCCCTATGCTAATGCCATAGGATCTGTCATGTACCTCATGGTGGTCGATGCCAGGCCGACATAGCTTATCTTTGTGAGTTGTTTTGAGGGTATATGGCAAATCCTGGCATTATTCATTGGAATGTCTTTGTTAAGTGGTTCTTTGAGATATTTGGTTCATTCATTAACTATGGTTTAAAATTTTCAAAATGTAAAGATGGCATTGTTTTAAAGGGGTATGTTGACTCAATTATGCTAATGATAAAGACAACAGAAAATCTACTACTTATATTTTTACTTTTTGTGGCTATTCTATAAGTTGGAAATCACAACGCAACATATTGTGGCTTTATCTACCACTCGGTCGAGTATGTTGCGATCATCAAGCCTTAAAAGAGGCCCTATGGTTAAAGACTCGATTTTAAATTGGTTTTCTAAAGGGTAAAGTAGTAGTATTTTCCGATCATCGGTATTGATTATGCAAAAACCCCTTTTTCATGATCGTACTAAACACATTGATGTAAGGTTTCATTATATAAGAGACATTGTTTCAAAAGGTTTAATAAATCTTGAAAAATTGCATCCGAATACAACCCAAATAGATATGGGCACTAAGTGTCGGTCAGTATCTAAGTTTCAAACATGTTTAAAAATACCGAGTTTTTGACACTTGTGACTAGGTTGTCCCCGGTGATTACCCCCGGATCGATCGACTTACTTTGTGTTTGTTGGTTGGTCCAAACCCGTTGGATGAACACTGCTTTGTGCTTGCGTTAGTCTAACGAGTTAAAAACCCACTCACTTTGTGTTTCCGGGTACTATAAGTTGCTATGTGCTTCTTATGGTGAAAGACCTACTCGCTATGTGCAAGTAGGCATCAAGGCAATGATGAAGTCGGATCGCACCCATGTGTCTAAAGAACATCGAAGTGTGCAAAGGGTGGAGATTTGTTGGATATTTTGGCCCACTTGATCGCCCATTATGTCCAAAGCCCAATCCCTTATTAGCCTAAGCCCAAAAGATCTTTGACCTAATCCACCCTGGCTTAGGGGTCAAAGAGGCGGATCCCTTACCCGGTTTATGACCGCGGATCTGTCTCTGTCTCTTGTTTACCGTTGGATCGTGCCTCTTAATCCCGGCCATCCATTTGCTCTTCTTAAGTGGTACTTCTGGAACCCTAGTTTATTCTACAGTGATCTCTTTCTCTCTCATCTCTCGATTTCTCTCTGGTTTTGGATATCTCTCTCTCTCTAGAAAATCCTACCTCTTGTATGATTTCTCAGTGATATTCTACTAGATCTGGTGTGATCTTGTTGTGAGGGTTCTTTGTTCACGGCCTTTGTGTGCATTACAAAGTTCCAGGGGTTAGGGTTTCTGTGGGATTGTTGGTTGTTCCTGTTCGAGGCTTGATCTAGGGTTCCTGGGTGGAAACCGGTGGTCATTGGGAGGCGACTTTCGGATCTTGGCGTTTGAGGGGCTTTGTGGCCTTTCTCGGTGTTCCCATCGATCGTTGTTTGGGTGGTTCAAATGACTGAGCTAACTTATCTCAAATCTTGAGATTAGGGTTTTAGCCCTAATTGGTTTTATTGTTTCACAGTTTTTTCCTTTGAGTTATATTTTTGTATTTCCCTTGAATTTGTAAATTTGTTGTTTCTCGGTCCTAACTTGTATATTGTTTCTATCTTTCGCAGATAGATACCCAACAAAGTGGAGATAGAATCTCAATGTCGTTGTCATCGTCATCACCATTTTGCAGCCTTCAACTTAAGCATAATTGTGAAAGCGGATGGCCTTCTTTGTTTAGTGTGAGTTTTGCATGTATTTTAGGGCATATTTATGGCTATAATTGTTTATAAACATGCAATAACTCATATGAAATGTTATATATTCGCTTTTTGTGGAAAAGGTATTACGCTTTTGCTTCTTTTGTAGGAATTTAACGATATTTGGAGTGATTTTGTGACAATACGAGCATTGCGACCTAGAATCATCAAGAATCAAGCGATTACACCCAATTGGAAGCCAATTATATTGAATCTAGAGTCATAGTAATGATTCGTGTGTCAAAAGAAGCATGGATGATCAAACAACAAGGGGATTTATCTCAAGGAACGCCCAAACGCATCCGGAATTTCCAAAGACTGGCAATGTTTAGTATTTTGGCCATAACTCTCTCTACAAAATTGATATAGAGCTGATTCAAGGGGATACGGAAAGCTAAGAGAGAGGGCTACAACTCTTATGAAGACCCCATAAGCAAATTCGGACGTTTGGATGACGCACGGGCTAGTCGTGCATGATGCGCACGACCGTGCGCTCTTCAAAGAAAAAGACAATTTCTGCGGCACCTAGATCGGCTAGGCGTGCGCTAGGCGCACGGCCCGTGCGTCGTCTGTGCGGGAAAACGAGTTTGTGATTCTCAACTAGGTTTTGACCCAAACGGAGTACAAATAGAGATGAGGCGGCCACAAATAAAGAGACGCGGACTTTTGCCCTAGAACACGAGAGAAAAGAGCAACTTTCCACCTAGGAGAATTGGAGAGATCAATCAAGGCCACAACAACACGCTTGAGGATTGAAGATAGATCGAGAGATCATCGACTTCCCGAATCTTCGCATTCCATAGTATCTTTATTTTCAATTAGTTAGACATGAACATGGATAATTTATCTATGAATTATTTATTTTCTATGTCCTGGCTAAACATCTTGTGATTCCTGGGTTTGGGAGTAGGTCAATGGATACTTTTGTTTGATGATTAATGATAAGTTATTGTTTTCAACCCTATTCGAGTACTTTGTTTTAATTCTTGTTTTATCAAAAAGCCTTTGGTTTAACTTGTTTGATGTATTGATTCATAATTGAATGATGAGTTTCAATACTAGATCTGTGAGTACTTGACATGAATATTTGCAAGATTGAGAAGTCTGTGAATATTTGTGTTGAAATATATAACAGTCATCATGCCACTAACAATGTAGCGTGTCATTATCGTGTTAGTATTGTATCCTCAAGTGGGATATTTGTTAGGTAAATATAGACTTTAAGGGGGTGTTTGTAACAAAGTATAAGGGATTTTTGTAATTTTGAAAGACAATTGATTTTTTTGTAATTAGATTAAATCTCATAGTTACCTTTTAAATTATCCCTAAGTATTAATTTAAAACCCCGTCGGAGACATGGTCAATGTGAATCCAATTCCCATATCTTTTTGCAGTTACCTAAGGAGATATGCGGCTAATTTATCATTTTATTGTTATTTGAAATAAATATTACGTTTTTACCGTGGAATTTGATTTGTTTGCCAATGTATTGTGACCAAAGCTGTTTTCAGAGTTTTAATTTTTTTAAAAAATTCTACAAAAACAGCTTCATTAAAGCTGTCTTTTGTCTTTTTCTTTTTTATATATATCAGATTTTGAAGACATTTATGTTAATCGCTGTCTTTTTTTTTTTTAATTTTAAAAATTTGAAAACAGCTATGATAAAGCTGTTTTCAGTTATTTTTTTAAATTTTCGGAAATTTTTGAATATTTTTGATTTTGTAGTTTTTGTCTTTATAATGATTATTATTTTTTTCCCATCCTAAAATGCGTAGTTTTTTAAATAATTTGCAATTTTAATATGGTGTAATTTTCGGTTAAGTTAATAATTTTTATTTGAAATTTCTATTTTATTGAAATTAAAAACAGCGAAACGCATACAAATATTCTAAAATAAGACGTTCTCATAAATTAGTACATACTTGTGGCACTTTGAAGGACATTATTAGATATTTTGGAAAAATAGAACGTCCTATTTTAGAATATTTTTACGTTTAACTATTTTTAGTCTCAATATAATAGAATATTCAAATAACAATTATTAACTTAACAGAAAAAACACACCATATTAAATTGCGAATTATTTAAAAACTACTCATTTTAGGATGGAAAAAAAAAAATAATAAACAGTATTGAGACAAATACTACAAAATAAAAACTTTTCCAAAATTTCCAGATATTAAAAAAAAAAAACTGAAAACAACTTTAACATAGCTGTTTTCAAATTTTTAAATTTATTAGAAAAAGCCTAAAGACAGCTTTAAGAAAGCTGTTTTCGATAGAAATATTTTAAAAAAATTAGAAACTCTGAAAACAGCTTTACAACAGCTTTTGTAAAGCTGTTTTCACAATACATTGGCAAACAAATGAGATTCCACGGTAAAAACATAAAAGTTATTTTAAATAACACTAATTTGATAAATTAGCCGAGATATGCCTCTCCATGTGATACTTTTATCAACAACTACATTGATGCATTCTCCACCATATAAAAATATCAGCATTTAAGTTGAATGCAAACAATTCTATTTTCTTCAAAACCAACTGCTCACATGTCGAGAGTTAGTAAGTTTGAGCGACAAAAGTATGATCTTTCTAACGTTGTGGTGAGTTCAATCTATGTAATACGATTAAAGGAAAATCCTTTTTTTAAAAAAAAAATTAATATATTCTTTTCAAATATTCAGACACTTGGTCATCGTTATCCCAACCACAAATAAGAATCGAAAACAAAAAGTTCAAGAGAGACCATGGGACACGCGTACGGCTGTAAAAGTACAAACAAGAACAATAAAAGCGAAAAGGAGAGGATGTTAAATACAGAAAACATTTTTGTGTCCTACTATAATTAGGGTGTCAATTCCGGATTCAACACAGAAACCCCAATGAACTTAACACAAAATTAATGGGAACATGTGCGGGTTTTATATGTTCGAATTGAAATCTGGTCGAATCCGTTTGAGTTTGGGTCAATCTGCTATGACCCGCATGTCCATTCGTGAACTTAAAAAAATAAGTAACTAATTAATTGTGCTAAAAAAAAAGACATGTGCTTGAAACTTAAATGCTAAAACTTCTTTAATTATGTGTGTTATTATTTTATATGCATTTTTGTATAATGTCCTCAAAATATAATTGATATATTATGTCATTTATGTAATTATGTTTGTTTTTTTGTATGTTGTGAGATGTGATATTTTTATTGATTAAATAGTGTCTTTGTGGTGATTGATTTTAAAATGTCGAATTTATTCATTGAAAATATTAAATATACATAAAAATAATTTTAATACAAGAGGATTAAACATGTCGAGTTTGGGTTATTTATTCATAAATAAATTCAAATTTCAATACGAATAATTACATAAATCGAGTTGAGACTGGAGTTGACATATTCGGACCTCCGGCCCAACCCGAATTGTCACCCTACTACAATTGTCCCTTTGTGCCTTTAATGCAAGTGCCATTCATGTACCGATCCATAAATTAGCTGTTTTAGACAAGTGGTCAATGTTGAATTCCAAATTGCAAAAATCATTTTCAATGCAACCAAGGGAGCACATTTGTTCCATGTGATATTTTCAACAACTAGTCAGATGCATTCTCAACCGTATAAAAAATATCACGAATTGTATGCTTTGAAATGTAACATAACTTATCTACAAATTTATATGTTTCTAGGTAACTCTAGTAATTTCCTCTGCCTCCTCGTAACATTTCCCCTTATATAAAACCATATCCCCCAATCCTTTTCTAAATTAGGTTAGATACAAATTTATCAGCTCCAAATCGGAAAAAAAAAAAAAAATGTTGCTGAGGAGCTCTTCAACTCCAGTTCTTGGATCTCTTCTTCAATCCTTCTCAGAAAGCCCCAACCACAACCATCACCATCATCATCAATCTGATCTTCCTTCTTCTATTCATCACAATTGCACCAAACTATCATTTTCCAATGGAGGATCTCAGAATGTCGCCAAATCTTTGGTGCAATCTCCGTCGGTCGCTGAAATCAAAGGATTTCGAAGAGTTCAATCCGATGGGAACTTGGAAGAATTGGCGAATGCTTCGTATAATAATGTTGACGACTTGAGTTTTTCGAAGAAATTCGCCCGGAAACCTAACTTCTGTACTTTGGAGGCAATTCCATCTTTCTCGCATCACAATTTAGGAACGTCTTTCGAAGATGACGATAGCGATGATGAAGAAGAATTACAAATGGGAGAAAATGCCAGTTTCAGAATACAAAATTTGGTTTCTGAAGGGGTAAGTACAAGGAACGTGGATGTTTTCGGTAGTATGCGATTTGATGGTGTGGGAAAGATGTATCTCGCGACGGGGCCTGGGGTTTCTGGAATTGGGGTTGTTGATGGTGGTGGTTATGGTGGTGCCGGTGGCGGAGGAAGTAATTATAGGGCAGTCGGTTTCAACAGGGACGGTGGCGATAGCCGCCGCCTTAGCATGGAAGAGTATTACAAGAGCATGTTGGAGGAAAATCCAGGGAATCCATTGTTTCTCAGAAACTATGCTCACTTCTTGTATCAAGTAAGTCCCTAACCACAATTTTCCATCTAGTTAGTTATGATTCCATTCTCATCACTAAATTTTTATTTTATTATCTTTTGACAGAAAAAGGGAGACCTTGAGGGGGCAGAAGAATACTATTCCAGGGCAATTTTGGCAGATCCTTTAGATGGTGAAATTCTGTGTCAATATGGTAAACTAATTTGGGAGCTCCACCATGATAAAGATAGAGCTGTGTCCTATTTTGAGAGAGCTGTTCAAGCTTCATCACAGGACAGGTATATATGACCAAAGCATCAACTCTTAAATCTCCACACACACACACACACACAGACCTTTTCTTCTGTAAAGTTCCCCATCACATCTTTACTCATTCTCTACCATTTTTGTTTTTGAAACAGCCACATACATGCTGCGTATGCTAGTTTCCTGTGGGATATGGAAGATGATGAAGTTGAAAAGGAAGAAAATGAAGCAAATTCCCATCTAGGCCCGCCACACTTTCACCATGGACTCATGGCTTCTGTAAATGCTTAGTTTAGTTTCGTAGGAAAATAAGTTATGTAGTATGCATATGTATAGCAATTCAAATTTTTGATCAAGTATTTTCCTTTGAGATAGCATCTCTATGTTTGTATACTTCAATTCTACAGCTCAATAGCCAGAAATTGACTATTGAGAGATGGAATTATACATCAAGAATTCATTCAAGTTCAAATGAAAGAACAGCTAGTTTAATTTAATGGAAGATGGCTAAGCACTAAAAAGAAACTAGAATTAGAATGTTCATCCTATGGAGACATCTGAAATATAGAGTTAAAATACTATTTGCCATGTTTTAACTCCTTCATAGCTATAACAGTAACATGAACCAATAATCTTAACCGACCAGACATGCATGTCTGTCATCTGACCTTTGAAATATTCAGTTAAAAGACTATAACTAGTATTATAGAGACCCACGCTTAATTTAGAGCTTTTTGATCACCACTTCCAAAAGTTTCCATATACAATCTACGATCAGAATAGATCTCCTGTTCCACCTTCCATGTTCTATTTCATATTTCATATATTGGATAAATGATACATGTACAATTGTAACATCATCAAGTACACATGTCATTCATCCCATAAAATGGAATAGCGAATGGAACAGGGAATCTCAATCCATACACGAACTAAAAGGAGCGAACGTGTAATAATCATTGATGATGAAGTTGAAAAATAGTGAAATCTAGAAGATTTCGGCTCGTATAATGACTTTGAAATTTTGGTCCACACAGTTATATCGCGCGAAAAGAGTTGATCATGAAGGAATTTTATTGGCTTGATCTCAATTCCAGAGAAATTTAGTGACATGAGTAGTTGATGGATTTTCTACACCAAAGAAAGACATACATGTAACCACCAATCAATTAGAATTAAACTCGAAATTATGCATTTCATCATCTCATATAATCAGAAAATCTTCACTTGCTTAATTTGGACAGAGTTCAACTGATTACTAATTAGTGGCCTAAGCAGAAAGATCCATTGACATACTCATACATAATTAATTAAGTAGCAACTTCGTAATACACACACGATTCTCCCTTTCCACTTCTGGCAATGCAGCATCATCACATCACTTGTTTTTTCTTAACACACAAATCTCTTATATGTTTATATATATAAAGTGAGCTGTTTCTTAAAATAGTGTATTGAATTTTCTCCGTCTTTTGCAATTACTAAAAAAATTAATAAAATATATGTAAGAATAAGAAGTGATATTTATTTGGTATTTTATTATTTTTGGTAGTCAACTTTCTTTAAACAATCACTATTTAAAATGGTATAAAAAATAGAATTGTGTAAAATTAACTTAATTTCTAAATCTGTGTGTGCACTACATTAATTATTATATTTATCTTTTTTTTTTAAAAGTAATAATTTTTTGTTTTTGATCCGTTTTTGAAATATAATATATCAAATTAATTATTTTTATGATATTCACACCAATGTTGCATATGTAAACAGGAAAAAGTAATAAATAAAAATATAGATGAGAAATATTTACTCATCATTTTGTAATTTGTAATGGGGTTTAAAAATTATGTATTTGGGCTATTGGACATCAATTTGTATATTCATGTATTTTGGCTATTTGTCATATATGCGCATTTCTTAATAATTATATATAATTATTTAAATTTATTAAATTTAATTAAAAAAATTATTTTAATTGAAGAAAATATTTCAAAATATGTGTACAAATTTTATATATCAGACATATCCATATATAAACATTATATAGTATATATATGTGTGAGAAGAAAATTAAGAATTCATTTAATATGAAATAATAGTCATAATAGTATTTTATATATAGAAAATTATTTATAGTTGATCTAAATTGAATTTTGAATCTTTAAAAAGTGAAATTTCATAATTGGAGTGAATATGTGAATTTTATTTATTTAAGTGACTAAATTTAAAATTTCAAAAAATGTGAGGACCGAATCTCGTAGTCAATCCACTTACAAGACTAAAAAAACGATATTGCCTTTTCTTAAATCGCCACATACTCTTTATCAACATAAAACAAGTGAAAATAATTTTTATTTTTAAAAAAATATAATATGCATCAACTAGGGGGTCACAATTACCTGTTACAGGAGGTGATCGGATTAAATCTCAGGGGAAAAAAAGTCAATTAAAGCACGGAGAATGGCTGGCTGACTTCTCCATCAACTCTATAATCATAGAGTATTAGCACTTGGGATTGAAATTTCTGATCAGTGTCACGTGTGTAAGATGATATCATAACCGTTCATGTGTCATTTATCCAATATTGTGGAATATTTAGAGCTTGAGTACTCATTGTAAAACGAGGAAATTGCACTTTTGGTCCCATTAGAAAATGGGTCAAGCATTTTTAGTCCTACAATTTGCATTTTTGGTCTCAAATGATTTTTTAAGCATATTTAGTCCCATATGATTCAAAAGTTGCAATTTTAGTCCCAAAACTAACGGAAAACTTAAGCGGCCGTTAACTCTATTCTTACGGGACCAAAAGTGCATATATCCGAAAATTAATAAAAAAAATAGAAAAATTATTAGAAAAATCTGAAAAATGTCTAACAATTTTGGAAAATATTTCGAAAATTTACTTTAAATTTTTTAAAATATTTTAAATTCCAAAAAAATCAAAACACTTTTTTAAACTTGAAAAATGTTTTAAAAATTTCTGGAAGTTTTTTAAAAATTACCAGATTTTAATATCCCGATTCTCGGAATAATGTTAACACTTTTAAACAAATTTTGAATTTTTTAAAACAAATCTCAGTATTTCCATTATTTTTATATTTTTTAAATCATTTTAGTTTTGTTAAAAAATCAATGTTTTTACCCTATTTGGATTTTTTTTTTTTAAAACAATTCGATTTTCTGGTTAATTTTTTCAAAATCTTCTAGTTTTCAGTTTTTTTTTTTTAAATAACTTTTGAAAATAATATTGAGTTTTTTTAGTTTAGAATTTTAAAATATTTTAAATAAATTTTAGATGCTTAAAACATTGTGTAGTTTTTTTTTTAACAAATTTCACATTTCTTGTTTTTGTAATTTTCGGATTTGAAAATAACTTCATTTTTTTTAAACAAATCATCATATATTTTTTATTTTATTCTTTAGATTTTAAATTTCTTGGACTTTTTTTTATATCTTTTTAATAAATTGAAAATAATTTTAAATTTTTTGAAATAATTTTAAAATTGTTTGATATTTTTTTCAGATTTTTCTATTTTTTTAATTAATTTTTCGGATAAAATGCATTTTTGGTCCCGTAAGAATAGAGCTAACGGCAGATTAAGTTTTCCGTTAGTGTTGGGACTAAAATTGCAACTTTTGAATCATAAGAGACTAAATGTGCCTAAATACAAATTGTGGGACTAAAAGTGGTTGACCTCTTTTCTTATGGGATCAAAAGTGCAATTTCTCTTGTAAAACTGATGCACATAATCCTGCTGCAGTTAAAACACCTAACAATACTGTTGAACGAAATAAGAAAAACCTAATAATCCTAAAAAGGGGACAAAGAAAAAAAGAAAAAGAAAAACGAGTTTAGGCTCATGCAGAAACATGATTAATCACATAGATAAATGGTAGGTTCCCACATGTTAGTTCAATTTTTAGTACTTATATATAAGGAAAGAAATGAATGAGTCACGTATGGGCAGAGCCGTCCCAGGGGCGGTCGTGGCGGTGCCGCCGCACAGGGCCCCTCTCCGCGAGGGCCCCGCCCCGGGTTTATTTGTTTTTAATATAATATTTTAACATAAGAAGATATAGTCAATAAAACCTGCTTATAGTACCAAAAGAGCTGGTCAGCCCAGCGGTGAGCCCTTGCTGCCCTCCCTCTGTGAAGTCGCGCCCTCCATCCTCAACTGCAGCAAATTAATCTCCCCTTTTTGGCCATATTTCAGAGAATACTCAAGAACTCCTTAATATAACAAAATAAAAGGGGCCCGGGCCCAAAGCCCATTAAACCAACAAAATAACTTGAAAGGCACGAAAATAACAATAAAAATCTCAAGCAATAATTTTTTTTGTAAGAATTTTTTATCTTTAATTCTTCTATTTTTCTGTTAACATAAATTGTATCAATGTCTATTCAATTCGGCATAGGGTTTGATTATTTTTTCAATGTTTATTTTATTCTACTTAAAGTTTCATTATCTTTTCAATGTTTATTATTCTATTTTACTTTAGATTATTTTATTGCAAACTTGATTATGAAAGATTGATTGATGATTTCGCAGATAAAAATGCGAGGATATCGATTTTCTATGGCTAATGTATTGATAGTTTTTCCTTTAAATCTAAGATGTAATGATATTAAAGCATCTCTTTGTAGCACTATTTTTATAAAATTAGAACCTTGGAGTTGAAATATAATGTTTCATTATTTTATGTTTCGATCAATGAAATTATTTTTCATAACATTGATTAATTAGTTTTTTAATTTTTATTTATATTAGTACAAAGGGCCCCATTTTTTTTTCCGCACCGGGCCCTTTAAAATATAGGAACGGCCCTGCGTATGGGTAAAGTTTTTCTTTTCTTGAGAGATTAGGTGGCAAAAATCGTCGTTAAATCGGGCCGTTATCGGTCGGGCACGATAAGCCCAAACATGGGCACGGCACGATAAGTTTAACGGACCAAATTTAAGCCCGAACACGACATGTTAAAAACACGAAAAACACGACTTCGACCACGATATATATGCACGATAAGAAAAATTGTCAAATTTATTTAGGTGAGCCTGTTAGGCCCGTTAACAAATAAAACTTATGATTTGTTTTTATATTCTTTATATTTAATATTTAAAACATATATTCTAATAAATTATTAATAAAATAGTCAAGTAAAATAATCAATCATTATTAAATTACCCATATAAATAATTAATTACTAATAATTAAAAAATTATCGTGCCTTATTGTGCTTATCATGCCACCAATATCACCGATTTTGATCGTGCCTTATCGTGCCAATCCGATAAGCCCAGCCATACTCTATAATTTCATGTCATGTTAGGTCGATCAACCGATCGCGCCTCAAATGCCACCCCTAGTCCCCTACAGTAGATCCACCCACGATTATACACTTAAGATAACAAAGTTTATATTTTCTTTTTTCAATTTCTTGCTTTATTCAATAAAGTCCAAGTAACTTCATCGTAATTAATTCCGTGTCCTAACCGGTTAATTAGATGTTATATCCAATTGGGTATTATCTAAGTCCATTTCCATTTCATACGTCTAATTTTGATTTTCGTTTTTTGAAAAGAAAAATGTCATAATTTGTCACATGTCAAAACAGAAAGGACTTTTGGGTTTGACCCAATTATGTAGCATGAAACAAACCGCCCTAAGTCCTAACCTATTCCAGTAAATTCCCTTTCCTTATGAGATCAGGAGTGGATTGGATTGGATCGCACAAGAAACACACACGTATATATACCTATTATGTTTTCATATATATAGAAGCCCTAATACGTCAATTAATTAATATTTTTCTCCCTCATTTTTTCCTTCAATCTTCACTAGAAATACCCTGAAAATAAACCCTAACCATGTCCCCAATTTACTCAAGATACTTCATCTTCCTGGCTTGTCTTTGGGCGTGGGCGATTCTCCTCATATTTTTAGTTGTAATATGCAAGAATGCATGCAAAAGGTATTATCAGCAATATTATTACGAAACCGATCGGTTGCCTCAAATAATAGTCCGTCGTGTGCCGGCCGATACCCCATGGCCTCCACCTAGCAAGAGACGACTGGAGAACGATGAGGAAGTAGTTTTCGACACGTACATCCAAGAAAATAATTCATCGAAAGAAGAGTGTGCGATATGCCTGGAGGAATATAAAGACGGTGAAACCCGGGCGGAGATCACCGCGTGCAAACATAGGTTTCATGCTGCGTGTATAAAGTCATGGCTGAACGAAAATGATAACTGCCCACTTTGCAGAGCTTATGTTGTTTGATCCAATAATGTCTCAATTGGAAGCTCGAAGGACGATGATGAATTTGCCGAAGATTTAGCAGAATCCAATTACAATATTTTTTTATTTTTTATTTTTTCACACGCTTAATTTTAGCGTCCGGTTTCATCGCTAATGTAATGTTTTAGGGTCCTCGCAAAATTAATTCAAGCATTAGTTGCGATAGACTTATTATTTGTATATATGCTTTATTAGAGCAGGTATGAGGGTTGATTCAAGATCAAGTTTTTGTGTGTATTGTGTGTGTCAATATCTATATTTTCACAATAATATAATTCAGATTACTTTCTGAGAAATACTTACTGGAAATTTCTTTGGTCATTATTTTTACAGTTATCTATAAAATTGAAAATATTGTTTTCCCTCAAATTATACTGATAGATTGCTAATGGTTTTTAAATTTATCGACATAAATACTGAGGATATTTCCTAAATTCAAAAAAAAAAATCTATTGTAGGTATTAATACCAGCAGTTTTAGATTATGTAGGTAATATTTATCTACAATAATTTTACCTAAATTTTACAATTATCTTGAAGTATGAATGACACGTGTATAAGATGATATCATAATTGTACAACGCAGTTCTCATCTCTACTTCACCATTAACTATAATCATAGAGCATTAGAGCTTTAATATATCATTGTAAAACCACGAAAACTCCTGTCAGGCCATCTAACGGGTCTGACCTGTTAGAAGGATTTGACCCGCGGACTCGGTGGCATTTCCGTAATATTAGCGATGGTGTTTTAGTAGTTTTAGGGACCACCGTAATAATGATCCTTATGAAAAAAAGTATTAGTCGCCCTTCAAAAAGTATTAGCAGTTCTTCTGAAATGTAATTGTAGTTCCCTGAAGAGTATTGTAGTATTTCTTCTGAATATACTCCCGAAATGTACTAGCAGACCCTCAAAAAAGTATTAGTAGTTCCTCGAAAAAGTATTAGTAGTTCCCTAAAGAGTATTTTAGTGTTTCCTTGAATATAATTAATTTTTCTCCCGAAATGTATTAGCTGTCCCTCAGAAAAGTATTAGTAGTTTCTCCAAAAAGTATTAGCAGTTCTTCTAAAATGTATTAGTAGTTCCCTGAAGAGTTTTTTAGTATTTCTAATGAATATAATCCCGAAATGTATTAGCAGTCCCTCAAAAAAGTATTAGTAGTTCCTCGAAAAAGTATTAGTAGTTCTCTCCGAAAAAGTATTAGTAGTTCTTTGGAGAGTATTTTAGTAGTTTCCCTGAATATAATTAAATTTTTCTCCCGAAATGTATTAGTTGTCCCTCAAAAAAGTATTAGTAGTTTCTCCAAAAAATATTAGTAATTTCCTAGAGAGTTTTTTCTAATAACTAAAAGAAGAATCTTCAACACATCAGAAATCTCGTACACCTTAACCTTAACTCGCTTAGTCTTGTGGGAATCATCCCATGAATACCTCTGTTATCATATAGAACTAAGAAGGAGCACGAAAATAATGGGAATCATCCCATGGATGCTCTGTATAGAATGATCCACTTATGAAGGAATTCAAGTACTTCATCATCTCGTGCATGATTCCACATAATAGACAAATTTCCTCGCATCGAACGATCTGAAATTAGAGCAGGGGAGATTTGTCTCTATTATTTTTAATTCTACTGGGTTTTGGGAGTTGGGTCACGGATCAGGTTGTGTTGGACCGCCTAACGAATTATATCTGTTAGATCGTCCCACGGAGACCTACCCCGTAAAACCGATCCTCCACATAATTAATTCCGCTGCAGTTAAAACACCTGACAATACAACGAAACAAGAACCAACGTAATAATTCCAAAACCAAAAAAATTATTAAAAAGAAATGCTAGCTAGATTACCCAAGGTGAATTCAATTTTTAATTAGTACGTATACGAAAATAATAGAGATAACAAAATCCCCGTTCCCGTTTGGATAAATTGGGGATTCTCCATCCCCATTTCTCGAATATATTATATAAAATATATTTATTTATTATTATATTAATTCTATTTTATTAAATTTAAAAACTAAAACTCTTAAGTATTTATAATTTTAATTATTCTCATTATTTTAAAAACTAAACTCTCAAGTATTTATAATATATTAATTCGACTGAACTTTTGGAGATCTTACAAGCCATGGCGGCAATAGCCCCAAAGAGGTGGTCCGATATGGCGGAAGATTTAAAAGCAAGATGAAGAAGAACAAGACAAATCGAAGTTTTAAAGACGTTTCAGCGATTTCTTCAACTACTCATTTTATTCACTCATGTCTTCCCTCGCCAGCTATGAAAAATATGGACATTGTGCTGAAAAAGCAGGTATTTCATGATATTAAAAGTCCGAAAACAATAAAAGGAATGAGGGAATCTTGTACCAGAATTCGTATTATTAGATAATCATCACAATACAATCTTGTCTTCTATATACAGGCTACTATAGAATGTACTATAAAGACACATGCTTATATCTAATTGGAGAATAGAAAACTTTATCCATAAGAGGAATCCAATGCTAAGAATAATCAGCTGCACATGCTATCAATGACCTCATTGCCATGCTGGACAATCTCTTTATTCTCTTTGGTAGATGGTACTGCTCCATTACATTGTAGCTCGAGTATCCTAGGCCGACACTCCACAAGATACATCAGATCATCAAGACGATATTCGAGCACGTGCAAAAATAACAAATGACAATATCACTCGAAAATCCTTGAGACAAAAACGTACTTCACTTAAATTGCATTTTTAAGTTATTTTTGTGGTTTTTTCCTGACATTTTCCATTGTTTTTCCTTTGCTACCTGATCGACTTGTGATCAGAACTTTTTCCTTTCTTTTTATATATTTTCAATTATCTTTTATGTATTTATTTATGTCATTTTATTCATTTTAATTAATTAATTTTATAGATTTTTTTAATAAAAATACAAAATGGGAACGGGTGATTTCCGTTGGGACCTCGTTCTCGAACGAGGATCGAATTCTCCATCCTCGTCCAAGATATCCAAAGCGGGAATGATATAAGAATGGTATTTGATATGAGATTCAGTAACGGGGATGGTACTATGTGTTGTTTAATTTTGTTGCAGGAGTAAAAAGAACAAAACCGAGAAGCTTGTAATGAAAAGAGAAATGGGAAAAACTGAGGCGTGCGAGAATACACTGTCCTTAAGGATTATATTCCGACAATCCCCAAGATTCAAGAGGTAGTCGAATGGCAAATGAAAAATATACTTTGTAACCAAAGAACAGATTGAATATTTTGTACGAGAATGAAGAAGGTTGAGTTTATTCTTGATGTATTTTTTTGAGACTAAGGTGTAAATATATAGTGAGAACTAACGGGAAGAAGCCCAAAATTCGGACGCACGTTTCAACCAAACTCAGAAAATTAAGCTGCAAGTTTATAACTGATAAGGTAGAGGAACGTTTTTAATAAAAAAAAAATCTGACTAATTAAATTAACAAGAGAGCTCATTTGAATTTATAAAAAATAAGAACAACCTTTGGAGAAGTCTTCCACTTAACAAACGAGTAGGAACTAATTCTTGAAATAGCAGGAGAATGGGTCAATCTCGGTTAAGGATAAAATACCAAGTAAAAATTAATTTTAAAGTGGCAAAATAAAAGTGGTCGAGCTAGATCGCCGCGCGCATGTTTAGTGTGAGTTACGCATGTATTTTGGGCGTGATTTTGGCTATAATGTGTTGATAAACATGCATTACCTTAGTAATATGGGTCGTATTCTCAATATATGGAAAACATGTTACGCTTTGCTCATTTTGAAGGAATTTGATGATATTTTGAGTATTTTTGTGTCAAATATGAGCATTGTGATGTAGAACCACCAAGAATTGATAGCATACACCGAATTGGAAGCCAAATCGAGAAGAAGTTAGATGTTCGGTTGGTTTTATACCAAATTGAGTGATTCAAGTAGCTACGGAAAGCTAAGAGATAGGCTACAACTCTTATGAAGACCCCATAAGAAAATTGAAGTTTGGGTGAAGCGCACGGCCACGTGCAAGGCCGTGCGGGAAAGTCATGTTTTTACGATTTTTAACTTAGATTTTGACCCAATGGGAGTATAAATAGGGACGAGGTGTCCCCAAACAATGAGACACGGATATTTGCCCTAGAAAACAGAGAAAAGAGCAACCTTCTACCGGAGGATTTGAGAGATTGATCGAGGTCACAACCACACGCTTGAGGATTGAAGATAGATCGAGAGATCATCGACATCCCCGAGTTTTCTCATTCCATAGTATCGTTTACTTTCGATTAGTTAGATATGAGCATGAATAATTTGTTTATGAATTGTTTATTTTCTATGTCCGGATAAACACCTTGTGATTTCGGGTTTGGGATTAGGTTAATGGATACTTTTGTTTGATGTTTAATTGAAATTGAATTTATTATTTTCAAACCCTATTCGAGTACTTTGTTTTATTTATTGTTTTATCAAAAGGTCTTTGGTTTAACTTGTTTTGATGTATTGATTCATAATTCGAGAGATGAGTTTCAATACTAGATCTTTGAGTACTTGACAAGAATATTTGCAAGATTGAGAAGTCTGTGAATATTGGTGAGGATTTATAATCTTTTATGCTTTTAAGAGTTGGATATCTTATGTTGAGTAGAGATGCTAGCATAGATAATCCAATCAACGTTTTTGCATACATCTCGAGAGAGAGGGTAAAATACTTTCGTGATTGTCTTATAGGGAAGAATAATAATAACTTTGGTTGTTGTTAATCTGATAACAAAAGGGGATGTTAACTGAAATCATAACCCTGAAATCCATTCATCTCCTTGATCTTTCAATCAACTCTTACTTTGTCTTTTTATGATAAATTCTTGTCTTGATTTTACAAAACCAATCACCCAATTTCGATCGTCTAGATAAAAATAAGGCTATTACAATCTCAATACTTAGTACAATAATTTATTAGTCTCGGTGGATTCGACATTGCTAACCATATTCTATAAACTACACCGTACACTTGCGGTGAAGCTAAAAATAAGGTGAACATGTTTTTGGCGCCATTGCCGGGGATTAATCAAATTTGTAGTACTAATATTGCGATAAATAGAATTATTTTTAATTTAGACATTTTTTTTCTTTCTTTTCATTTTATTTAATTCCGCTCCTACATTATTTGATTTGTTTCTTTGAGTTGGTTCAGGTAGTGCACGAACACCCGCTCTGATGGAGGAAGTCAATTATTTCAATAACTGGAATTTCTACAATTATTGGAATAATCCTACTCCTACGTACTATTATCCGGAGGCAAAGCCATTTACGAAGGACATCCTCACTACATTTATGAATGAAACAAGGAACCAGTTCAACAAACATGAGCTAAGCTGGACAAAATTGAGGCACATGTTGCACAATTGGCTAACACTCTGGGCACACAAATGAAAAATTTTGGAACCCAGATTAGCCAATTAGCCACGATCGTTGGTGGACAACATCAAAAGGGCCAGTTTTCGAGAAACACTGAAGTCAACCCGAAGAAACAATGTAATGCCATTCATCTGAGGAGTGGTACAGAGTACGAGGGGCCAAATATTCTCGAAAAGCAAGCAAGTTCGGAACCACGCATGGACCGTGCGTCTATGCACGATCGGCCCGTGCGTGGCCGTAGAAGAGCAAAAACAGACGATACATGCACGAGCCGTGCGTGTACACATGGGCAGCTCATGCGTGATGCCGTGAGAAAGCTGTTCCAGAACGAGACGAGCACGGGTCATACGTACGCGCACGGTCAGCCCGTGCGAGACCAGGATCAGTATATCCCGACACCAGGACTCAAATCCTTGCGTGGAAACCCCAAGTATGCATTATTAGATGCAAACAATGCAAATACGGTTCTTGACCAAGACCCAAAGCAGATTAATATATGCATTTAGAGGGGGTATGAGTTTATGCGAGTTGATATTTCGGGGGAGAAGTGCGGGAGGATTCTACGAGAGAACACTCATCGGGCGACCACAACGTCGGGTAGATCTTGGGGTCACTACCCACCACCGCCGCTCTTTAAGTCGGGTTATCTCCACACTTCGTTTTGCATTGAAATTCTATCTTCTCTTACGTGCGATATAATTCCATTCAAGTTTGGGAGGAGAGATAGTTCATTTTGATATGAAGGGTGTGGAGAGAGAAAAATTTGCATTCATATAGTTGCTTGTAGAGCATTTAGGTTGCATTGCAATAGAAGCACATTTATAGTTTTAGCACGTTTATCGCTTTAGTAGTTTTTAGGGAGTGAGTAAACTATTTTTGTGGTGTGCGTTGCACCTTGGGAGTTTATTTGAAAAAATTTGTCTTTGTTTTTGAATTGGGTGTTGAGTGTGAATTGATCATGATGAGAATAGACGATATGGAGCATGTGGATATTGAGAACATGGATGTTATGCTTTGAGTTACATTGTGCAAGCCTATGAGCTTTGAGCCTCTTCGCTTTCATATTATGCGGTAGATTGTTTGTTGATTGTGTGTGTCATTCATGTTGATTTGAATTCTAGAACTTGCTCACAGTATCTATGTCAAAGCCACATGTTGTATGCGATTTATGAAAATGATTTAAGGCCATTTTTGTTAAGCCTTTAAAGCCTTTTGCCTACCTAATGACATTGAATTTCCCTAGTTAGCCAATTTGAGCTTGTTGCCTAATTTTTGATAGCCACATTTCAAGCCTTAACTTGATATATCTATTACCCTAGACTTGAGCGTATAGCATTGAGTAAGGGGATTGAATAAGGTTGAATGGGATAATGTCAAAAATTTAGATAATTGTGATAGTGTTGGTTGATGGGAATAAAAGAAGAAAGAAAAGGTGGAAAAGAAAGGATGAATATTCATGAAGGAGTCGTAAAAAAATAAAAAAAAAAAGTGAAAAAGAAATCGACTTTATAAATGAGTTTGCTTTGAATGAACTTGTAGGCTGGGATTTGTGATGTGAAGCGAAAGAAAGAAAAAAAAGGGGAGCAAGAAAATACGAAAAGTTGATAAGAACGAGAGGTGATTGGGGTAGCATATTGGGTTTACATGAGAATAATTGAATGAAAGATGTGTTCACCAATCTATACGCTCGAGTTTGAGTCACTTTATCCATATTTCCTACTCTAACCAAAGAGCCTTCATTACAACCAAAAGAAAAAATCCTTTTGATTTATGAATTGTATACATTCTAGTGGCGGAGATGTGAGACGATTTGCAAGCTTATGGTAATTCTTCAACATTGATATGATTTGAGCGAAAAACACGTCCCTTATTATACTTGAGAGAAGAGCATACACTTGATCTGTGAGAGTCGTGATTGAAACATTTGCCATGGTTTTAATTGACATGTGTTCTATGTTGGATGTTTGAGGCTTGGTTGATTTATTGTTTGCGTCTATGGATAAACGGCATGAATTTTGATGAGTTGTTCTTGATTGCTTTTCATTCCTCCCATTTGTGTTTAGTCTTGTGTATAAAGTGTTGGTCGGAATCATCAACGGTTTAAGTTTGGGGTTTGTTTAGTGTGAGTTTTGCATGTATTTTGAGCGTGATTTTGGCTATAATGAGGTGATAAACATGCATTACCTTAGTAATATGGGTCATATTCTCAATATGTGGAAAAGATGTTACGCTTTGCTCATTTTGTAGGAATTTGACGATATTTTGAGTATTTCTATGGCAAATATGAGCATTGCGATGTAGAACCACCAAGAATTGATAGCATACACCGAATTGGAAGCCAAATCGAGAAGAAGTCGATGTTGATTGGTTTTATACCATTGATTTGGGCTTTCTAGACTAGACTTTTATGTTGTTTTGAGTTCTTTGAGTGGTCAAAGCCATATTGTGGGCCAACTATATTAGTCTAGAGTCATAGTAATGAGGCGTGTGTCAAAAGAAGCATGGATGATCAAACAACAAAGGAATTCATCTCAAGAAACGTTCAAACGCATCCGGAATTTCTGACCTTTGGCGGGTTTAGTATTTTGACCATAACTCTCTCTAAAAATTGATATTGGTGACTCAGTGGCTACGGAAAGCTTAGAGATGGGGACTACAACTCTTATGAAGACCCTATAAGCAAATTCGGAAGTTTGGGTGAAGCGCACGGCTCGTGCATTGACGCACGACCTGGTCGTGCGTCATTCCGAGTCAAGCGATCTACGGCCGACGCACGACCTGGTCGTGCGTGATCAAGACCGCCTTTGCGTCCGTGCAATGTGGGAAAGTCATCTTTTGACGATTTTGAATTTAGGTTTTGACCCAATGGGAGTATAAATAGAGACGAGGCGTCCCCAAACAAAGAGACACGGATATCTATATATATATATATAAACAAAGCTTTTACTATTTTTGTTTTCCGCCTTTAAACTTTTTCTAAAAACGAAAATTAATATTATTTTTAGTTAATGAAAAATATGTATAATATTCAAGGATGGAAATATAATATTCATAGTTGGAAATATAATATGCACGGATGGAAAATGTAAATCATTGACTTTTATAGACAATATTTTTGGTATGATTATCAAACTAATTTAGGAATTGTTACAGTCTCATTATATTTGGAAAAAAAATATAACATTAACATATCTCAGTCAATATTTTAAAACACAATGTTTATGTTAATTTGTGTAAACCATTAATTATTCATCTATATATAAAGAGAGACTATTCTCGAAATAGTAATCATAGAGTTTTTTCGCTTATTTTTTATTTCTAAAAATAATATAGTTTTTGTTTTTCGCAGTTAATAAATTATTTTTCCGGCTAAAATCAATTCCTTAATTTTCGGCTACCAAAGTTAATTCACTTTTCAACATCAATTATATAATGTTTCTTTTGACTATATCTATAGATATTTATTTTACTTGATGAACACAAAAAGATATTGATTTTCAAGTAATTACGATTTTGGTAACCTTATAAAAATTATTTAATGACCCATGCATTAATGATCTCAGATCGTATTCCATAAATTCTCATATTATTATTAAAATTTCTTAAAAATACTACTTGCATAATTATATATTTCATATTATTCGTTACTTCAATTTTTGATCTACCAAATTTAATCAAATACAATACCGTGCATAAATATTATATATATGAACAATTTCAAAATACATATTGTTCTAATTTTATGTATAAACAACATTTAATTTTATTCTTGGACTTAATTTGTTTCTTTGATAAAGTAATAAAATTTTTGTTATATCGTGTGAATCGAATTTATTAAAGTTTCTAAAAATATTGTTGAATTACAATGAAATATAACACTACAACAAAGAATTTAAAAAAATATCAAAATTGAATAGTAATTTTATAAAACTATTCAGAACTCATAATCTATATATATATATATAATAAGAAGTCAGGAACTTTTATTTTCCGCTCTTTTTACTTATTATATTAGGAAACAATTGTAAAAATCATAAATGGTAAATTATTATGAATTCTTATATTAGGAATGTATTATAAGAAAATCATTGTAATTATATAAATTATGAAAATATTAAATAGTATCAATTCTATCTATATATAATATATAGATTTTAAAAATTATAAATAGTATTTCACCATAATTGATATTGTATACGTGAGTTCTTCTTAAACATAGAGAAACATATCTTCATCAATTATATTGTTTATTTGTTTCAATGGATAAAATTATATTTAGCTTATTATTTTATTTGTTTCAATAGAGAAACATATCTTTCACGTCATATTAAGAAAGCATCTGAGATCAAAACAATTATTGTGAGTTTTGTTATTGATTACCAAATTTTTATTATAATTTTTGACTTAATTATTTTACAATCTATATCTTAAAATTAACTAATTCCTCATCAATCAATATTAAGCAGGACATCTTAAGCAGGACACGGTCCTCGATATGTCTAAACCGATATTAAGGATTTGATAGACAAGAAGGTTCAAAGTGCAGAGTAAAAGAGATCCAAATAACAGTTTGAGAAACGCTTTTACAGTCGTAAAGTTGACTATAGATTTAGAGTTCACGTCAAGATTTGAGTCAACTTTTATTGTGATCGGTATGAACAGTTCATTAATTTTTCAATTGATTATAATGAGCGGGAATTTTATATTCAAATAGGTATCTTTTATTTTTATTATTTTATCACGAGATTCAAACTTAACTCTAAAGCCATTCATTATGAATCGATTGGTGATAAGGTATTAATTTTATATTGTTGATTGGATTTTAATACATTTCTTTTCTTTTATATGAAATTTTTATAGATAGCAAATTAATGACATAGTACTTTAACAAGATCATCTTAATTTATCCGAGGAAGAAGTTTCTTCTCGGACAAATTCAAACTAAAGAATATTGGCTCTTTTACGGATCTTGATGATGACAATGATGTTAAAAAAGAAAGCTTGAGCTTGAAATTCTCGATCTGGCTCTTTGAAGAAAACTAAGGTGGTTATCAAGAAGGAAAATGATATATGATTGATGTTTTTGAACTACTTCTAGACTTTATTTATATTTGAATATTTTTTATTTCACTTTTTTATGGAGTGTTTCTATGAACAATATATTATTATTAATGAAATTTTTTTTCTTATATCATGCTCTAGAACAAATATCTGAATATTTGTTTTGTATTGGTTCAATTGCAATTAGTATAATTTTGTTAAATTAGTATTCTCGATTACATTTGTATTTGGATTATAGTTTTACTATATGTTCATTACAAATATAAATGATATTATATTTTTTGAATAAAAAGCCTTATAACTTTTGGATAATAAAAAGTCTTATATCTTTTTAATAAACAAGTCATATTCAATACCAGATTGACATCAAACTGTATCAAAAGAGTTTACTCGAATGGTGAAACTCAAAAAGTCATAATATAAGTCAAACAATTAAATTACATCATATTTTTTTCTCTTTTGAAATTCAACTCGAACAATATTGTCGGCCAACATAAATATTGTAGGTATTAACTTTGTTGGTAAATATTTGCCTACAATGATTTTAACTAATCTTTAAAATAATTTTAAATAATTTCATAATTTTTAAATAATTTTAATAAATGACCACTTAAGAAAAAGGGAAAAAAATTAAATGAAGAAAAAGGGGAAAACGAAATTAAATAAAGAAACAAAAAAAGGAAAAACGAATTTAAATAAAGAAAAAAATCCGCTCATTTTACTTCTTATATTCGGAAATATTTTATTGTACAATTCTTACCATTCATCTTACTTTGTTAAAAGATTTTCTTATATATATTAGGAAAATATTGTAAATTGTATTACTATTTATAATTTTACCAAAAATTACCAAATAATAGGATTTTGCAAAAATTAATTAATATTATAAATGGTATTCCGACTTATTAGTATCCCAACAGTTGCCAAATGTTAGGATTTTGCAACAATTATTTAGGAAGAAAGATATGTTCTGATCTTGCATTCATTATTGTAAATCAAAGGCTCTAAAATTCAAAGTTTACCAAAAGATATGTTAGTCATAATAATATATATGCATCATTATCAATATTCCTATTATTTTAGACAACTATAAACGTTAGTATTTTAAAAAAGTCATCATCATTATCAATATTCCTATGCAACATCATCATCATTAAGATTTTAAAAAAGAAACTTAAAAATCAAAGATTATATATAGTTTTAATAGAAGTGAACGTTTATAGTTTTTAAAAACTATATATAGTCTTTGATTTTTATGTTTCAATTGGATGTTGACTTTTTTTGTATTCCTAAATTATATATGTATATAAATTAGGAAAATATTATAAATGATATTAAACTAGAAAAATATTAGAAATGGTATTATTATTTTATTATATATATAAATATTTGGAGTCCGAAACAAAAAAAAAGTATGCTCTTTTTAATTCTTATATTCGGTAATATTTTAGATTAGAAAAATATTATAAATGGTATATAAATTACGGTAAATTTAAACTTTCCTTATTACTCAATAATAGTTAAAATAGACGAATTATATCCAAGACGGAATATTTATAGGAATATTTTATGTGTCTTTTACCATTGATTTTTATGGAGATATTGCACGTTGACTTTTTGTATTCAATTCAATTAATCAAGTTTTAAAATACTAATTGATTTTCCTCTTAACTGCTCAAAGCATAATTATTTCTTTAATCTACAAAACGTTGCGTCGGGTTTTACTATCTCTTTTGATTGATTAATGATTCACATTGTTGATCAAAATGACAAAACTCACGGGGTCTACAATTATTGGAAATAAACGACAGAGAACAAACATAGAGAGCAATAGTACGATTTCTATTCTTTATTTCAGTAGTATCATGTTTATATTCACAAATTTTCTTGTATTTATTGTTGTCTAATATAAGTTGTTTATCAAACCAACTTAAATATTGTATAAGATAGTCTATTTTCTATGCCCCATGAAATAATTATCGTAAAAAGTCATTGAGCAATTGTGATCATTGGTCAGTTGGCTAACCGAGATCAAATTACAATTGAAAGTTGGCGCAAAGTAAATATTTTTCAATATGACTTTTAATCAGTTAACGTAATCTGCATAATGTCACTTAATAGTTTTATATTTTAACCGAGAGCAGATTATATTTTTCAACATGACATAATGCATATTACATTTTTCATTATTATTTCATTTGACATGCACGAAATAGGATTCTAAATTTTGCCAATGCTTTTCTCAATATATAATGCTTCTCGAGCATGTCAAAAAATTCAAAAAAATTAAGAATTGGGGCATGTCTTTTATTGTAGACTTTTCTTATTGTTAGTTTCTTTATCATTCCTTTTTATAACGGGGGTTTAATAGAAATTGCTTAGTTGGTTTTCTTATAATAGATTATATTTTAATTAAAACTATGTGCATATTTTGGAATATTTGGAATGAAGTCTTTTAGGAAGTTTTGATAATAATTGTCAACTATTTGGTACATATGTTAAAGTTTTCACACACACAAATTGCATCTTTTAAAATGAATTTTCAGAAAAGTGATTGATTTTAAAATTTGTTAAAAAATAAAATACTAGCAAACACAATATTTTCATGTCGAACTTTCATATCTCGACGGGACCTAATATTTTCATGTATGAAATTTTATATCTTGACAATTAATTAAATTATTGATATCACAATAAGAACTAATAATAATTGAATGTGTTTCATTTAGTTATTATTTTTACCTTTATATCATCGTAAAATGTTGGTACTTTGTATGTGTGCGAGAAAAACTTGGATTATCGGGATCCACATCTCGGATCGCGGCACTAAAAAGTCCGAGAAACTTACAAATAGTGAAAATTTTGAATTGAGCACTTTGTAACCTATATCCATTTTCAAGAACGTCTTTTCGTGATATTTCAAATGGTAATTTTCATAAGTGAGAACCTTTGAGTTATTTGTAATTGTTTAAATTTATTTTTAAGTTCATATTTTTCATCTACATTTCTTACACATTGCGAGTATTCCTACCAAGGAATACGGTTCCAAGATTTTTATCGAGTTTAAATGAAAAAATGAGTCTATATCTTATCCATGTACACAAGCAATGATTTGTACAATAAGCTGTTACAAATTTGGAATATGGTATACTACAACAAACATTATCAAGAAAAAGACAACGCAACATATAGGTCATGTATGGTTTGTAAATCCAAGCGGCTACGATAATCTAGAGGGGGGGGTGAATAGATTATCTCCATCTTTTCAATTTCGCCCTCTTTTAACAATCGAATGCTCAAACAAAATAATGAAGGTGCGGAATGTAAACAACACACGTCGATTTAAAGAGGTTCAACCCACAGGGCCTAATCCTCTACCACCCCAAAGAGTATATCAGGGATGGATTTCGAAAAGAAAAAGAATTTTATTAATTACCAAAATTAATACAAATTCAACTTACAACACCTTGAAGAGCACCACACTCTTCTTCAACACCACCTTTGAGATTACCACAATCTCTTCTTGAAGATTACCACAATCTCCAACGGCACCTTGTGAAGATTACCACAATCTTCAACCTTGAAGAATACCAAATTCTTCAACACCTCAACAAGAAGATTACCACAATCTTCTTACACCTAACACCTAGATCACCCAAGTGTGTTCTTACCACAAGAACACTCACAAGGATATCTTGTGTTTGAATGCGACCACAAATTCAAGATTACAACTCGATAATTGATAATACAATAGAGTGCAAGTGTAATCAAGAATAGCCTAGACCTCAAAGATGTGAAAGTGATAAGCTAGGCAATTTTACAACAAGAATAATGACAATGAAAGACCAAGTGTTTGCTTGAAATGTATCTTGTTGTGTTGTATCTCAATTGTTATGTTGGTTGCTCCAAAACTTCCTCTATTTATAGGAGATGATTGATCAAGCATAGGCTCCTCTTGGGGATTGAAAATCTCTGAGAAAAATACAATTAAAATCAAGAATATAGCTGTTAGAAATCAATCCCACAATTTAAGGAAAGTTTGTCTGTTTGTCAAACGGTCGAAATTTCTTTGTCAAAACATAGGGCGACCGGTCATCACGAGAAATAGACGTTGGAAAAAGTACCGACAGCAAAATAACACAGGCGACCGTCGTCGCGTCTACCTCGGCCGGTCGACCATCACCCAACCGGTCCCCCTCATGGATTTTGCAAGGATAAAACGTTGTTTCAAAACGAAACTTGCAGTGCGGTCGACCAGCTGGCGACGGCCGTCGGCCGACGGTCGACGCCGAGCGGCCGGTCGACCTGCTCGTTTTTTCTTTCCGTCTCATTTTCTGTTTCTAAAAACATCTTCGGGTATGGGTTGCCCTATAGGCGGCGAGGTCGACCACGAGAGGCAAATGTTGTCCAATTTTTGTCGAAAATAAAACTCAAGAAATACTCAGAAAATATAGTAAAAACATTTTAAACCGATCGAAGTATTAGGACAACATTTAGAAACATCGTTTGAGAGTGAAAACCCAATAACGTAAAATCATTAAAAGCGTTGTCCAATTTAGACGAAAATAAACTTTGAGAAAATACTCAGGAAAATATTAAAATCATTTTAAATCATTTAGGAGTATTTGGACAACCCTTTAAAAACATTGTTTTGGTGATAAAATAAAATCATCAAAATTAAGATAAAAACATGTATCAAACAATCTCCCCCTTTTTGATGATTACAAACCAAAACAATTTTATCCCAAACTAAGAGAGCAATTTTAGAAATGATTTTCCGGTAAAAACATTTGACCGTTTGGAAGCAACCAAAATTTCCAAAAATATTAAAGCAACCAAGTAGGGAGTAAATATTTTCAAAAATAAGCTCAAGCTCCCCTATCCACAAGCACATCAAGAATAATGTAAAAGCAATTATCCATAAGCTAAAAACTTAAGCTTTTACAATTTGCTTAGGAGCTTATAAGCTCCATATCACAAAACAACATTAAACAATAATATAGGTCCATCAAGCAACAAATGGACTAACAATAAATCACAACTTATGGCTTTTATGAGCCATAGCTTATAGCTTTTATGACAAGCTTTAATTAGCTTCTTTGAGCTAACGAGCCAATTTCTGTTTCTCCCCTTTGGAATCATCAAAAAGAATGTTAGTATGATAGAAACATCATAGAAGTATATCAAAGTGCACAAAGAAATGGTTTATCAACCATTGAGCAATTTAGGCTTAAAAACCAAGGAAAATGGGAGAAATGTATCATGAAAAGTTCATACGCTCGTTTTGTTTCTCAAAACATGATCTCAATGAGTATTGGGGACTTTTTTGAAGCGAGAGAATCATGTAGAAGTTGAAATTTTCATTGCGACATTTTAACAAACACCTTGTGTGTGTGAAAAATAGAAGAGGTTGTATATAACCTTTGTAAATGGTTCAAGCCAAAAAAAAATATCATATCATTAATCAACCTCATTTCAAAGCTCAATCATATGCACCATATGCAATAAATTGTTCATCAATAAAGAAGCTCAAAGTAGATTCTCAAGGGTTCAACCCAATTGAGATAAGCTAAGAATGATCAAGGCATTACAAATGCCAAAAATTAGAGCAACCATCAAGTAATAAGTCATGCTTTCAACAATACATGTATCAAAAGTCCCAACATATTCAACTAAGCATAACAAAGCAATAAAAGAAGCACTTTTACCATCAAGTACTTCATACCAATGATCAAACAATGCTTTAGAGTATTTTTACCATCAAATACTCCATCAAAAATCATGATCATCCACAAGTCATTATCAACTTGCAATATTAACCCTTTTAAGAAAAACAAGCAAATATCATTAGTACAAATGAGTTTTACAAAAATTCATCAAAATACAAAACATCATTAATGAAAATGCTAGAAAGTAAAGGGGGTGGGGTAACATCATTCGTCATCGAGAGGAGAAGCAAGTTAGGGAATAAAGTCCTTGATGAATTTCTTTAACTTGCCGATAGACTTCTTCAAACTAGAATTTTCCTTTTTCACGACCGGAGCTCTTTTCTAAGAGAAGCCACATCTCTAAATGTTTCTCTTTCCACTTTGGCCATTCTCTCTTTGATATTTAGATCTTCAACATCCAACTCCTCTTCATCTCCTTCCTCATTTTTTCTTCTTCCCTAATTTCTTGTTCATTTCCCACATTTTCTTCTTCATTTTCCTCTTCATCCCCACATCATCTCCTTGTTCATCAAACTCACCTCTTCCAATATTTTCAACCTCATTGTCATTAAAGAAATCATCCGAGGTTGTTGTTGATGTCGCACGTCCCTAGCGGCTTTGGTAGGAACCCGTGGTAAATGTCGTCGCATTCTTACCATTTGTAGAATGTTGGCATTATCAAAATCATTGTGACGAATTTCGGTATTCATTTCATTTTCCGGGTATCCCGATAAGTATAAGAGTCGGCAAATCAAATTTCCCAAGGTATATTTCTTCTTGGTAAGCTTTCTAGATTCTAACAAGCAATGTACAAAAATTGCCCCATAATTAACTCTTTCTCCTCGAACAATCTTATAGGTGAGAAAGAGTTCGAGATTACTTGGAAGTTTTACTTCCTTTCCACAAACACAATAGGAGCAAATGATAGATATAATCCGATAATTTGGCGGCATTGCGAGTAAGTCACTTCGGGATATACTCCTAAAAAGGTTTTCACATCATCTAGTGAGACACCGAAAATGTTATCATCCCAATGGGTGCAATTCACATTGACTACTCCATCATTTGGCACGTTAAAGTGATCACAAATATCGGCCAATGTCCATGAAAAATGCCTACCATTAACAAAAGTGTGAAGTTCCAAGGATTATCTATCGTAGCATCAACAATCCACATATTTGCATAGAAAAGTTTTATAAGCTCGTCATCATAGTGCAAACACGGATTATCCCAAAGTGAAACCCATCCTTGAATTTCAAAGTAAGCTCTAATATCAGGAAATTCATCATGAAATGCTTGAAAAGCGAACCATACGAGTGCACGCAATTTTCTTATCATTCAAACCAATATTCTCATAATGTTCCTCCGCAAGTTTATTTAAAAATCGAAATCTATAAGCTCTAGAGGGAGGCTCGTAGAGAGGAGTGATAACTTACTAGAGTCCCAATGAATGCTCGATTTTGAAACCCAACTCTTAATTCGACAATCTCCTCTTACGTGAGCCGATTTTGTTGGTCTCTTTGTAGAATATCATCTTGTTGGGGATTTGAAGAAGATTCACCCCTTTGCCTCCTTCTCCTCTTTTGAGGATTTCGTTCGTGGAATTTCTTGGAGGTGCCATGTATGTAAGATTCTTGAGAAAATAAGAAGATTAGCAACAAGAAACGTGAAAAATGATGAAGAATTGAAGATTGTAGGAGAAAGGGGATGTTAGCGACAAGGGTTTGGGGATTTTTGTGTGTTCTGTTTTGAAACGAAGACAGAAAGTTATAACTGAAAAATTGGCACAGGCGGCCGGTCGAGGTAGGCGCGGCCGGTCGAGGTGCGAGCGGCCGTCGCCCCTTTGTGACAAATCCCAGGTGATTTTCTTTCTCCCGAGTTTTCCAAAATTCGATTTTCCACCCCAAAAGTTTTAAAACTTTGCAAAAATATAAGTTTGGACTATATCCAACAAATATGGGTTTTGGGAAAAACATATAAATGATAAAATCGAGACTAAACACGTAGTGCCTTTTAAGAGAAAATATTTGCAAGATCAATTAGAGGCACTAAAGAGGTCAAAATGAAATATCTTGAAAGATATGTGCATAAGCATAAAATCGAGTTTATAAGAGTAAGAATAACACAAGTAAACGTACCTCGATAATTTATGCCTTTCTTGACAAATAATGACATAAGTGGCCATTTGTGAAAATATGTAAATCATACACAATTCTTAAAACATATCTAGCACAAATTATAATGATAAAAGTGTAGGCTAAGAGATATCACATGTAAGCTCATGCCATAAAAATCCATAAAGGATGATAACACACTTTAGTCAAAAAAATGCACGAGAGTTTAAAAAAATCATATAAGGTCTTCTTATTCAAAAAAATTTTAAAAGCACAAGTATATATTGAAGACCTTAATTAAAAAAATAAATATTTGAAAACTCATTTTGTAATTAAGACACAAATAAGAGCATGCATAATAACAAAATAAAATGCATATACAAATGGGGAGATACGGTTTACCAATTTCGCGTTTCCATGGGTTGTGTCTTTCCCATTGTTGATGATGATATCTTCCCATTTGGAAGTCACTTTGTTGATGATGACTTCCTTGATTATTCCATTTCAAGGTTGGTTACCTTCCCATTGTTGATGGTCTCTTCTTCTTTGAAAATCATCTTGTTGATGATGTCTTTGCCATTTCAAGGATTGTGTTCTTCCCATTTTTGATTATATCTTCTTCTTGAAATTGGCTTTGTCGAAAATAGTTTCTCCTTTTTGATCAAATGAAACGTTCATTTGATGTTTTCTTCAGTGGCATGAATTTTCTCCGATTTTTGCTTTGCGGGTACCTAATATAACATTGTTTTGTGGTACCCTCATGTGTTTGGGTCCTTTGGGATTAGTCTTGAGACTTTTAGGTCTCCAACAATAATTAGAGCTATTTCTAGCCCGACAAGTATTAGCCGTATGACCCTTTTTGCCACAATAAAAACAAGTAATAATTCTAGGAGCATAATGACCAATATGCATATTGACTTGATCCTTTTTCATATGATTAACAACATTAGGCTTATGATCAAGTCCTTTATCACAATTATGAATATCAACAATATTGGACATTTTATTGGTACTCAAGTTGGATTTTAATAAATCCTTTTTCATGCAATCAATATTCTCAACGAGAGTACTATTTTCTTTTTCAAGGTTTCTAACCTTGTCAAGTGTGGTGGTGTGAGCACATGATAGTGATTCATAAGAGGTAAATAAACTATCCTTATCATTTTTCAAAACAATGAATTCCTTTTTCAAATTTTTGTATTTAACAAGTAAGTTTTGGAATTCATCTTGTAGTTCATCATAATCATTTTGTAAATCACTATAATCATTTTGAATGTCAATATCATAGGAAGTAGAGGGTTTAAGACATACCTCATTTTCTTCATTGATGCCCATAAAACAATATTCAACTTCTTTATAATTGGAAGTTGTAGGAGGCTTATTCCTTAGATTTGAGTTTGTATGATCTTGAGAAGTAGATGCTTTTGTTTGACTCCTTTCATTTGCAAATACTCCATAGATGGCTTCTAATTTTTGCCATACTTCATGTGCCGACTTTATTCCTACAATATGTTCATATTCTAAATTAGTAAATGAACAATACAAAATATTTAAAGCCTTACCTAGTTTAAGGAGATGATTTTCTTTTCTTCATCATTGAGCTTTTTGAAGCCTTTTGAGGTGTATGGTGAATCTTTCGTCGGAATGGATTCTCCATTAATGACGGTGTTCCAAATGTCGAACCCGCAACCTTGTAGATAGCATTCCATTCTTTCTTTCCAAAAATTAAAATTCTTGGAATCAAATAGTGGTGGCTTGGTGGTGGAGGTGCGGATAGATGAGCTTCGTTCGTAGCCGTCGATCGTTTCTCTTCACTCGCGATGTGAAACGAGCTTGCCAAAGAGTTTGGCTTTGATACCACTTGTAAATCAGCGGCTACGATAATCTAGAGGGGGTGAATAGATTATCTCCATCTTTTCAATTTCGCCCTCTTTTAACAATCGAATGCTCAAACAAAATAATGAAGGTGCGGAATGTAAACAACACACGTCGATTTAAAGAGGTTCAACCCACCTAGGGCCTAATCCTCTACCACCCCAAAAGTATATCAGGGATGGATTTGAAAAGAAAAAGAATTTTATTAATTACCAAAATTAATACAAATTCAACTTACAACACCTTGAAGAGCACCACACTCTTCTTCAACACCACCTTTGAGATTACCACAATCTCTTCTTGAAGATTACCACAATCTCCAACGGCACCTTGTGAAGATTACCACAATCTTCAACCTTGAAGAATACCAAATTCTTCAACACCTCAACAAGAAGATTACCACAATCTTCTTACACCTAACACCTAGATCACCCAAGTGTGTTCTTACCACAAGAACACTCACAAGGATATCTTGTGTTTGAATGGCGACCACAAATTCAAGATTACAACTCGATAATTGATAATACAATAGAGTGCAAGTGTAATCAAGAATAGCCTAGACCTCAAAGATGTGAAAGTGATAAGCTAGGCAATTTTACAACAAGAATAATGACAATGAAAGACCAAGTGTTTGCTTGAAATGTATCTTGTTGTGTTGTATCTCAATTGTTATGTTGGTTGCTCCAAAACTTCCTCTATTTATAGGAGATGATTGATCAAGCATAGGCTCTCTTGGGGATTGAAAATCTCTGAGAAAAATACAATTAAAATCAAGAATATAGCTGTTAGAAATCAATCCCACAATTTAAGGAAAGTTTGTCTCTTTGTCAAACGGTCAGAAATTTCTTTGTCAAAACATAGGCGACCGCCATGCACGAGAAATAGACGTTGGAAAAAGTACACGGCAAAATAACACAGGCGGCCGGTCGGCGTCTACCTCGGCCGGTCGACCATCACCCCAACCGGTCCCCCTCATGGATTTTGCAAGGATAAAGCGTTCTGTTTCAAAAACGAAACTTGCAGTCGGTCGACCCACTGGGCGACGGCCGACCGATCGGTCGACGCCCGAAGCGGCCGGCCGACCTGCTCGTTTTTCTTTCCGTCTCATTTTCTGTTTCTAAAAACATCTTGAGGTATGGGTTGCCCTATAGGGCGACCGGTCGACCACGAGGAAATGTTGTCCAATTTTTGTCGAAAATAAAACTCAAGAAATACTCCGAAAATATAGTAAAAACATTTTAAACCGATCGGAAGTATTAGGACAACATTTAGAAACATCGTTTGAGAGTGAAAACCCAATAACGTAAAATCATTAAAAGCGTTGTCCAATTTAGACGAAAATAAACTTTGAGAAAATACTAGGAAAATATTAAAATCATTTTAAATCATTTAGGAGTATTTGGACAACCCTTTAAAAACATTGTTTTGGTGATAAAATAAAATCATCAAAATTAAGATAAAAACATGTATCAAACATGGTTGTGTTTCCAACTCCCTTTTCCACTTTCCAACTATTAGGAAAATGAGTTTATGTTTGTTTCAAAAGTTTTTGTAGAAATGAAGTCATTTTCAGTTTTCACTTTTTATGGAAAATATTCTTTTGAAAACACAACCAAACAATTTTTCATTCCAATTACGCAAACCTAGGTAAAAATACACTACAATCACGCAAACCTATGTTAAAAATAAATTTGAAAAACTATAACCAAACATATTCTCATTTTCAAACAGAAATTCAGACAACAAACCAAACATATTCTCAATTCTCACACGAAAACCAATAAAGTTTGAAAATTCATTTTCCAACACTAGAAACTGGAAATTGGACTTGGAAACACATCCATACATCCCCATAATGTTCATAATGACGTGTATAAATACCAACTCATTGTTAATAATAGTTTCATTACAAATTAGTTATGTTAAAATACTAATACACGTGCAACTCACGGGTAGAATTACTAGTGAATTATAACATCACAGGCGAGAATGTAATACTGAGATAAAAATAAACTAAAACAATAATTAAAAATGTAAAGCTCATACATAAAAAATAATAGAAAATATATAGTACATAATACAAATGATTTATTTCTTTATTATATAAAGATATGGTAGTCCATAAATAGTAGTCAAAATGACTTTCCACCTGAAACATAGTTTATAAATAGTAATTTAGTTATGTGGTAAAAATATAATTTAGGTAAGTTTTAATATATCAATATATCATATAGAGACAAAATTTATATTTAATAAATAAGAGTGAAAATTGGTAAATTTTGTGCCATTACCCTATTTTTGGTATATTTATTTTTTTCTCTCTATATTTTCCGTCTATACTCTATAATGTTGATTTGTGTTTATGAAATATAAGATAAATATCGTTTGCTTGCCAATTTTATAGTTTCTTAATTTTAAAAAATAACAGTTTATTTTCTCAAAATGAATTTAGTACTTATTGAAAATCGAAATCTAAAATTGGTTAAAATATTGCATGGATTGTTGATCATGTTTTAAACTTATCCTTTCAATTTCGGTTCAGGATTCAAAATTATATCTTTACATTATGATACATATCTATCTATTATATTTAGAAAAATAATCGATTTGCACTAATTACTTTTTGAAATGTGTTAAAAATTGAAATCATATATATAATATATAATATTGTATATTATAATTTAATAAATAATTCACCGTATCAATATTGTCAGAAATATTCACATACAAGTTGATATTATAAATGTATTCAAACTTGTATTATAAACCAATTTTAGAAATAAAATAGATGTACACATATATTGAATTTGTAAAAAGATGAATATTAAACATTAATTTGTACATACTTTTTTAATATAAGATAAGTAAATACTTATTACATAAAAGAAATAATATTTGTTATATTATCATGTTATATTTATTTTTGAATATCAAACATTAGAAGAATTATTGTTCATTCGTTTATGGTATAAGATAATTTTCTTAAATAACCATGATTTGAGTAGAATTATATTGTTAATAAATCAAATGGAACTCCAAGTTTATTTATTAAAATTAATGTACATGATGTCTACAAGTTTATTTATTTTTTTTCTCTCTATATTTTCCGTCTATACTCTATAATGTTGATTTGTGTTTATGAAATATAAGATAAATATCGTTTGCTTGCCAATTTTATAGTTTCTTAAACAACTGATCAACAAGTGTTTAGGAGAACACTTCATCTGGTTTCCTATGTGGGATTGAGAATCTTTTAAAAACACTCACAAAATACAACAACCCCCACATGTTTTCAAAAGATTTATAAATAGTAAGAAGGAATGATCTGATGGGTTACAAATATAAGTGTAAAATGCATCAAATCTGGTGTCTTTTGGACTATGAACCAGACCTAGAAAGATATGATTTAAAATACAGAGTTTTGGTGAAGCTCGTAGCTTCTATGAATCAAAGACTCTTTATTGTAAGTTAAAATCTCACCAGTCACTTTACACCCTCTCAAAAGTTTTGCCATTCAATGTGGTGTTGCGCTAATGGGCCATGTGCTTGTCTGGTATTCATGAGTGCTCTAAAGACATACCAAAGTCTCATAGGAGTGGTCCCACTCCACACTCATATAGGTGAATTTCATCAATTATATTTTGCAATTAAATACACCACTCTTAAGGGATATAAAATTCATTAAAAGTTTAATAACTCATCCTCACATAATTACAATTTAGCACTTCTCACACCATAGGAAGGGACAATTAATTTTAGTGCTGACAGAATTAACAAGTGACTTGTTATTACCCATATGAACTTTATTCATGGGATCTCCAATCACAAAGGTTGGGTTTCTGTCACTGTTAATTTATCAATTGGCTTGAGTCCCATTCCCCTCGATGTCTCAATAATTAATTTTCTTCCCAAAGGTTTAGTCAAAGGATCGGCCAAATTCACTTCTGACTTCACATAATCAATGTATATTACTCCATCTTTTAACAACTATTTAACCACATCATGTCTCAGACGGATCTGTCTGTTTTTACAATTAAAGGTTTTATTCTTTGCAATTGCTATTGTTGCTTGACAATCACAATGCATAGACACTGATGGTATTGGTTTTGAACCCAATGGAATATCTGCTAAGAAGTACAACTCAGCCTCATTGCCAGTTAACTCTAACGCAACAAACTCAGACTCTATCATGAATTTTGCTATGATAGTTTGTTTAGCTGACTAACAAGTAATTGCACCCCCACTGAATATATGACCACTAGTGGATTTAATCTCATCTAAATCAGAGATCCAGTTAGCATCACTAAATCCCTCTAGTACGGAGGGAAATCCACTATAAAGAATACCATAATCCATGGTACCTCTCAAATATTTCATTAGCACGACTAAAGCAGTCCAATGATCACGGTTGGGATTATGTGTATATTTGCTCAATCGACACACAACATAGGCTTTGTCAGGTCATGAAAAATTCATTAAATGCAACAGACTCCCAATAATCTGCGCATACTCAGATTGAGCCACAAGATCACCAAGATTTTTCTTTAATTGAGTGTTAGCATCATAAGGAGTACTCACATGTTTGACATCGAAATGTCCAAACTTCTTAAGAAGCTCAACATATTGTTCTTGCGTTAACATGATGTTATTATCTTTTCTTATGATTTTAATACCCAATATCACACTTGCTTCACCCAAATCTTTCATATCAAAGTTTGAAGCAAGAAACTCTTTGGTTTTATAAATTAAATCAAGGTTACTACCAAATATGAGCATGTCATATAAAGAAATAATCACACACTCATTATCAATAAATTTTGTATAAACACATCTATCAACTTCAATGAAGTAAAACCATCGAGATAACAAAACTTTGATTAAATCTCATGACACTTTGCTTGGGTGCTTGTTTTACACCATATAACACTACAACATAAATGACATTAGGTAACACTCAAAAAATGTTACCTAATGGCCATAAAATGTTATTATAGACAATAGGTAGCACTTTTATGGCGCTGCGATTTGCCCATGCTACCTATAGTCAAAGGTATCACTTTTATTAGCTTTTAGTAACACCTTTTCTAAGTGTTACATTAAGTTTTCTATTGGTAACACTTTGAAGCAATAAATCTAAAGTGTTACATATGAATCTTATGTAACACTTTTTGTAACACTTTTTATATTTGTAACACTTTAAAAAATAATTCTAAAGTGTTACATATGAATCTTATGTAACACTTTTTTTTTTTGTAGCACTTCGTAGAAATACTATTTTTGCCACCAAGTAGATTCAAACCCACGACTGTTATGTATGGAAGTGGCAATTTGCCACTAAGCTAAGTTGATTCTTATTACAACTTTTGCTTTGTTTTATATATACACATACACACAAACACACACACACACACACACACATATATATATATATATATATTATATGTATATATAATATATTTTATATAATAAAGATTATATTTTATAATATATGTATTAAATTATATTATACCTTTGTATATATCAAGTTTTATATTGTATAGTATATAGTTTGAAAATCATATTATATTATATATTAAAAGGACACAATAAATTTAAAATATAAAAATATATAAAATAAATTTATCGACTAATAAATATTCAATAGGTAAAAATAAAAAATATATAAAAATATAAAATTAATTTACCAAACGGATAAAAAAATTCTAACAAATAAAAAAATTAAATAATAAAGAAAATAACAAAATAATAATTTCCGACGGAAAAAATTCCTAAGTAATTGCCGACAACATCAATTTTCATTGGTAATTTTTTTAAAAAAGTAAAAAAAAAAGGTTAACGATGAAATTGGTCTCCGTTAGTAAAAATTAAAAAAATAAATAAATAATAATAATAAAATATATACATGCGCATTTTTATCGGTATTAAGACAATTAATTAATTGCCTTCGTAAAAAATAAAATAATAAAAGAAAAACTAAAATACTTTGTAAAAAGTAAACAAAAATTGATTAAAAAAGCAGTACATGATGTCTACAATTTTTAGGTTGGTGACATCAATTAATTAAATAAATCTTTGACATGATTTAATGATAGTTATATAATTTTGTGTTACTAAAATATAGCTTAAAAAGTGTTACAATTAATAAAATATATTGTTGCCAAGAGTGCTTCTTAAATAAAGTGATACCTATTTGCGATACAAAAGAAATAACAAAAACAAAGTGATACTTAAAAAGTGATACTTATATAAAAGTGTTACATATAAGCGTTATATATTGATAAAAGTGTTACCTATTTGCGTTACAAAAGAAATAACAAAAAAAAGTGATACTTAAAAAGTGTTACTTATATAAAAGTGTTACATATAAGTGTTACATATTGATAAAGTGCTACAAAAGTGTTACATAAATATTGTAATGTAAAAAATGTTACAAACATGTGTTACATATGTATCTTATGTAAAAAGTGCTACAAAATTTGTGTTACCTAATGTCATTTATATTGTAGTGTAATGGGTTAAATAATTTACAAACTTTGTTTTCTTTTCAGAAATAACACACCCCTTCGGTTGCACCATATAAATCTCTTCTTCCAAATCATCATTTAAAAAAGCAGTTTTTTACATCCATTTGATGAACAAAAAGTTTATGGATAGAAGCCAAAGCAATCATAACTCGGATAGAAGAAATTCTAGTTCTTGGTGCAAAAGTGTCAAAATAATCCACATTTTGTTTTTGAGTAAAACCTTTTGCAAAATCTAGCTTTATATTTTTCAATAGTTCCATCAGGATAATATTTCTTCTTAAAAATCCATTTGCAACATATAGGTTTAGCTCCGGTGGTAAATCAACTAAAGTCCAAGTTTTATTTTGTTCAATAGAATCAATTTCAGTTTTGATGACTTCTTTCCAGTATAAAGAATCAAAAGATGAAACAACTGAGGATGATGTTAAAGGGTCATTTTCTACAAGATATGTATAAAAATTATTTCTAAAGGAAGTTTTTTTCTTTGTCTCTTACTTCTTCTCAACTTCTCAAAAGAATTCTCATTATTATGTGCAATAGGAGCATAAGTAGATTCAACAGTGCACGAGAAATTGACTCATTTTTTAAAGAAAAATATGCTAAAAAAATTCAGCATTTTTTGTTTCAATAATCGTATTAAAATCTAGCACATCACTTTTCAAAACAATAAATCTATATGCAGCACTATCTGCGATTTTGCATTTGAAACCGTAAATTTGGCCCAACTCTTTATGTGTGCGATGCCTCCTTATTCTCTTGGCCCATTATTACTAAGCCCATAAGGGCCACTCATTAAAAAAGAGAATAAAACTTCTTTTGGTTTCCTATGTGGGATTGAGAATCTTTTAAAAACACTCACAAAATACAACACTATGTCCAATATCTGCCTTATACCCGCATATTGCCATCGTAAGGAAATAAATTAATGACTCACATGCATATGGTTGAAGTGTACGTAACCCATGAAGTAGTCATCATATCGCCAAAAAGGTTGGGAAGAATATATATATATATATATATATATATATATATAGGATTTAGTTCAAATGAGACCACCCTCCCTAGGTGAGACAGTGTGGACTCATCTTACCCATTGATCTTAAAAAATGAAGGGATGTGATTAATTCAGTTTTTTTAATTATTTCTTAATTTTAAGCTGATTTTAAGGGTAAGATTGTAATTTTGTAATTCAAATTAGTGGTCCCAGTGATTTTATGGGTGAAATTGACACTGCGGATTTTTGGCGGATTTTAAGGAACCTGTTATCTTTCCAAATACTTTTATTTTACAGCATAGTTAGGGTTCTTCTACTGCATAATTAGACATCAAATAATGCATATTTAGTTATTTTGTTGGCGCTGTTTTACGAAAACAAGACATAATTGAATATAACGTACTGCATATGTAGTTATACTACACTGCATAAATAGGTTCAATATAATGTATATTTAGTTATGAAAATGAGATATTGCTTTTGGAAATTATAAAAATGGAATGTTACATAATGTACTGCATATTTAGTTATTCTACAATGCATAGATAGTTTCTAGATAATACATAGTTAGTTGATTTTATTGCATAGTTTATGACGTCTTGCATAGTTGGATATACTGTACTACATATTAGTTGTTTTGTTTGCATAGATAGTTTTCGGATAATGCATATTTAGTTGAGTTTTGTTGCATATTTAGTTTTCGAACTCAATGTTCGTTATTTCTCTGTATTGCACCGATTTTTCTTGTTTTTTTCTCTGTAATTTTCATGAATTGTAATTTTCGAGTTCTTCACAATTTTCTTTATTTGCGTTAATGGAGGAATGAGAGAGAGAGAGAGACGTGAGATTGGGAAAATTGGGAGATGTATGAGAGAGAAACTGATTTGATTCCATTTTTGTAACTAACTTGTTATGTTATATTACCCTACTACCCATATATTGATTAAATTAATATTTTAATATATTTTTATCCATTAAATCATACCCATTGATTAATAGTGGGGGATGGTTGAGATTAGTCCATTATGTCTCACCTAGAGACATGGTCTCACTTGATCCTCCCCTATATATATATATATATATATATATATATATATAGGAATAGGATCAAATTTCAAATTTTAGATGGTTGAGATTTACCCAATTTAATAGTCTTTTTTAATTTATTTTAAATCTGTAAAGGGCAATATTGTAATTGTATAATTACACAATTTCATTCAATTTTGGTAACTTAGGGAGAGAGAGTAAATCAATCGCCATTGACGTACTGATAAAAGCTCAAACATCAACATGATAGTCCATTATCATGGCTAAGCTTTAATCTGCGGACAACAAAAAAATAGAAACATGAGCACTTATTCATCTAATGCTATAAATTACGACAAAATCAGCAAGAAATCTTTGTGGAGGAATAAAGGTTAGAAGATTTTACGTCGGAGATCACGTACAAATTTCTTGTATCTTTTCGGGCTTTTTAAGAAATGGAGAAATTCCCTGAGATAGCTGAGAAGAAACCTGGTAGACGAAGATGAAGGAAACAAAGGGATTCAGTTGACAAAATCGAAGCGGGGTATTTTTGTAATTCTGCTCGGATAAGAACAATGGCCCACTCCAATTTGTTCTGCTCTGAAGCCATAGAGATTGTTTATTACGTGCTTGAATTGGAGGATTGGTGAAGAAGATGATGCTGACGTGGTGAAAACGAGGGCCTACTAGGAGGCAGTGAGGATTATTGTACACTTAGATGTTTTTCGATGTATACTTAAATGTGTTTTGTTGTATAAATAGTTAATTTTTGATGTATATATTTATGTTGTTGTATACTTATATGTGGTTTGTTGTATACTTATATGTGTTTTATTGTATACTTATATTTTTGTTTGACAATTGTAATATGCAGTAAAATTATGTTAAACATACAACAAAATAGTATTAAGTATACATCAAAGATATGTTAAATATACATCACAATAATGAGCGTGAATTTCTCTCTCTCTAATTGATTTAATTAATTCATGGTCCCCACATGTTAATGAGCGTGATTCTCTCTCTATAAATGATTCCTTAATTAATGGTCCCCACATATTTTTGTTTGACCATTTTAATATACAATAAAATTATGTTAAACATACAGCAAAATAGTGTTAAATATACAACAAATCATTGATAAGTGTACATCATAATCGCATGGCGAGCACTGCGCGATTTTCTCTCTCGGTAGCGATTTTCTCGCGATTTTCTCTCTCCCAACGTGATTTTCTCTCTCCTAGTAACTGATTCCATATTTGGATGGTCCCCCACATGTTTGTTTTGACAATTATACCCTTATTTTGCATTAATTTAATGTTTAATGTAATTTTAATCCATATTTATCTTAGTCATTGATATAGATAAAGGAGGGTTGAGATGAGTCCACACTGTCTCACTATAATATGTGGTCTCATTTTAACCTCCCCTTATATATATATATATATATATAGGATTTGGTTCAAATGAGACCACCCCTCCTAGGTGAGACAGTGTGGACTCATCTTACCCATTGATTTTAAAAAATGAAGAGATGTGATTAATTCAGTTTTTTTAATTATTTCCTAATTTTCGCTGATTTTAAGGGTAAGATTGTAATTTTGTAGTTCAAATTAGTGGTCCCGGTAGATTTTATGGGTGAAATTGACACTTTGCAGGATTTTTTGTGGCGGAATTTAAGGAACTTGTTTTCTTTCCAATATTTTTATTTTCTGACATAGTTAGGGTTCTTCTCTTTGCATAATTAGACATCAAATAATGCATATTTAGTTATTTTGTTGGCACTTTGTTTTACGAAAAACAAGACATAATTGAATATAACGTCTTTGCGTATGTAGTTATACTACACTTTGCATAAATAGGTTCAATATAATATATATTTAGTTATGAAAATGGGATGTTGCTTTTGGAAATTATAAAAATGGGATGTTACATAATGTACTGCATATTTAGTTATTCCACAATGCATAGATAGTTTCTAGATAATACATAGTTAGTTGATTTTGTTGCATAGTTTATGACGTCTTGCATAGTTGGATATAATGTACTACATATTAGTTTTTTTACGCCGCATAGATAGTTTTCAGATAATGCATATTTAGTTGAGTTTTGTTGCATATTTAGTTTTCGAACTCACTGTTCGTTATTTCTCTGTAATATTGCACCGATTTTTCTTGTTTTTTCTCTGTAATTTTCGAGTTCTTCACAGTTTTCTTTATTTGCGTTAATGGAGGAATGATAGAGAGAGAGAGAGAGAGAGATGTGGGATTGGGAAAATTGGGAGATGTATGAGAGAGAAAAAGATTTGATTCCATTTTTGTAACTAACTTGTTATGTTATTTTACCCTACTACCCTTATATTGATTAAATTGATATTTTAATATATATTTATATCCATTAAATCATACCCATTGATTAATAGTGGGGGATGGTTGAGATTAGTCCATTGTGTCTCACCTAGAGACATGGTCTCACTAGATCCTCCCCCTATATATATATATATATATATATTCATATATATAGTTTCTCCATGTTCTATTTTCCATGTTTCACTTCCTATTTCATATATTGGATGAAAGAGACGCGTGTAGTACAAATGTAACATTATCTTGTACACGTGTCATTCATTCCCACCCACGATAACAAAGACTTGGGCTAGACCGTCTAACGGGTTATTTTCGTTAGACGGATCTAGGGGTGTAAAAGAAGCGAATCTTTTTGATTCGATTCGGTATTCGAATTCGTATATGGACATTCGATTCGGAAAATGAGAATATGAATCCAAATAAGAATATTTATTCTGATTCGCATATTATGCAAATACGAATATGAATATCATTGTATTCGATTCGAGTATTGAATGAATATTCGAATAATTATATATATATATATATATTTATATTTGTACAAATTACTTATATATCATATGTATACATACAAGTATATAATTATTTATGTAGATTATTAATATATAATAAACCATATATTCACTTATAAAAGTTCAAACTCATAGCCCACGTATAATCATATTTTTGTAGTATATTTTTATGGACTCAACAAATGGCAATAGACTCTTTTTTTTTTGTATTTGATGATTAATATGTTATTGAGTATTTAAGAGTTTTATGACCCATATTTATTTTTAGATTCTAATTGTTATTGCAACCTAATCATACATCGTAAAAACAAAAAAAAAATAGATAAAGATAGGTTAGAATTTGAATACAAATATTCAAATTGATTCGTATATATTCGAATATATTTTCAAATAAGAATAAGAATTATTTTTATATTCGAACATTAAAAGAATACGAATAAGAATATTCTCTAAATGAGTCAAATACGAATAGAATATCTTGATATTCGACTCGATTCGATTCGTTTACACCCTAGACGGATCTTACCCGGCCCGTGTCTTTTGTAATTTCATGCTTTGGTGGTATTTTTGTAATATTCAGGCGGTACCATACGATCTCCGGGCGGTGGCATTTTTGTAATATTAGGGGCCTTTACAAGTATTAATTTTTTCCCTGAAAAGTATTAGTAGTACATCTGAAAAGTATTAGTAGTACCCTTGAACAATACTTTTAGTAGCTCCATGAAAAGTATTGATTTTTTGCCTCAAAAGTATTAGTAATCCACATAAAATGTATTGGTTGTCCACATAAAAAGTATTAGGCAGGAACATAATATTGGGCAACCCTCAAAAGTATTAGTTTTTCTCTTGAAAAGTATTAGCAATCCATTGGAAAAGTGTTATTAGTCATTCTCGGAAAAATATTAGTAATCCTTTGAGCGAGTTTTTAGTAATGCTCATGAAAAATATTGATTTTTTCCCAAAAGTTAGTATTATCCCTAAAAGGTATTAATAATCTTATTGAAATGTATTAGGTTTCGATTAAATGTATTTTAGTATTTCTCCGAAAAAGTATTAGTAGTCCTCCCAAAAAGTATTAGTATATCTCTTAAAAAGTATTAGCAATGTCGGTGGATGTTGTTGTTAACCTGTTATATATGGTGTTATTGGTTGTGCGAGTCAATAGACATGCGGGCCAGGTATGTGTATCCGTCTAAAGAATTAGATCCATTAGACGGTCTCATAGGAGATCAAACCCACCTACGATATATACAAGATAACAATGTTTTTCTTTTTTTTTTTCAATTTCTTTTTTTATTCAATAGAGTCTTAAATTATCGTGATTTCGGTCTAACCTATTCGACAAACTTTCCTTTCCTTACGAGGACCGGATTGGAACACAAAAACTAAACCCCGGCCCCCACACATTTATATATACAACTATATAATTTACACCTATCATATTTTTCCATTCATAAAACACCTAAACGTCAATTAATTTATATTTTTCCCTCTCATTCTTTCCTTCAATTAACTTCATCAAAATTCCCTATAAACCCTAACCATGTCCCCACAAATATTCTTCGTGGTTTTTCCTTTTGCATGGATTATTTTCGTGCTATTTTACCTTCTAATTATTTTCATGAGGAGTAGAGATAATAGTGAGCAATATTACGACATTGAGTCGCCTGAAATAGTCCGTTATGTGGCGGCCGATACCCCACGGCCTCCACCTAGTAAGAGACGATTGGAGAGCGACGAGGAAGTAGTTTTCGACACGTACATCCAAGGAAGTTCATCGAAAGAAGAGTGCGCAATATGCCTGGAGGAATATAACGACGGTGAAACCCGGGCGGAGATAACCGCGTGCAAACATAGGTTTCATGTTGGTTGTATAAAGTCATGGCTGAAGGAAAATGATAACTGCCCACTTTGCAGAGCTTATGTTGTTTGATGCAATTAATGTCTCAATTGGAAGCTTCGAGGACGATGATCATGAATTTACCGAAGACTTAGAAGAAGTTGTTCCTTTGTTTTCTTATAATGTAATTACAAGATTCTTTGAATTTTTTTATACAACTTGTTACTAGAAAAAAAAATTGGGAAACATGTATTGGCGAAATTTTAGAGGGTTTCATCGATAATGTAATGTTTTACAGTCCTCAATAGCAAAATTAATTCAAGCATTGTGTACGTATTGTGTTTCAATATCTATAAATTCACAATAATATAATCCAGATTTCTTTATGAGAAATAGTTAGTGGAAATTAATTTTGTAATTGGATTTTACAGTTACATACATATTTTTCTGTAATTAAATTTTACAGTTACCGAAGACTTACCTATATATTTTTCTGTAGGTAAACTATTTTTTTCTTGTAATGTAAAACAACACGCATTTTGATTGGGGCCTACATTTTAATTCTTTTTTCTTTTTATGAATATTCAAAAGTATTTTTATAAATTATAAAATGCATAATACATACACTATTTTCGGTATTTTTCCCAAACATTTGAATTGGAATCCAAAAGAAACATATATAACACAATTGGAATATGAAATAAATACTAAATCAAAACAAAGTTACATAACAACTGGTTTGACTAATGCTCGTTGAATTAATATCTACATACCTAGTCCTTTTTTATTTTTATTTGAAATATATTCGAATATGACAAAAACTCACGTCAGACGGTCTAACGGGCGAAAATTCGTTAGACAGATCCAAAAATCGACCTTTGGTATTTTTGTCATATTCGGTCCGGTATTAGTAGTCCTACGAAAAGTATTAGCAATCATTCTAAAGAGTATTAGCACGTAGTTCACTTGAAAGTATTAGTTTTTGTAATATTGGATAGTGATATAGGGTCACGACAATATTTGAAAAGTATTAGGTTTTCATATGAGAAGTATTAGTAGTCCTGCGAGAAGTATTAGTACCTATTCACTTGAAAATATTTAATAGTCATTCTTTAAAGTACTATTTATTTCCCTCAAAAGTATTAGTAATTCCCCTAAAATGTATTAGTAGCTCTACTGAAAAATATTAGTTTTTCTCCTGAATGTTATTTAGTAATTTCGCTGAAAAATATTAGTTTTCACCTTAAAAAGTATTAGTAATCCTTTGAAAAGTATTAATAGTTCTCGAGAAAGGCGATACATTCCCAAAAATATAATTATAAAAAGTCAATAAACACAAAACATAATTATAAAAGTCAATAAACACAAAATTCCCATACACACATAGAGTATGTTATAGTACTAATTACCCAAATGCATTTACTTATTTATACCATGAACCTATAAAATGGAAATTTCCAGTCAAAAACAAAAGTGAAAAAAACGCATATGAGAATTTCTTTATTTTTTCTAAAATTGATTTGGACTTTTTATTGGTCATGAGAATCCATAAGTTTAATTAATCAACTAAAAAAAGAATATATAGTCGTTGGAGGGGACTAAGGTGAGTGGCATATGAGTGATGTAAAAAGTTGCAGTGACTTGGGTCTTGGTGAGCTTAAGAAAAAAAGGAGAAAGGAAGAAGAAAGGAAGCGGGAAACTAGGTTTTGGAGACAATAAAGTTTTTCTTTTGGGGTGGATCGGGTCGGTCAGCACTGGTTATGAGTTTTGTTGATTGTTGACTTATTGGGGCTCCGTCTAATGGATTAGATCCGTTAGACCGTTTGACAGAAAGACCAATTCTTCGAATATATAAATCAATTCGAATATTTGTATTCAAAATTTTACCCTATCTTTATTTTTGGCTTATTTAGAAATTACATATTTGAAATAAGAGATATTTTCTTAGTAGGAAGATGATGCGAGTCCAAATTGATCGACCCTTATATATAATAAGACGACTCTCTAATCAATGACTATGATTTATTTGATCTAATAGCTACATTACATTCATTAAAATAGTCTAACAAAATAAATAATACTCTAAAATTCTCTACAACATTTCTTCTCCAAATAATCTAAATATTTGTTTTGATTCAGTTAATATTTCATATTCCAGTTGTGTTACTTTACATTTCTTTTGGATTCCAATTCAAATTTTCAACAAACACACCGAAAATGGTGTATGTGTTTTATAATTTGTAAAGTAATTTTGAATATTCATAAAAAGAAATAAAACTAAAGTATAGACGTCAATCAAAATAGCGCTTACACACAAAACAAGAAAAAATTCTGTTATCAGCGCTCTTCTAGGCCCCATTTGAAGTGACGCTTACACTTAAATTTTTACGCCTTCTAGAAGTACTAAAAATGTAAATTTTAGTGTCAATCACAATATTTTGTTAAATTAGCCGACCAAATACATAGTCCTATATATTATTTCGCCCTGATTTTAACAGTTTGGAAACTTTTTTGATTGGCTATCTTCAACAGATCTACCCGCCCACGAGATTATACACAAGATGACAAAGTTTTTTCTTTTTTTTTCAATTTCATGTTTTATTCAATAGTCTTAAATTATCATGATTTCTAACCTAATCGAATTAAAAAACTTTCCTTTCCTTATGAGGAACGGATTGGAACACAAAAAACACACACATATGTTTACACAACTATATACTTTATACCTATCATATTTTTTCCGTACATAAAATTAAACACCAAATACGTCAATTTATACATTAATATTTTTCCCTCTCATTCTTTCCTTCAATCTTCATTAAAATTCCCTATAAACCCTCCATGTCCCCGCAAATGTTCTTAGTGGTTTCTCTTTTTGCATGGATCATTTTCGTGCTATTTTACATTCCAATTTTCATGAGGAGTACAGATAATAATGAGCAATATTACGATATTGAGTCGCCTGAAATAGGCCGTCATGTGCCGGCCGATACCCCACAGCCTCCACCGAGCAAGAGACGACTGGCAAACGACGATGAAGTAGTTTTCGACACATATATCCAAGAAAATAATTCATCGAAAGAAGAGTGCGCGATATGCCTGGAGGAATATAAAGACGGTGAAACCCGGGGCGGAGATCGGTCGTGCAAACATAGGTTTCATGTGAAGCCCTCGATTTTTATTCGAACATGTACTTGTATCACGTATCGTCTTTGTACTATTTGACAATTCTACGCGTCGCTTTGACGGGTAAATATTAATGATAAATATATTTTGCATTTAATTCTTTTAATTTCTATTTGTGATCATAATCATTTATTAATTTTAATTCGCATTTATGATCACTTGGTTGATCATCATTATTATTATTGGTGTATTATTAGTCACCTTAGAATTTTAAGAGACTATTTATTTTAGGGATTATAATTTATAGAATTAAGAATTCGATTTAGATTAAGTGATCATGAGACTTATAAGTGATCAAGGACATCACTAATTATTTTGGAGATTGATATTTATTCATCTATTATCATCAATTTTGGAAAGAAAAAAAAATATATGGAATTACCAAAATACCCTTAGGGGACGGCATTGGTGTATTTATTTGGTGTAGAAATATCTCTCAACTCTTGTACATGTACACCTTGTGTATTCCTCTTGTGTATTTATACACCATTAATTCAAACCTACATCTTAAATTAATCCCACCATTTCAATCATCCAATTGGTCAAACAAGACCAAATTAAAAATTTCCCCTAAAGCTTAGCATTTTGGCCCATTGTCCCTAATAAAGATACCTAAATATTACTTTCTTCCCCAATTCCCTCAATTATTACTCTAACTTATCATTTAATCAAAACAAAACAAAATTTTTATTCTTCCCATTTCATTTCACCAACACCAAATTTCTTCTAAGTCTTGAAATTCCTCTTACTCTCTCTAAAAATCCTCCTACATCTCTCTACCTATTCTTCATCTTCTTCACTAACACTTAACCAAAACTTCAAGAATTCATCTCCCATTTTCTTCAAAAATTCGAACCATATACACTACACAAGGTAAGAAATTTTCTTCTTCAATCTATTCTTATACCTTCTAGCTCACCTCTTTCACCTTCTAATTTAAGTTTGATTTTTGAATTTGAGGTATACCTAGAAGACCTTTGAAGAAGTTAAGAGACTAGTCATCTTGAAGAAAAATTGTGAAGAAGTTGGACTATAAGGTAAGAAATGAAATTTTAGTACACTTTCTTCTTCTCTTTCTATTTTCCAAATTTTTACACTCCATTTTCATTTTTGGAGTTTTAGGGGCTGACCTTGGTGGTTGACATTAAGGGTGACCAAAACCTTATACTTGGAAGCCATTACTAGTCACATTTTACTCACTACACAAGGTAAGTGTAGTATTTCCAATTTTCTCACTATCTTCTTCTTTTCCCTAAATTTTTAACCACATTCTTATAACTCCTATATTTTTTTGATATTCCTTGACTTAGGGGCTGACCTAAGTCATTCCTTCACCGAGAGAGATTTATCCCATTTTCACCAACAAACCGATCTTTAAGGTGGGTGGAAAAATCCTTTCAACTTCTAGGTGTTTTAATTCATAAAAATGCATGTAGTATTTTGTTATTGAGCATTTGAGATATATATTATGTATTGCATGCTATTTTCTTGTATCAAGTTGAAAAATTTCTCAAGTGTTGCTCAAAATGCGATTTACCGAAAATTAGGACATACATGTACACTTTATTGTCATATTTGATAAATTCTTGTATGAGATGGATATGTATGTTGATGACTCTTGAAATCTATGTTTTGTATGGCCTATAACCTGGACAAGTCGAGCATAATTGATTAAATTTCGATTTTTGGACTTAAAATGCAAAAATGGAAAGTTGGTGGACTTAAGTGCAAGAAAATAAAACTTAAGGGACCTCTCTGTAAATTTCGATTTTTGGGACTGTACTCAGGTTCAAAAATGTTGTTTTGACATTTTAATAAAGTTTTAAGAGTTTTTAGATAAATAAAATCAACCCTTAAAAGCCCAAGGACTAGATTGTAAAATTTGAGAAGTTTAAGGGCTATTTTGCAAATTTCGAAACTGTACCAGACCCTAAATTTAAAATTTGAAATTTTAACTCTTAAGGGACTGGAAATAACATATTTTATGTGTATTCCAAAAATCCAAGTGTTTAGAGCTTGGAAAGTAATTTTATAAAACTTGAGGGACCAAATTGTAAAAGATTAAACTTGAGGACCCAAATGAAATTTCCAGGACTTATACAGCCCATGTACCTGGAAATGCTAATTTACCTATAACATAATTATATTTTGGACCCAAGGTTCAAATTTCATAACAATTGGACCCCTAAAAGCCTTAAAGGCAATTATTTCAAAATGGGACAAAAATGAGATTTTCAAAAGTTGAGGGACCTATACTTATGACGTTTTAAAACTGCTTTTGTCCCAATATTCCACCAACCTTAGTGACATTTTCCAATTGGAATCACATTAGAAGCCCTTCCGGTTTGTGAGTTCCGATTATTTTAAACTTAAGGCCGAAATGACAATTTTAACAAATTTGGGGCCAATGTGAGAATTTTATAAAAACTCGACCTCAAAACTTTAAAAACCTGAATCTCTGAACAATTTAGAGATTTTAGGAACTGACCTCATAATTTTTCAAGGTCGGGATATTTATTTATTCAATTTTTAACCCCAAAAGTATTGGTTTTTACAAAACGGGGCTAATTGTAAATTTTAATTTTTTAAGGACCTAACTTAAATTATTTTTCATTTACTAAAACAGCCCTGGACCCTCTGACTTTAATATTTAATTAAAATATTTTATTTTCTTAAAAATCCCTTGACTTATCGAATCGTCTTGGACCGATTAATACCCGATCGCAGGCGATTTCCTTGTCTCGCGATTCCGAATTTATAACAGGACTTATGTTCCTCCTAATCCTTAAGATATCGAAGACTACTTATCCTCCCGATAATTATCTTCATCCCAATAACTCCACCAACGCCATAACTATCTTGTGCAAATTTTTGAGAACTTTTCATGAACTCGCTTCCCGAATCAATAATACTGATTGCTGGTTGACTACATGAACTTGTGTTTACTTTCTGTTTGAGTCAACTTGGTGTGTCGAGCTCACGATCGGAATGGATACGTCGGGGATGGAACCGGGCAGCTCGGCCGCTATTCCACTTAAGGCCCCATCGCCCTAATCCCAATGGCGAGGGACGGAGTTTGTCCAAGGAAGCGGGTCGTAGTACTTGAGGTATAATCATGATTATGACAAAATCCGAGCCTTGCTAGCTCCACTGTGGATTTTGTCTTTGCCTACGGAGCGATAAGGTGTGGTCTTGGACCATCTTGCTCGGGAGTTACAAGGAAGAACGAAGGAATCATTTGTCGATCCACACGATTCGAGTTAATCGGACCCGTTTGGTTGGCGCTACAAACCGTGCACGCAACCGCTACTTGTATTGCATAGGTTGGCGCTACAAATCCGTGCACGCAACCGCTACTTGTATTGCATAGGTTGGCGCTACAAATCCGCACGCAACCGCTACTTGTCTTGCATAGGATTGGCGTTACAAAACCGCACGCAATCCTCCTGTTTTGCTTGGACCATAGTGCACGCTTGACCATGAATCTGTTTTCTTAATCGTATAAGTATATTAATTAAATATATTTATCACGACGCTTGTGGTTGTGTGTGAAATCATGCATCATCTCTCATGCGTTTTCATACAACTAAATTTTGTCACACTTACACACGATCACCCCATCCACCGAGATTTTGTCTCATTCCTCCTGTTTCCTAACCTTTAGATGAAGAGTTTGAAGACATCGAACCTACCGTTGATTGAATCTCTACCGGCGATGTGGAGCGATATTTCCTTTTACTTTTTTTTTGTTGTTGTTGGACTCCTTCATTTTATTTTGTTTGAATTTGTAAGTTAATTAAGATAATCTTTTGGGTTGTATTCGGAGGATCTTGCCAGACCTTAAGATATAATTTGTACTCGTGGTTGTTATAATTCCGCATTAGACTCTATTTCACTTGGAGTTTGGTACCTTTGGATTAGACTCGTTGATTAATTCTGTTTAAGTGATTGATCGTTGTCGCGTCACGTTGGGGCGTGATGTTATGGTATCGAGCTCGGCTAGTAAGATGGAAACTTACACCGAGCTAACCCGTGATAGGACCCTCGGATTGTGTTGGGTAGTACCGTGACTTGACTAATTAAGTTGTGAAATCGATTTCAATAATGGTATAGAACCGTATTATTGATGTTTATGTTAAGTCATAATTTATACTTGGAGAATCCATAGTCATACTTGATTTGACTTAGTTGACTCTGTTGACTTTCCTTAGTCATTCTTTTTCTTTTTTTCTTATCTTTTCCTTACATTCGTCTAATCCGCCTTAGTTTTGTTTGACCAGGATAGGTTCCTCTCGCTTGGATTGGGTACCACTACTAGGTGACCTAAGTTGAATCTTGGATGAATATTTGAACTCTTTTGGGCTGTTATAGTGTTAAGATATCCGGATATTCCTCTATTTGGACGTTAGGTGATTTAGAAAATCTGTGATTTAGAGATTATAATGCCTAATATGGTGAGACTCGAAGAAAATGAGGATCTCTCTTGAGAAGTATATGATTTGGATGTGATATATTATGGGATCTAGACACTAATGATATTACTTTGGGAAAATGATAGTAGGGGAATCACTAAGTATATTGATCAATGTTAATACCCTTGTGTTATTCATTCTCAAGTACTTGCACAAGCTTAAGTAAGGGAATTTGACTTGTGGTTTAGGTATCACGGATAAGATACATTAAGGATGTGACTGTTATACGATCTCGACTAGATGTTACCACTAAATATCCCCTCCCGAGGATAGACGAACTTGTTTGATCAACTTCAAGGAGCGACGGTGTACTCAAGTTTGATTTACAACGGGGATATTATCGATTAAAGATCCGTGAAGAGGGCGTTTCCAAAACAAAGCATTTCGGACGGATATGGACACTACGAGTTGTAGTGATGCCTTTGGTCCGACAAATGCACCAAAGCAACGTTTATGGATCTAATGCATCGAGTCTTTCAACCTTATTTGGATCCATTCGTAGTGATATTCATTGATGACATACTCGTATACTCTAAGTCTAAAGAGGAGCATGAGCGTCATCGAAAATTGTTTTAGAGACACTACGAGCACAAGCCGTATGCCAAATTCAGCAAGTGCGAATTTTGGCTTAGTGAAGTCGCATTCTTGGGACACATAGTATCCGCAGGGATCGCCGTAGATCCTTGAAGGTGCAGGCGGTGGTTGAATGGAAACAACCCGAGTCCGTAATGAGAGATAAGAAGTTTCTTAGGACTATTTGGATATTATCGAAGATTTATCCAGGATTTCTCCAAGATAGCCAGGACCACTCACTCGACTAACCCGAGAAGCAAGTCAAGTTTGAGTGGAATGACAAGTGTGAGGCTAGTTTCAAGAGTGAAGAAAACGACTTACTACGACTCGATCTTAGCCCTTCCAAAGGGAACAGAAAACTTTGTCGTCTACATGACGCATCAAAGGAAGGACTAGGAGCGACTCATGCAAGAAGGAAAGGTCATTGCTTACGCATCACGGAAACTCAAACCGTATGAAGCCAATTACCCAACGCATGACTTGGAATTGGCGGCAATAGTGTTCGCGTTAAAGAAATGGAGACACTATCTCTACGGAGCAACATTCACGGTTTACACAGATCATAAGAGCCAAAGTATCTATTCTCTCGGAAGGAACTCAATTTGAGGCAACGGAGATGGATGGAGTTAATAGAAGATTATCACTTTGATATTCAATACCATCCGGGGAAAGCTAACGTAGTAGCCGACGCCTTGAGCGAAAAGGCGAGTATAGCTATACTAGACTAATGATTCGAGAGTGGAGATCATTAGAAGA